>OW203772.1:10391977-10481930 GCA_934045905.1 Leuctra nigra | reverse complement strand
CACTGACCTCTGAATCAACTACTTGACCAGTGTAGTTGTGTACCACTGACCTCTGAATCAACTACTTGACCAGTGGAGTTGAGTTCCACTAGCATCTTAATAAGCTGCTTGACCAGCGTAGTTTTGTACCAACTACTTGACCTGTGTAGGTGTGTGTATACCAAACGTTTCTTATTATTGCATTTTATACCGCAGAGGGCGAGGGGGGATGGGAACTGCGTGTATCAACCCCCCCCCCCCCCCCCCCCCCCCCCCCCCCAATCACAAAAAACATTACGGAACAGGTTGGCTGAGTGGTAAACGCTCTGAGCTTGTATTCCGGAGGCCCGGAATCGATTCCCGCGGCCGTCCTTCCTGACTGGGGTTTTTTCGTGGTTTTCCCTCAGTCGACAGGCAAATGCTGGGAAGGTACCCTACTTATAGGCCACGACCGCCTCCTTCCCACCTTCCATCCTTACCTACTCTTCACCATCATCTCCCAATCATCATCATAGTCATTCATCCGTCGCCATTAGCCTCGCTGCAGAACAGTGCGACGTTAAGCCCCAGACAAAAAAACAAAAAACAAAAAACATTGTTGTTTTTCAATTTTCTTCATGAGAAGAGTGAAGCACTATTTCTGCAACTTTATACACTTAATCCCAGCGTTCACTTACTATCCAGGAGATGTGGAGGTGCCGGATCAAGCTCCAGGTGATGTGGAGGTGCCGGATCAACCTCCAGGACATGTGGAGGTGCCGGATCAAGCTCCAGGACATGTGGAGGTGCCGGATCAAGCTCCAGGAGATGTGGAGGTGCCGGATCAAGCTCCAGGAGATGTGGAGGTGCCGGATCAACCTTCTGGAGAGTGTCAGAATTTTAGCTCGCATGGGCGGGGCTTCGTGAATTTGGTCCCGCCCATTTTTCACTTTTAGTTTTTCGATTTCCTCAAAAAGTAGTGACGCACTAATTCTGAAACTTGGTACACTAAATCCCAGTGCCATACACTAAATATATTGAGAAATTCAGAATTTTTGCTCGCATGGGGGGGGCTGCGTGAACTTGGCCCCCCCCAAAAATCGGACATTGTTTTTCGTTTTACTCCGAAAGTAGTGACGCACTAATTCTGAAACTTGGTACACTAAATCCCAGTGCCATACACTAATTATATTGAGAATTTCAGAAATTTTGCTCGCATGGGGGGGGCTGCGTGAACTTGGCCCCCCCCCAAAATCAGCCGTTGTTTTTCGATTTCCTCCGAAAGTAGTGACGCACTAATTCTGAAACTTTGTACACTAAATCCCAGTGCCATACACTAATTATATTGAGAGTTTCAGACATTTTGCTCGCATGGGGGGGGGCTGCGTGAACTTGGCCCCCCCCCATTTCAAATTTTCGGTTTTTCGATTTTCTCCAAAAGTAGTGACGCACTAATTCTGAAACTTTGTACACTAAATCCCAGTGCCATACACTAATTATATTGAGAATTTCAGAATTAGTGCGTTCATGGGGGGGGCCAAGTTCACGGACCTACCAAAAGCGTCAAATGGAGTGGCATCCAACATTAATCTTGCTTGTTGGGCGATAACCGCAATAAAACGGTTAAATCACGGCCTGTGGATGAGACATTTGAATTCCGCTCGGTGCAAATTCTTTGTCTAGGTCTATAGAAACAGAATAAATTGTCTGTGGACGCGGCAACTCAAAGATTTGGCCAAATTTTGAGACGGAATAATGTACATTTTTTTTTTAAAATCGAGCACTTAAATTTTCTAGTATTTTTTTTATTTTTTTCCACGTAATTTCTCGACATATTTGGTACTCTGTTTTATAATTTTCCCTACATTTCTTTCTCAAATAGCCAAAATAAACTTTTGACATCGTTTTTTTCGGTCGCCATTTTGAAATTTTGAATCGCCGTCACC
This sequence comes from Leuctra nigra, assembly GCA_934045905.1. Lineage (NCBI taxonomy): Eukaryota > Metazoa > Arthropoda > Insecta > Plecoptera > Leuctridae > Leuctra > Leuctra nigra. The sequence continues at coordinate 10,480,026 of OW203772.1, read as the reverse complement.
GTTTTCGATATCTACGAAAAAAACCAAGTCAGATTCTGGAAATTCAGGTCCCTATCCCAAAATTTGACAGAGTATGCAACATAACGATTTTGAGGAAATAATCCTTAGTTACCCCCTTCTAGCCGTGCTCCGTCTTGATCTCCGATCTGTGGATCTAGTAAAAATGCGTTTAAATCTCTCAATTTCGTTGAATTACATCGCAAATAGACTGTACCTATCGCAAATGTCTTCAGGATCAAATGTTTTCCTTTGCATTTGGTCGAAATGTCACGTTTTCACACGAATTTGGCAATTTTTCTAATTTAATTACTTTTCCAGGTGGGAAACTTGTCTCATTTTCATTCCTTTCAATTCCAAAAGGCACCCATCGTACTCTGCACATTTTTCCGCGTCTTTCAAGCTACTGGTCGTTTTTTAAATAATGAAGCCTTTATTTTTGGAGGAAAACAGGTTTATTACAAATTTAAAAAAAAAATCGCAAACACACATCAAAACAAAAACGACTAAAAATCGGACGTAAAATGGTAGTCCCGATGCTTTTTCCAGGGTCGATCCGATGAAAATTGACACGTTTGCTTTTTGAAAATTCATGTGTTACACCCAGACGGTTTACATTTCGCGCGCCGTGCCGCGGTGGATAATGCGCAGGCGCACGCCACGATTAATAGATACCAACTTACCATATTTCACCCCACTTCGAATTGCAATATCTCTTAATACTAAAGAGCTGATCTATTCAATAATGAAACCAGTAAGTACAAAAGAATATTAATTTTATTAAACCGCATGTTCTGAATTATTTATCCCAATTACCACTAATGCATAATCTGCCAATGCTAGTTGTATGGATAAGTTTGCAGCAAAATCGGTGCCGTCAAGTCAATGCCATCTTCACTCCCCATTACGGCATGAAGTCACGTTAAAACTTTTGAAACTGTTTTGATTCTACCTGGCAAATTGGAAATTGGAATGAACAAGGACCAAAATTATGTTGTACATCTTCATTCAAAATATAAGTGAGTAGTCACTTTACAGTAAGAATTAAATCGTGATTAGCAGTTTCCTTGTCTTGGACGAAATATGTACCTACCTACCTAGTTATGAGGAAGTTATAACCTAATATAACAGAAATAAGATTTTAAAAATATTACATTTGTCAATTGCATCTGAGAAAATAATAAGGTATAGAAAATCCTAACAAAATTACCGGAAAATCACCTTTATAGCGAAAATTAAAAATTATATAATATTATATTTAAACGCAAATAGCCGGGCTTAGAGAGTATAAAAAATCTGTCAATAGATTATCTCGAATCTCGAAAGTTATACGAATTTCATTTGCTCGTTGAAATTCCCACAACGACAAAGACAGCCGCCGATATTTCAGATTATTTAAGTATTATCTAATAAATTGATCACACTTCTCAATAATAACCAATTATAAACATCAATATTCATTACAAAACTTGAAAACACGCAATACATCCTGTGATGTCACTAGTAATCAGCTGTCTTTTGAATATTCACATTTAAATATTTCAGTGAAAAATGTAAATAAAATGTATCAATAAAATACATTATTATGAAAAATCCCATATCTATAGATATTATATAGAGCTCATGAAAATACGTTCTAATAATATACCTAGTTGTTTATAATACACATTCGTCATAAATTTTATTACAGAGAAACAAAAACGTAACATCTTGCGCTTATAACGAGCTTTGACGAGACGTTCTTCTACGTCCCCGCCCAGCCGGTTGGATAGCGCTGCAGCCTGCTGATTGTCTAACCCATATGTGTCGTGTGTTCGATTCCAGCTCAAGTCGTAAATAATGGATGTGCGTTTAATTTCAGATTCTAATGACAAATGTGATAATCTATGTAAATATGTACTCAAAGTGTAAATGCAATTAATACCCATGTAGTACGATTAATTACAGTTTTACTTTTAAATAATTTCATTAAAATACATTTATTTCGGGATACCTAGAGGATACCTGTCCGATACTATTAGGGCACGTCCAGGCTCGCTACAAAACCAGCTCGATATCAGGCGGGCACTCAGGAGATACCTAATAGACACCTTCTGGATACCATCACTTAAGTTATATGGGCACGAACTGGCCTCCTACAGGATACCACCTCGATACCAGACGGGTACATCGAAGTTACGTTACGGACATCTAGTGGATACCTACACTTAGCGAAATGGGCACGAGCTGGCTAGCATGTCAATATCAACACGATACTACAATGTATCCTTCTGGTATTATCACATAGTATTATTTTGGCCCATCTGATACTAGCGGGATACCATAAGATGATACGTGATGAATACCTCATGGCTACCTAAAGACGATACCATCTGGCTAGCTCTTGGATACATTTTCTTTCTATAGGCAGCGTGTTTAGACAACAGATGGCACTGTAAAAAGTACAGACAGAGCCACCTAATATGTGGGAAGGAAGCTTACCTTTTGGCAAGGCGTCCAAGTCGCTGCAGTTATACGTTATGTTGCTGCACATATTACGCATTATCAATTTTTAAAATTTACACATGTTTATCTAATGTTTATTCGCCTACAAAATATTAATAATAAAGTGTTCACAATTTCACTGAATCTGATCACAATATTAATTTGCGCGACTTAGTTTGATTCCGAAATATTTTGAGTACATTTGTTGACATCTGATCGGTTGCTAGGTCACGGCCAATGAGAAATAAAACAGTTGACGATCTTCCCACAAAAGTTGCTAATTTCTCTCACTCGTGGCGAACTCTCGGAGCCTAGGGTGCGACATGAACGAAAAATTGTGTTCCAATATTATAACCCTATATGTATACACCTCGCATTACAATGGTGAAAGAACAGTTGTCTACCTCTCAGGGGTGTGGGTCGGCAGTTAAAAGTGGCAACATAGTGTAACAGTTTAAAAAACTATTACCTACCTAACATCTATTCCACCTATTGGGTTTTGTATTTTCCCACTCTTTTACTGTTAGTTATCTGTTCGGCCGTGGGATAGCGCCACTACTCGGTCTAGTAACATGGTCCGACCTTGTAGGTTTTGATGCGAACTGTCATTCTGACGTTGTACAGGTAATTTTCCATTACCGGATGTAATGTAAGGGATGATATTTTGTCTCGCTCGTAAATCATGTAACTTCCCTCGATGTCTTTTCGTGTCGACTACCGAGGGGTTTGGACGTGAACTCCGCGAGCCAGGGTAAACCGGGAAGCATGGTAAAGTAGATTCACATACGGCTTACGCCTTTCAGTTTTAGTCTATGAATGTTTTCTTAGACTTTCATTTGTGTTTTTGCTAAGAAGTCTTGCCCTTAGTCTATTTGTAGAGCCAAGCTGGTTTCGTTCACTCGATTCAGTTTGCGAGTTTGAGGCGTTTGACTGTCTTGCTTGCTACCGACGTTTTGCCAACCTCGTGGTTTTCTTGAGGGGCGTTCTCTGATCAAGACGTCCTGTTCGTTCCCTTCGGTTTTCGTCTCGGATAGACCATTATTCTGTTTAGATCTGTATTTCGAAATTCCATTATTATACAGCTATTTTATGCTTTCCACAATTTGAGTACGTATGAGAAAGGTATACCTAGAAGGTACCAGAGTAAATGTGCACGGAGGTTCTCGAACCAAAGTGCTAGCCCATTTTGACTCTAGTGTTTAGTAATCTGTCGAGGAGGCTCTCGAGGTAAGTGTTGGCATTGCCACACTGTATTAGTATTTAATTATTTACTTTTCTTTCTTGTTCAATCTAGTAACTTCATGGGCCGGAGGCCATTTGCATTTTTCTACTCAAACCATGTGCTATTTATTTTATGCCTGTTCCAGTAACTCTTTTGAGTTGATGGTTTTGTATAATAAAACCACCTGTGTGGATTATTTCTTTTGTAATTCTGAGTATTGAGTTGTACTGAGTAACCGCTGCCGAACATCTTTGTAGTCTCCTTGTTCCTACTCTGTTTAATTAATTGTTTTTCTATGCTCAAACCCATCGACCTATCTATGTCTGAGCTAGCCACTAGGCAAAGACACACCACGACCTGCTCGTGGTGTTAAGGTGGACGCTGTCAGCGGCCGAGGTTACTGACGCGGCTACAATTGGCGCAGCCAACGTGAGGGCCCGAGCTACAATCTACAATTGATGCTACAACGTGGGAACCACGAACTTCAACTACAATTCAAGACTTCGAGTTACGAGCATCGTTTCGCTTCGATTGACTTCTCTTCGCTTACGACTGCGATTCGAACTACGGTGAGCGGTGTATCGCACACTAACCATACTTTTCGATAATATTGTTCATTCATGATGACTGAGGCAGATTCTCTTGCTGAGTTAACCTTGATTAGGGTTAAAGTTGTCGAAATAAGGGATCTCGTTGAGACTTATGAAGGGGCAGATGATACAAAGAGATTCATTGACTTGAAATACCATTTCATTGACAGACGCCTGCGGTTAGTAACGAATGATGCTGATGCTGTTACCACAGAGAAGAACGCTGTACTTCATGACCTTGAACTGATTCAAACCCGGTTTAATACTCTAGTGGAAGCCATGGGTGTTTTTCAGATGAATCATCCCGAAACTGCTGTGTCACCGGTTATTAAACGACGACCGAAACAGAGACCAGTCTCGACTTGGGGTATTAAAAAGTTTTCAGGTGAAGGAAAAGCTCCCAGTGTGAGTGCATTTCTTGAGAATGTACAGGACCTTATGGATGCTCGACATACATCGAAGGACGATATGTGGCATGAAGCGATCGACTTGTTCGAGGGACCGGCGCGGATTTGGTTTCGCTCAGCTCGACGCAATTTAGAATCGTGGGACCAACTGGTGGACGCTCTTCGAGAGGAGTATCAACCTCCGGACTACGACCTACGCTTGAGGGACGAGATCCGAGCAAGGACCCAAGGCGAGAACGAAAGCATTGGTTTGTACTTCTCGGTTATAGATAACTTATGTAACAGACTTTCACCGAAGATGCCCGAGATGGAGAAACTGGATATTATTCGACGCAACCTTCAACCCTACTTTTTGGAAGGTTTGAGCTTGCATACTTGTTATCGTGTGGAGGACCTTCAACGTTCTGCAAACAATTGGAAATAGGACGCGCTGATGCTCGACAGTTCCGACCCCCGCCTTCAACGAAGTTTTTGCTAGAACCCGACCTGGGGTATGAACCCGTCAAACGTGACCGACCGGTTTCCTTTGCTGCGAACGAAACCATGACTGGTTTGCCTTCTAAGTGTTGGAACTGTGATGGTCAAGGTCATAAAAGCACGGATTGTCGGGAACTTAAGAAGGTGTTCTGTTCCGGGTGCGGCAGGAAGAGTGTTTACCGTGCTAACTGTTCCCCATGTAACTTTCGTCAGGGAAAAGGTGCCGGAGGTCGATAGAAAGGCCGTCTTCGAGTCTCCGCATGAAGCAGGCCATCGAGTCACGCCAAGAGGACGCTGCGAAAGGCTTCGCTGCGAAACTCGCTCCACGATTTCACGGCCCGTTCAAAGTTAAGATGAAGATCTCTCCGCTCGTCTACCGTCTTGAAGATTCGACCCAGCGCGACGTTGGAAAATGGCATGTTAAAGATCTGAAACCTGTTGTCTAACTTAAGAAAATTAGAGTAATTTTCTTTAGGAAGAAGGGGGGAATTGTAACAGTTTAAAAAACTATTACCTACCTAACATCTATTCCACCTATTGGGTTTTGTATTTTCCCACTCTTTTACTGTTAGTTATCTGTTCGGCCGTGGGATAGCGCCACTACTCGGTCTAGTAACATGGTCCGACCTTGTAGGTTTTGATGCGAACTGTCATTCTGACGTTGTACAGGTAATTTTCCATTACCGGATGTAATGTAAGGGATGATATTTTGTCTCGCTCGTAAATCATGTAACTTCCCTCGATGTCTTTTCGTGTCGACTACCGAGGGGTTTGGACGTGAACTCCGCGAGCCAGGGTAAACCGGGAAGCATGGTAAAGTAGATTCACATACGGCTTACGCCTTTCAGTTTTAGTCTATGAATGTTTTCTTAGACTTTCATTTGTGTTTTTGCTAAGAAGTCTTGCCCTTAGTCTATTTGTAGAGCCAAGCTGGTTTCGTTCACTCGATTCAGTTTGCGAGTTTGAGGCGTTTGACTGTCTTGCTTGCTACCGACGTTTTGCCAACCTCGTGGTTTTCTTGAGGGGCGTTCTCTGATCAAGACGTCCTGTTCGTTCCCTTCGGTTTTCGTCTCGGATAGACCATTATTCTGTTTAGATCTGTATTTCGAAATTCCATTATTATACAGCTATTTTATGCTTTCCACAATTTGAGTACGTATGAGAAAGGTATACCTAGAAGGTACCAGAGTAAATGTGCACGGAGGTTCTCGAACCAAAGTGCTAGCCCATTTTGACTCTAGTGTTTAGTAATCTGTCGAGGAGGCTCTCGAGGTAAGTGTTGGCATTGCCACACTGTATTAGTATTTAATTATTTACTTTTCTTTCTTGTTCAATCTAGTAACTTCATGGGCCGGAGGCCATTTGCATTTTTCTACTCAAACCATGTGCTATTTATTTTATGCCTGTTCCAGTAACTCTTTTGAGTTGATGGTTTTGTATAATAAAACCACCTGTGTGGATTATTTCTTTTGTAATTCTGAGTATTGAGTTGTACTGAGTAACCGCTGCCGAACATCTTTGTAGTCTCCTAGTTCCTACTCTGTTTAATTAATTGTTTTTCTATGCTCAAACCCATCGACCTATCTATGTCTGAGCTAGCCACTAGGCAAAGACACACCACGACCTGCTCGTGGTGTTAAGGTGGACGCTGTCAGCGGCCGAGGTTACTGACGCGGCTACAATAGGGAGGCGAAAAGGTTCTTGCCCTCTTCTAAGTACCAGTTTTTCTGGACCCACTTTGTGCAATCGGTGAAACCCAGTTTGTGTAAGAAGCAAGTGGGCGTATCTTTTCTCAGACCGAGTTTTCTAAGACCGAGTTTGTATTCTATGCTGGGATCTACTTTGTACAGGCCCAGTTTGTTAGGGACGAGTTTGTGTGCATGCCAGAGTCCCAGTTTTCAGAGGACGAGATTTCTAAGACCCACTTTGCACTTGATGCTGGGACCCACTTTTTACAGACCCAGTTTTTAAACTACCAACTTGGGTACCAGTTTGTTCGGGGTCCGATTTTCTAAAAACCACTTTTTAAGGACCACTTTGTGCAGTTTTGGGTACCACTTTGTTAGGACCCAGTTTGTTGAGACCCACAATGACTCTACCCTTTATTACTTATTGGTTGTTGCCACGGAAACCACCATGAATGTCTTTTAGTTCCCTCACTACTGTATCTTAACGCGATTCGAGCGATACCACGTGACTACAAATATAAATCACGTTATTGTCCAAACTACTGCACTCAAAAAGTTGGAAGGGCATTTTTCTCATTCAGTAAGTGATTTTACAACTCACTGTATCTTTTTGAGCGAGCGTAGCGAGCGTCACCACGGTACTCATATGGCACTTTCTCTGTGTGTTTTTTGTTTTTTTTGTTTGTTTGTTTGTTTGTTTTTTGTTTTTTTTGCCTGCACTTCCCAGGTCAAACCGCACAACCAATCGATCTGAAATTTTGTACACATACTAACGTAATCTATGCGATCCCTGGGATCTTTTCTGACCGAGATCCTGTGATTGGTTCAAATTTTATAAAAATTATCTTTCGATTGGTTGGTTCGATCAATTTGAAATTTAGCAAAGTCATTGCAACCAACATTGTACCCAATCAAAAAAAATTTCAGCCAAATCCTCCAATTGGTTCAAATTTGAAACCATTTTTCCTGTGATTTTTGAAATTTAAACTGGAACCGATTGACCGACCAAATAAAAACTTCGCATGGTCATTGGTACCAACATTTATGGTATTTTTGCCAATTTTCACTCTAATCTGTCGTTATTTTCAAAAGTTTTTGTCATTTTAGGGACATTTTGCGTGTTGGCTGTCAAATTCACGGCGACTTCGAATCTTTAGTTCAAGGCAAGGTAGTTAGAGCAGAAAGTTTTAAACGATATGAAACTAATAATGACCGTTCAACAGATTGATCTGATATTGTGTACACACACTACATATCATATTATATGAGTGGTCCCAGGTATATTTTTTGAACGAGATCCTGTGATTTTCGAAAATTAACAAGGAACCGTTCAATCATAAAGGTTTAATCGATCAACTTAAAACTTAGCAAGGATTGGCACCAATATTTTTGGAGATTTTGGTGATTTTTATACAAGTCTGTGACGAAACTAAAGAATTGTTGGCTTTTAATGACATTCGATAGACATAATTTCGGTTCGAGGTGTTGCGTGTATCCGTGCTCGCTCATCAACGCGTTTCACAGAGCGTTTTCCTAGTTTAACACATTATTGTTGTACCGTAAAATTTTACTTTTTTATTTTTGAAAATAAACATTTATTTTTGTCACGATTTAAGCCCCACCTTTCACACTACAGACTTCCACGAGGGCTCATTTAGTTCACAAAGAATAGGCGGATGTCAAGCCTAAATTTTGAAAACTTCATTCCTACTTCGACTTTAGCTTCTACTAAATCAGTAATATTGACTGTAAAATCCGGTACGTTATATATTTTTTTTGTAAAAATTAAACATAAAATTAGAAAAAGGGCCACGTCAGCCCATAACTAGATATTTCATGAATATATTCTTCAAGTTTCGTGTCATTCAGACAAACGGTTTTGTCTATTCTTTGTCAAAATTAATGTGCATTTAACACATTTGAAAGGGTCCCGGATATTTTTGTGGCGCCTAAAAACGATTAATGTCACTTGATATAATATGTTACCAGATGTGATGGGAATTTTCTGTGACCTCACAAAGGCGTTTGACTGCATTCACCACAACACACTACTGAGAAAGCTAGAGAGATACGGCATAAGAGGCATAGCTCATAAACTTCTTGAATCTTATCTATCAAACAGAATCCAATATGTCGAAATAACTGCAAATGACGCACACAATAAAGAATCAAAATTTTTATCTGAGCCACTCCTGGTAACTACAGGAGTACCTCAAGGATCAATCCTGGGCCCACTTCTTTTCATAATTTTCATTAATGATCTACCAAACACACTAGAAAATGCCGAACTATTTGCAGATGACACTAGTATAATAGTCAAGGCAAATAGCAAAGAGAATCTCAAGTTAAATGCAGAAAAGGTTGTGGAAGATGCGACAAAATGGTTCCAGGATAACAAACTTGTGCTAAATTCAACCAAAACTAACTTCATCCTTTTTAACAACAAAAACTACGACACTGACAGCTTCGAAACAATTAGTAACAACATTGACAACTCAGAAATAAAGAAAGTAGATAATACAAAATTTCTCGGCATCACTATTGATAGAAAACTAAACTGGAATCGCCATTGTGAAACTCTAAAAAATAAATTAAGTTCTGCGTGCTTTGCCCTTAAAGTAGTAAGACAAACAACAAATTTGAAAACATCAAAAATTGCCTACTACGCAAATTTTGAGTCACACCTGCGATACGCAATAGAACACTGGGGAAATTCAAGTCAGGCTAGCAAAATATTTAAACTTCAAAAAACGAGCAATCAGAACAATCTTAGGGCTTAAGAATAAAAAGGGTACTTTCATAAAGCCACACTGCAAGAGTCACTTTATAAAACACAAAATCCTAACAACCCAGCAAACACTGTTACATGCCAGGCAGCTCCCATGAGATTTGCCAGTTACATGCCAGGGAGGTGCCAGGCATGTAACTACGACTGGACAACGGGATGCCAGGCACCTCCCAAGGTAGCTGCCTGGCACATGTCTGGGAGCTGCCTGGCACATGTCCATGGGAGCTGCCTGGCACATCCCAGCAGGTGCCTGGCACATCTCTGGGAGCTGCCTGGCAAATCCCAGCAGCTGCCTGGCACATCTCTGGGAGCTGCCTGGCAAATCCCAGCAGCTGCCTGGCACATCTCTGGGAGCTGCCTGGCACATCCCAGCAGCTGCCTGGCACCTCCCAGGTACATCTCTGGCACATTCCAGCGAGTTCAGCTGCCTAAAATTAACGGTTATTTTGAATTTAAACTGTAAAAAGTAACCTATAATAGCGATATCTACACGGGTTTTCTTCATAATTACATTACGACAAGATATTCACAGAGATTATTACAATTGCGAATAGAATCTGAAATAAAACGCAAATGGATTAGACGTGATTTCGATGGCAGGACCTCCAGGTGGCAGGCAGACGCGCTATCCAAGGGACCACGATGACAGCTGAAGGTTTGGTGCGTTGAAACATAGGTAGTTGAAACGAGCATTTGAAAGGAGATAGGTTGCGGCTGTTATGCTCACGTAAATAATTGATCCACAAAATTAATATGAAGTTAAACTAATAGGCAAATTAAAATGTATTATTTTTAAATAAATCAATGTTAGCCTGGGATTGGCACTTCTAGTGTTATCACTATACTTATAGTAATACAAACACTGGGCTATTACGACGAAGGAATAACATTACTAGTTCACTATAGTTATGTTATTATAATATATAAAAATTTAAGAATGTTATGTAAAAATGGGTGCCTAATCTCGAGTTTGTTGAAAATGTTCACCATGCGGAAATGAGCACATTACTTTATCTTTGATAAAACAAAAGATTTCCCTTGGTATCGCATCTAGTCTCATTTTCACATGCGGTATCAACTCGAGAATAGGCCCCAGCTGGAGCGCCTCTCTTCTCTCCTCGCGATCGAATTCATTTCACTTCTATTATAAGATTCACGCTGAATGAATTACGCCGGTCACGACGAAATCAGAAAAAGACTCCATTGTGCAATGGAGTGCTATCTACTTCTATCTATTTTCCTTCCTTGCAAATATATAAAACCTTTTTTCCGTCGCCATTAGCCTCGCTGCAGAACAGTGCGACGTTAAGCCCCAGGCAAAAAAATAAAACCTTGAAGTTCGAGGTGAATAGGTATTACCTAATTAAGTTTAGGTTATGCTTAGTTCTTATAGCAAACTAATTTTAGAATTATCTATAAGAGCTACTTGTTATTTTAACAAGTACCTATAGTATGGCAGTACCTCACAAATATTCAAACTAACTTACAAAATGAGTTTGAACATTTGGGAGGTCCCCGCCATGTAACAGGGATGTGCCAGGCATGTGCCAGGGATGTGCCAGGCATATGCCAGTTTCATCCCAGGGAGCTGCCTGGCACATCCCTGTTACATGGCGGGGACCTCCCAAATGTTCAAACTAACTTACAAAATGAGTTTGAACATTTGGGAGGTCCCCGCCATGTAACAGGGATGTGCCAGGCAGCTCCCTGGGATGAAACTGGCATATGCCTGGCACATCCCTGGCACATGCCTGGCACATCCCTGGCACCTCCCAAATGTTCAAACTAACTTACAAAATGAGTTTGAACATTTGGGAGGTCCCCGCCATGTAACAGGGATGTGCCAGGCAGCTCCCTGGGATGAAACTGGCATATGCCTGGCACATCCCTGGCACATGCCTGGCACATCCCTGGCACCTCCCAAATGTTCAAACTAACTTACAAAATGAGTTTGAACATTTGGGAGGTCCCGCCATGTAACAGGGATGTGCCAGGCAGCTCCCTGGGATGAAACTGGCATATGCCTGGCACATCCCTGGCACATGCCTGGCACATCCCTGGCACCTCCCAAATGTTCAAACTAACTTACAAAATGAGTTTGAACATTTGGGAGGTCCCCGCCATGTAACAGGGATGTGCCAGGCAGCTCCCTGGGATGAAACTGGCATATGCCTGGCACATCCCTGGCACATGCCTGGCACATCCCTGGCACCTCCCAAATGTTCAAACTAACTTACAAAATGAGTTTGAACATTTGGGAGGTCCCCGCCATGTAACAGGGATGTGCCAGGCAGCTCCCTGGGATGAAACTGGCATATGCCTGGCACATCCCTGGCACATGCCTGGCACATCCCTGGCACCTCCCAAATGTTCAAACTAACTTACAAAATGAGTTTGAACATTTGGGAGGTCCCCGCCATGTAACAGGGATGTGCCAGGCAGCTCCCTGGGATGAAACTGGCATATGCCTGGCACATCCCTGGCACATGCCTGGCACATCCCTGGCACCTCCCAAATGTTCAAACTAACTTACAAAATGAGTTTGAACATTTGGGAGGTCCCCGCCATGTAACAGGTATGTGCCAGGCAGCTCCCTGGGATGAAACTGGCATATGCCTGGCACATCCCTGGCACATGCCTGGCACATCCCTGGCACATCCCTGGCACCTCCCAAATGTTCAAACTAACTTACAAAATGAGTTTGAACATTTGGGAGGTCCTCGCCATGTAACAGGGACCTCCCAAATGCCACCACATTCCTCTCGATAAGGTTTGAACATTTGGGAGCTCCCTGTTACATGGCGAGGACATCCCAAATGTTCAAACTCATTTTCTAAGTAGTTTGAACATTTGGGAGGTCCCCGCCATGTAACAGGGAGCTCCCAAATGCCATATCCCAAATGGTCAAACTGGGATGTGCCAGGGAGGTGCCAGGCATGTACCTTGTTTGCTGGGAACACACAGCCTGTACATATACGAATGCACACTCAATACTAAGAAGAACATACAACAACATACACTCAACGAACATATACACTCACACGACACAAGAATAAAATCACACGTTCACACAACAAACTATAGAACAAAACAAACACAAAAAAAACTCAAAATATATCAAATGTAAGCTGTACAACAAACTACCTGAAAACATAAAAAATATTATAGATATTAATAGATTTAAGTATTTACTCAAGACATTTCTAGTGCAAAAGGCTTATTATTCGCTAGAAGAATATATGAATGAATGAAATAATGAATAAATGGAACCATGTATATTGAACGATCGACTATTTAACATAGAAACGGTACCTACTCTTAGCATAAAAATATATATTTTTTTTTCTTTTAACTATTAGCAATATTTTAGCAATATGATATTCCATACACCCTGAACAAAGCATATCTATGCTTAAGGGTCTCATGCATTGTACTTGTACCTTGTCTATTGGAAATAAACTTACTTACTTACTTACTAGAACCAATCACAGGATCTCGTTCAGAAAAGATCCCAGGGATCGCATAGATTACGTAAGTATGTGTACAAAATTTCAGATCGATTGGTTGTGCGGTTTGACCTGGGCTGTGCGGACAAAAAAAACAAACAAAAAACAAACAAAAAAACAAACACACAGAGAAAGTGCCATAAGAGTACCGTGGTGACGCTCGCTACGCTCGCTCAATCATTATTTATTTCAGGAAGCCTAACTAAAGACAATTTTTTTTCATTTAAATTATACCTACAAGTTTTAGATCAAAAAAGAAATCCTGTGCAGAACTGGAGACGACTATCTCTGCTCTGAAGAGATTACGATGATAGTGGAAAAGCTTCGGAAAGAGACCTAGCGGCTTCATGAAGTGAACAACAATGGACAAAATTACACAAAGCTTAAAGGCAGCCCAGAGAGTATTAATGAACACTAATGTCCATTGAAGTAAAGAAGAAGTTGGAATTATATTATGGCTAAACTAGGAAAACGCTCTGTGTAACGCGTTGATGAGCGAGCACGTTCACGCGCAACACCTCGAACCGAAATTATGTATATCGAAAATATCATTAAAAGCCAATAATTCTTGAATTTCGTTACGACTTGTAGGTATAAAAATCTCCAAATATTCCTGAAGTATTAGTCCCAATAACCATGCCAAGGTTTAAGTTGATCGACTGAACCTTTATGATTAAAATGTTCCTTGTTAATATTCAAAAATCATAGGATCTATTTAAAAAAAAATAAACCTGGGACCAGTGACCACTCATATGATAAAAGTGTGTGTACTTACACAATATTATTAGACGATCTGTTGAACGGTCATATCAGTTCCATACGTTTGAAAGTTGCTCTAAATACCTTGGAACTATAAAGAGTCGAAGTAGCCGTGATCAACATTTTTGAGTAATTTGACAGCCAACACGCAAAATGTCCGTAAAATGTCAATAACGTTTGGATTTAAACATAGATAAGTCTGAAAATTGTCAAAAAATACAGATAATGTTGGTACCAATGACCACGTGAAGTTTTAAGTTGATCGCTCAATCGGTTCTAGTTTAAATTTCAAAAATCAAATGAAAGATTTTTTTAATTTTAACCAATAGGAGGATTTGGCTGAAATTTTTTATGATTGGGTACAATGTTGGTTGCAATAACTTTGCTAAATTTCAAATTAATCAGAGCAACCAATCGAAAGATAGTTTTTTTAAAACTTGAACCAATCACAGGAGCCCGTTCAAAAACGATCCCAGGGACCGCATAGATTACGTTAGCATATGTGCAAAGTTTCAGATCGATTGAATGTGCGGTTTAACCTGGGCTGTGCGGACAAAAAAAAAAAAAAAAAAAAAAAAACACACAGAGAAAGTGCCATAAGAGTACCGTGGTGACGCTCGCTACGCTCGCTCAATAACAATGTTAGAAGCTCATTATAAAACATTTGTCAATGTGAATAGCTTTTTACCACTGTTTCAATCTATAGGTACCTACCTAGAAACAATAAATTGTTAAACATAAACTGCTGGACTTTACATTTAATCATTAGACATGACATGCTATGCCAAAGGGGACAATATAGTATGTAAATTCCCTGACTGCATTCAAACTCTGTGAAATTTCTATTGACATACCTAGGGTGCATGTTATGTCTCAGTCATGCTCTTCTTTGATATTGCGATGTGTCCTAGGTACAACACAGCTATACAATCATAGTCTGTCAATCTCCAAGTCACAATATTTTTTTACAGTTTTGATATTTCATCTGATGGAGAAATTACCTAGATGGCTCTTGATAGTAAGACCTAAGGTAAATTTGGATTATATTAACCTTCGACAGACTTCTATTGTCTTGTTTAGCATTGAACTTTCTGCTATTACATTTAGTATTTAAGCTGATAAATGGCACATCTGTAATCTTAGCAGGACATTTACAGTACCTATATCACACAAAAAGTGCAAGCCGATCAACAAAATAATTAGGTAACTTCCATTTCTCTATCCGAAACATCCCTGCATCAAATTGATATCGATCATTACTTATAGAGTTTGTGATTAGTAGGTACATTGTCTAGCATGAATTTAACTAGGAAAACGCTCTGAGTAACGCGTTGATGAGCGAGCACGGATACGCGCAACACCTCGAACCGAAATTATGTTTATCGAAAATGTCATTAAAAGCCAATAATTCTTGAACTTTGTCACAGACTTGTATGAAAATCTCCAACAATTCCTAAAATATTAGTCCCAATAACCACGCAAAGTTTTAAGTTGATCGATTGAACTTTTATGATTGAACGATTCCTTGTTAATTTCCAAAAATCACAGGATATCGTTCAAAAAAATTTTAAACGGTCATATCAGTTTCATAATATACGTTTGAAAGTTTCTGCTCTAACAACCTTGAAGTGAAGATTCGAAGATGCCGTGAAATATGAAATTCGAGAAGTATGATAGCCAACACGCAAAATATCCGTAAACTGTCAATAACTTTTTAATTTAAACACAGTTTAGTCTGAAAATTGTCAAAAATACAGATAATGTTGGACCCGATGACCATGCAAAATTTTAAGTTGATCGGTCAAACGGTTCTGGTTTGAATTTCAAAAAGCACATAAAATATTTTTTTAAATTTTAACCAATGGGAGGATTTGGCTGAAAATTTGTAAAATAAGAGACAATGTTAATGTTAATGACCATGCAAAATATAAGGTCGATCACATTTGTCGAAGTCCATTTTCATTTTTCAGCCTATCAGGAGATGTTTATTTAAATTTCAACCAATCAATGGATTTCAAAAAAATTAGGGTCTGCAAACAGAGAAGGTTGGTTTTACATGTGTGCAAAATTTCAGATCGATCGGTGAAACGGTGCGACCTGTGTATCGGCTATTAGCAGCCAAAAAAAAAAAAAAAAAAAAAAAAAAAAAAAATACAGAGGTCCGTGCCAAAGAGCCAAAAGGAGACGCTCGCTTCGCTCGCTCAATTACGGCTCTGCTTCAGAACATTGTACAACTTTTATTAGATAGGTACTATTACTTTCTTTGTTAGATTGTTAGTAACAGAGTTGGAACAATGTGTAAAAAAACTTTTCTGGGAGTAGGTATACGAAACATGAAACCTACCTACGTACCTGCAACGTAGGTACCTACCTACCTAGGTAGTAGGTACTATGTAGGTAGGTAGTAGGCACATTAGGTAGCTACATACCACGTACCATATAAATACAGCAACAGAATTAAGTTTATGAATTCACACTGTCGAGAAAAAAATGATTCTTTGCTCGGTAGGTAGTTTATGCCTCTAGGCAAGTCAATACGGCCACTTCGGTCACTTCCTACAAAAAAAAGATTGGTTATGTTGCTCGAAATAAGCATTTGTTCTTTGATACTCAACTAGGAAAACGCTCAGTGTAACGCGTTGATGAGCGAGCACAGAACATGCAACATCCCCATAGTAACGATGCACGACACGGCACAAGACGATTTCCTCTGCAATTTTTCAATCTCCATAATACTCTGGATGAATAACAGATCCATTGTGTCGTGAAGTCTTACCTACATACCTTCTCCAGAAATCTCTTGTGACATCCCATACTAAACTCGTAAAATAACAATTAATACTTGACTGATTGGTAGAGCCAAGATTATATGGTTTTATCACTTTTAATCACGAAATTTTGCTTTAATATCCAACATTTTGTAAAATTTCTATTTTGTGATTTTATTTTATCTGTGTTGATTAACATAAAACTAAGAGAAATTATATCTTAAAACCACCAAAACACGAAATTGCCAATATTTAAAACGAAATTTAGGCAATTTTAAAACCATATAATCTTGGCTCATACTGATTGGGCTTACAATATGTAAAATTTAATATTAAGTTGGTCGTGATCACCATGCAAAATTTGAACTTATTGTGAACATTTTTATTGTCCACCAATCAGAAGACATTATTTAAACTAAACCAATTAGAGGATTTGGCCTTCGTACTGCATCCGATTTTATGCGCTAGCTCAAAAATGCTTTCATTTTACTGTACATTGTGGATAGCTTGGCTGCTCTACAGGCCTTGCCTTGGAACAGAAGCTTAAAGAAGGCAGGGATGACAATTTAGTATACATTTTTCAAGATTATGGAATAAAATGACCTTAAAATGACAAAACTTTTGAAAATAGCTACAGATTAGACTGAAAATTGGCAAAAATACCTAAAATGTTGGTACCAATGACCACGCGAAGTTTTAAGTTGATCGGTCAATCTGTTCTAGTTTAAATGTCAAAAATCACATGAAAAATGGGTTTAAATTTGAACCAATAGGAGGATTTGGCTAAAAATTTTTATGATTGGGTACAATGTTGGTTGCAATGTTTTTGCTAAATTTCAAATTGATCGAAGCAACCAATCGAAAGATAATTTTTTATAAATTTGAACCAATCACGGGCGCCCGTTCAAAAACGATCCCAGGGACCGCATAGAGTATGTTAGTATGTGTAAAAAATTTCAGATCGATTGCTTGAGCGGTTTAACCTGGGCTGTGACCACAAAAAAAAACAAAAAAAAACATACAAACAAACACACAGAGAAAGTGCCATAAGAGTACCGTGGTGACGCTCGCTACCCTACAAACACTGGGAGGTCCCTGGACGCGTCCTAGGCCGTCCCAGATGGGCGTACGGGCCTGCCCAGGGACCTCCCGTCTTATGGGTGATTAGCATGGAGTGAGACTCCCGGGGCCTGCCACTGGGAATAAGCCCGGGCGGCGGCCTGGGCCGTCCCATGACGCCCGCGCGGGAGGTATGGGCCGTCCCTGGACCCTCCCGGGCGGCCCGCGCGGGAGGCATAGGCCGGCCCTGGCCCCCGCCCGGGCGGCCCGCGCGGGAGCAGCTGCTCGCTCTGTAGCCCCCTCCCCCTACGCACATTCCATAACGGTCACGTGCTAGCTTGCTAGGTACACTCTCATTCAAAATGCAGTACCTACAAAACGTGCCTCTGATCCAGACACGTGCATATAGGCACTAATTTTGAATGCGAATGTACCTGGAAAAAATACGTTTCATTAAGACATAATTAATTGCAAACGTGAGTGACACGAGAAACGGGATTTTTTCACAATTTCGGAGAGTGGGCGTTGCCATACGAAAAAAATAATCCAGGTATTTTCTTCCAGGGTCAATGTATTACTTCACAGTTCACGGAATATTTCACAACAGTTGTAATTTGTTATGTCAACTAGAAGAACAGTAGGTACCTACTCAAACACATTAGAAATGCATTTAAATGGTCAAATATTAATAAAAAAAAAATAGCCGGTATATTATAAAGTTAATCAGTGGTTATTGGAAGTTATTTTATCTCGCCATGTTTCCCTATTGTTTGAAAGCTGTTCCACTGACCTGACACATTACCTAAGGTACCTCCTACTGTTTTTATTTTTAACGCATTTTTATTTGGAGGAAATATTTTGGGATCATTTGAAATCCTCAACTTGACTGTCACATAATGGGGAAGTCTCGTGAAATTCAGATTTCAGAATAATAGACCATTATTTTATGAAAGTTGATTATGTTGCTGAACACAGATGTGATTTTATTTTTGCTGTGGGATGAATAGTTTTCAAGGAATGAATTAACAAAGTTTGATTACTTTTAACAGGAAAATTTACAGAAAATTGACAGATGATCCACAATGGTAACACATTAGTGTAAGTGGATTCTTGTAATACGTCGTTTTTCCCGCCAAAAGTCCCATTATAATTGAATTTCATTTGCATGAATTAATTTTTAACATTTCGCGGGTGACAAATGTCAGTAATTATTTGCGTTGATATTTAAAAACTTACTGGAACAAAATTTCTAGAGACTTAAGTATTACAGGTACCTTATTTTGGAGGTAACCTGCGAAATAAAAACGCGCACCCCGACTGGGAATCGAACCCAGATCCTTCGGGTTACCGGCCCTATGCTTTAACCATTAAGCTATCGGGACGCATTCTTAATCAGCAGGTAGGGTTGCCATACAACTCTTGCGAGTCCGAGTATCTGACCTATACACGAAGACTGAAGCACTTCGACTTCATTTGACAACGTGAATACATCTCTCTCGAATTAGAGATGTCTCATCTCTTCGAGAGAGATGTATTCACGTTGTCAAATGAAGTCGAAGTGCTTCAGTCTTCGTGTATAGGTCAGATACTCGGACTCGCAAGAGTTGTATGGCAACCCTACCTGCTGATTAAGAATGCGTCCCGATAGCTTAATGGTTAAAGCATAGGGCCGGTAACCCGAAGGATCTGGGTTCGATTCCCAGTCGGGGTGCGCGTTTTTATTTCGCAGGTTACCTCCAAAACACCATCCCTAAGTGAGAGATTCACTAAATTTTCCATCATTATCAAAGGTACCTTATTCATAAAAAAAATGAAGAAGGATAAAAAGATCCATAATTTTTGTTTATGAATCGGTTGTTGGATTTTGAAATTAGCAATTATTTTTTGATAATCTCTTACAGGACGATTGAATCGTTTCAATAATAATTTTTTCACGTACTATTCCCTACTTACTTAGGTACTATATTGTTTTGATAAATTACAAAAAATAAAATGCTACACATAGGAGATTCACTGCAATTGAATTTTAGGAATAATAAAGAGCAGGAAAACACACGAAAATTAAAAAAAAAAACAGTTTCATATAATATAAACGTATATTATTGTAAAAGATTATACTACCACATCACTTAAAATTTTTAAATGTCCTTCAACCTTCACACGTCACATAGTATCAAAACATTCTGAGGTAGGTACTACCTGGCAGTGAGTCTGGCACGCTGTCTCTTTATCGACAAGACACAATTCGGATTTTACTTCACTCACGGATATGTTGGCACAATTTTTCATCTTCAGTTTTTCAAGAAAATGAATGCACTTGAATACGTATTTCTTTCATCTGAAAAAATAAAATTGCAAAGTATTTAGGTAATGTACCTTGTACTAATAATGTTCGCAAGCTATTTGCAATTATTTATTATTGTAGGTACAGATTCTAACCTAAACAAGATTTATACAAGATCTTGAAAAGTTTAGCAAGATCATGCAGCGTATTGTTAGCAGTGTTTTTTATTTTTTGTGTAAATTTTTATTCGGTCAGACCAATGAAAGTCCAACATTTACAAGATCTTGTTATCAGTAAGATCTTGTTAATTTTGTCAATATTTAACACTATTATTATGCTATGCTCAAAAGAATTTGCCGATTTAATGGCCAGATACTGGATTCCATCCATAAATTATTAGCACACGGTCTTGTGGTGTCGAGGACTGACATCCGCAATCTATGTGGATGCAACTTCTTTTGAGCATGAGGCTGCCTAGCAAATAGTTTCTACCTACTACACAAGAACTATTTATGTAAATAACTGCAATAGCAGATAGCTGCAAATAACAGTCTTTACAAAAATTTTAAAAATTGAATTTTTGGCACAGAGTGATCCCTAAAAAAAAGAAAGATAGATTCAATGAAGAATTTGTAAATTGATAGGATAAACTTCTTGGCAATGAATAATACAAAAATCACTTTTGTGTTGTGTGACCTGCCACAATAATCACTTGAGGTAAAATTATTACCATTAGGTACTATTTATTTAAAACCCCAATAAAAATTTGAAACATTCTATATTGCATAAATGTGATTTATAGGTAAGGTTAGAGGAAATACTACACATATAAAATACTAAAATGTGGCTTACCATCAGAGAGTTCTGAATCATTACATCTGTAGGGTAGGTAACATTTAATCCATTAACTCGATGAAGTCCCAAGTCCTGTGCATCTTCAGAATTCTCGCTAATTTGCCAAGAAGTAAATTTACTTTTTAATTGAAGTAGGTAGGCAATTAAATCGACTCTAGAATAAGAGCAGTGCAAGTTCACGGTGAATCTGTAGAACCTACAAAAAGTAAGGTGAAAGTTAGCAACTCAAATTAATTTCCTCTCAGCCATTCCGTGTTACGGGTGTACGGTTGTAAGATGCTATGTTCAGCATCTTATTCATCAAAATAAAAATAGTTAGGATCATTGTGCAGCCTTCTAAATTTTTTATGTAATTTACATGGTTCGACACAAAATTTAAATTTAAATGCGGTCCCACAATTTTACTGATAACAAAATAACTATTCAAACTTAGCACAAAACTGATTACATATTTGGAATCAGCAAGAAAATACCATGAATATAATATAAAAACATGCTGATTTATTTACATTTAATAATTCAGCAGTCATATGTATTATGTGGCATATGTCTGCATTCGCATGGAATGGCTGCTCTCTTACCACCGGCGCGTTAGAGGAAATTCAAAAGTGCGGTTTATTTTTTTGGATGACAACATTCAATCTCAAAAATTTTACTACGTATTTGAATGAAGCGGGACCACCATTCAATGTATGTATCTACTACCTCCGACAAGAATGTAATTTCCATGCAACATAATTTTTACTTTCGGATCACAACAAAAATGTTTGTTATTGGCCTTGTAAGGTACCTACATAAACAAAAATAATTGCTGTATATCTAAAATCCTTGATAAAGTTAAATAATTAAATATAATGAAAATATTTACCACTCTGCTCGGTTCGGTTCTTAATGTTTCGGCTCGGTTTGACGATACAGCTTGGTTCGCTCGCAGGACGAATACGCGCTTTGTTTCTGGAGTTCAATATCTTAATAGCCTATTTTCTTCCAGAGTAGATTCACCTTTAACAAGTAACATTATTAAAACTGCAGTAGGTAGGTATGTGGGATGGTTATTGGTTAATGTAGGGTGAAAATATTCCCAAAATAGGCGGAGGTACGTACTAGGTAGCTACCTACAGGTAGGGTTCCTACTGACTACTACCACTGATATGTATAGACTACCACCCCAAGCAAACTGTTTACCTACTTTATTTATTTTATAAATACCTAAACTACCTAGTTACCTAGGTCCTACCTAGTTGGAAATTTTACTTTGCATAAATTGCTACATTTCAAAAATGTACATGTGAGGTTAATGTTTACTGAACATTGGTCACACTACCTATTGGTTTATTAGTATCCCCAGCATACAAAACTAAAGTAACAACGATTAATGCCTGGATACTTATGTAGTTGTGATGAAGACTCACCTTCAATGGGTTGTATGGCTCTGTGATGAAAATCCAAACAAAAGAGGCACAACAAAACTGTAATTATTTCACGATTTGTGTCACATTAAATGGTTTGAACTGAGACAAACTATTCAGCAGTGAACACGCATTCACGGACACAGATAATAATTGAAATCACATTCAAAATCACTCAAAAGGACGTAAACTACACACTCATGACACTCTGTAAAATATCAACAAACGTCAAACGCCGCGTTTGAAATGAAGAAGGGAGAACGGAAACAAGTTGATTCACGAAGATGGCCGACTGCCGAGTTCATAAAAGAAACTTTACTAATAACGTTTAAAATGGTATGAATACTTTGCTTTGGAATTGTAAACATATTTATTCTTAAATCAATATATCCATGTGAAATGTAGATGTAATTATTATAGAAATGAAGTTATAAATATGAAAAAAATAAGTCATTAGAGCAGCTCAAATTCAAACAGTCGTAGCGCCCGCGCGGGCCGTCCCTAGCCATTCCCGGGCGGGACCAAGACGGGACATTCCTAGAAATTTTACAGCCAGATAAAACGGATCGGTTGGGCTCCGTTGGGCAGGCCCAGGGCATGCCCTAGTAGTTCCCGCCCGGGACGTCCCACTTGGGCGCTAGATGGGCAGAAGCCCGGGCCGCCCAGTGTTTGTAGGGTACGCTCGCTCAATAAATAAAGTAAAATAACACACAATTTATATCATTGTATGAAGTCTTTCATATTTAATCATATTTATGAACAATATATTTGAAGTAAACATACAAAATACACCCACGAAACTACTAACTGCACTGACAGAATAAACAGCAGCCATTTGCATTTTTTTTCCGCCGTTCGAGTTGGATAGGTTGGATCGAGCGCTGAACAACTGTACACTGAACATCATTTTCGATTCAAATAAAATGCTCCCGCTGAACGGCAGGAGAAGGGGGAGAGAGGAGAGCATGAAGACGGTGGTGGGAAAACAAGTGAAGAAAAGGAAGGCTGGGCGTCCGAGGACTAAGTGGATGGACGGCATTGAAGAGGATGTGGGGGGACTTCTTCCTCAACCTTCGTTAGGGAGAGTCACAAATACTGCTGGCCTATCTGACCATGTCAGGCGCCATTAAAGAACAGAATAATTCTGAATTTTAAACAACTACTAACTGGCCTATGTGCCAAAGTACAACGAGTGAAAATATATAGCATAATAATAAATTGATACATTATAAAACTACATCGAATATAAATTAAAGCTGGCCAGTATGACCATAAATGTCGAGTGCCATTAAAACCGGAAGTGAAAGAAAAGAAAAAGAGGATGTGGCGGAGAGAGGCGAAGATTGGAGGAGTGTGGAAGGAGAGAAGTGGTGGGAAGATGTAGAAAGATGGAATGAGTTGGTGGAGCGGAAGGTGGACGATTCGGAGGATGGTGAAGACGATGAGGAGGAGGACAACGGGGAAGAAGTCGGAATGGCCGGCCGACTGCGGCATCCCAGGAGGCCCTAGAGAACGGTGGAGCTACCTCCACCCCCCAACCCGACATTAGTTGGATGGGGAATAGAGACAATAAAAATTTGATATCCAGTATGTAAAAAATGTTGCTGCTTAAGAGGCAAACGGAAGCGAACGGGAATCGCACGGTTCGTCAGAGCGTTCTTTTTTGAAATTTTGTCTTCCCATTAAATAATTTTTAAAAATATGATAGTAACGACCCATAACAGCCCAATAGACTAAATAATGCCGCACACTGGAGTTCATTATGACCTCTGGTGCGACCTCAAAGTTTTAAATACGATATTTTTAGTAAAAGGATCGTATTTAACACTTTGAAGTCGCACCAGAGGTCATATTTTTATGTTTTTAGTAAAATAATCGTATTTAACACTTTGAAGTAGTACCAGAGGTCATATAGTACTCCAGTGTTTGGCATTATTTGGTATATTATGCAGCATGCTGTAATGGGTCGTTACTATCTGATTTTTTAAAATTTTAGTGGGAAGACAAAATCTCAAAAAAAACTCTCTGATTAACCGTGCGATTCCCGTTCGCTTCCGTTTGCCTCTTAAAGGGCACTCGCTTCTGATGTGGAGTATGGTCTGAAGCTCTTCCTCACAATCACACTTCGGCGATGATCTCATGCCCCATAAATGCAGGAAATAGTTCCAACGTCCGTGACCGGTTTGTATTCTGTTAAGAAAATTTCCAAATGCTGCCCAGCTCAAGTTCATGATCATAGGCGGCCATGATCTACCTAGTTACTAACTAGCCCAGTTGTTAGTAAGAACAAAATCGAGTATAGCATAATACATCTTTAATCAGGTATTATTTACAATAAATTCGGCACAATAAGTTTCTGTTTAGTGAATTATTATTTGAAGGCTCCGACAGTCGTAAAGCCAGGCTTTGCCAGTTCCGTGAAGAGTGCGTGAGTGTTTCAATCTCGGTCACGGCATTTTCCAAAGTGCTGCCATACGGTCGTTTCATGGCTTCAAAAGAGAAAAATAACGGAATATGAGACTGGAATTGAACTTCGTTTCAATCCCATTCTTCTACCAAAACAAATTGCATGAAACACCACTTAGGTAAACTTGGCAAAACTAAAAGTTAGCTCAATAAATCCGATCTGATTAAATATAAGATCACACCATCAGAAGTCAGTCCAAGCGATCTCCTTGTCTTACTCTAGATGTCTTACTCATATTCAATTATAATAACAAGTCATTGACTGATAATGATGGAAAATTTAGTGAATCTCTCACTTAGGGATGGTGTTTTGGAGGTAACCTGCGAAATAAAAACGCGCACCCCGACTGGGAATCGAACCCAGATCCTTCGGGTTTCCGGCCCTATGCTTTAACCATTAAGCTATCGGGACGCATTCTTAATCAGCAGGTTGGGTTGCCACACAACTCTTGCGAGTCCGAGTATCTGACCTATACACGAAGACTGAAGCACTTCGACTTCCTTTGACAACGTGAATACATCTCTCTCGAATGGCTATGCTCAAACTTCTGAGCTACGAGTGGATTGTTTGATAATGATGGAAAATTGAGATTGAGATCTAAGTGAGAGATTCACTAAATTTTCCATCATTATCAAACAATCTACTCGTAGCTCAGAAGTTTGAGCATAGCCATTCGAGAGAGATGTATTCACGTTGTCAAATGAAGTCGAAGTGCTTCAGTCTTCGTGTATAGGTCAGATACTCGGACTCGCAAGAGTTGTATGGCAACCCAACCTGCTGATTAAGAATGCGTCCCGATAGCTTAATGGTTAAAGCATAGGGCCGGAAACCCGAAGGATCTGGGTTCGATTCCCAGTCGGGGTGCGCGTTTTTATTTCGCAGGTTACCTCCAAAAAAAGTCATTGACTGTTATGGAACATCACCATTAGTCATTCAAATTTGTTCAGCAATCATTTTTTATTTCTAGCCAAGTGTACATTATTTTTATTTAAACATTGGGGGGGGGGGGGGGGGGGGGAAGTTCGAAAGGGAAAATATTATGTACAATTCGTTTATTTCATTTTTTTTTTGTAAGAATTATTAATATTTGAGTTATATAAGTCAAGTAATGATGCTTACTTTGCCAGATTTCAAAGGAGGTTTCGGGTTGTCCTTGTTTTTAACTGGCGGCAATTGTCGTAAACTAGAACTACATCCGGCCATGCTTACCTCAGCATGCTTCAAGTCAGCTCCCAGCTTCTGCATGCTTTTCGTTAACTTCACTGCGGTTCTGGTAATTATACAGGACCTTCTCGGTGTACAGGACCTTCTACGCTCGTATCAAGCTCATCCACTTGAGCTAAACATTGTCTATTTTCCTCTAACACATTCTTAAGTTTGAGCTCCAACGTAATTTTTTCATTTCTCCACGTAGCAAAATTCAAAATTTTTCAAAATCAGCAGCTCGTTCCTGAAGTCGGAGCTTTCTGCATCACCGAGAGAACCCAACTGCTTCTTGATTGTCTCTGCTCTTAGTTTTAGTTCATAATCCCCAATCCTTGCTGAAAGCATAAGACGATTACTTTCATAAGCCTCTTCACTTGCTCAAACTTATAGTCTTGTATTTGAACTCATCCTTCTTACGGATTGTTGCTTCCAGCTTGCTTCGCTTTGGTCAAGGCGAACTTGGCCAAGCAGGCTGTTTTTTTTTATTTGGGTCATGTCCGGGTAAATCTCTCAATCCGTCGCGTTTGGTTATCCGAGGCTGTCGGGAGATGAATAGAGCAGAGGTTAGGAAAAGTCATGGTAAGCAATGCTGCCAATTGTACAGCGCTCTCCTACGCACTATTACAGCACAACGTAAAGTCATGGAAAGTTTTGATCGCCCCCGCGTAAACAAGCATTTTTACAACTGTTATACTGACAAAGTAACATTTAAACATCGTTTAAGTCTGACGTAAACCAAACTGAATTGCTGTAACATTTCTAATATACCATTTGAGTAGTGCCGATTTGCCCACTGAAACTGGCATCATAGTATCTTAGTATTATGGCAGATTGTGTATGTTCAAAAACCCCTTTGTATAAATGATATTAAGAGCTTTCACAAATTCTTACCTTAAAGGTAGACCACCACAACTGGTGCTGGATGACGTGGTGGGGGAAGGGGTGCTGAGGGGTGCTTTGTTCTGGACGAGGGAAGAGGTCACAAAGGGAATGGTGGGAATGGGGGAATGGGGAATGGGCTTTGTTCGGGACGAGGGTAGAGGTCACAAAGGGAATGTGGGAATAAGGAATGGGTTTTGTTCTGGACGAGGGAAGAGGTCACAAAGGGAATGGTGGGAATGGGGGAATGGGGAATGGGCTTTGTTCGGGACGAGGGAAGAGGTCACAAAGGGAATGGTGGGAATGGGGGAATGGGGAATGGGCTTTGTTCGGGACGAGGGTAGAGGTCACAAAGGGAATGTGGGAATAAGGAATGGGTTTTGTTCTGGACGAGGGAAGAGGTCACAAAGGGAATGGTGGGAATGGGGGAATGGGGAATGGGCTTTGTTCGGGACGAGGGTAGAGGTCACAAAGGGAATGGGGGTAATGGGGAATGGGGAATGGGGAATGGGCTTTGTTCTGGACTAGGGAAGAGGTCACAAAGGGAATGTCTGGACGAGGGCGCGCGAATCCAGCTGTAATAAAAAGCATCTTAGACACTTTCTGACTATTCTGAATCACACTAGGTACACATTGGATAATGAAAAAACAAGAATTCTGCTGTTCGAGTTTGAGCTTACCTTGTTGTGGTAAGGGTTGTGGTGGTCTACGGAGTCGGGCTAATGCGCCTCCGCTTGAGAACAGGAGCTCGGCTCGCTAATGTCATCTGTCGGCCGCTTCTTTCTAGAGCACAAATTCTTGAGCCAGCACGGCTTCTTCTGTTTCGTTTTGACCACAGATGGCAGCGCAGGCGTTGTAAACTAGAAGAAACGAAGGAGATCATCTAAATCATCATCGAACATAAAAACACGTTACACATTGGCACAACTCTCACTGAGTACGAGTGACACTGTGTAATGCATTGATGACCGAGCCTTTGTAGAATGCGTTTGAAAGACTCTGCATGAAGATATAGCCATCAAGATTGAAATTCCTGGCAAATGTGCAAAATATTCATTTTTATGAATATTTAACAAATGTCCTTAAAATGACAATGACTTTTGAAGATAACAACAGATTAATTTATCTTAAAATTGCAACAACAAAAAAAAAATATTGGTCCCAATGACAATGCAAAGTTTTAAACTGATCGGTCACGCGGTTCAAGTATAACTAAGTTTCAAAAATCATAGGAAAGATGGTTTTCAAATTTTAGCCAATGGGAGGATTTGGCTGAAACATTGTATGATTGGGGACAATGTTGATTTCAATGACTTGGCAAAATTTCAAATTGATCGGACTAACCAATCGAAAGATATATATTTTTAAAAATTGAACCAATCAGCAGATTTCAAAATAATATGGCTCTGCAACGCCCAGAGCTGTTTTTTGTACAAAATGTCAGCTCGATCGAAGAAAAGCTCACCTATCTACACTCTGATCCGTATGCAAATCAGATATAAGTTGCACTGGAAATTAAATGTCGATAAAATCTCTTCTGACATTTTATTTAAATGTCAATGAGTTTATACATTCTCTGTCGATTGGCCTGACAACTTGTAAAATAAGAAAACAATGTAGTCTTAATTTAATGTACCATGACCATGCAATATTGGAAATCAATCAATTTGAAATCAATTTTGATTTTCGACTAATCGGGAGATATTTTCATTTTTGAACCAATCAGAGGGCATCTCCCAAAAACTATATACGATTAAGTCAGAATTATATTAGTATCATTCTGACTAATGTGATATTAGTCAGAATGATATAAATCTCTTATTTAATTTATGTAAATGAGATGTCAAACCACGTGTTAAATTTTCAAACCTATGTAGGGATGGCACTTTTACTGGTTCTGAAAAAATCGGTAAGTTTACCGGTAAATTTACGATCTTATTATAATATACGAATAAGATAATTCAGTCAACAGACAAGCTTTGTGTAAACAAAGTGAAAGTTACGCCAAAAATTGAAGAAAACTCACAAACTTGTACAGAAGTACCTACCTATTGCAAAAACAATGTGTGAATGAAAAAGTGCAAATTGATAATCAGCAACTTGACGATTGAAGTTAAAGATAACGATCGTATGTTGAATTGGCAGAAGGAATTTGTCGTAATTGGGCAAGAATGTAAGGATACTGTCATTGAATATCAGTACATTGAAATTCAGTAAGAGGAGAATCTGTGGTTAGAACCGTCAGCGAGTTACTTAGCTCGGAAAGCTGCAAGAGAAGAACAATTTCGAGTTCGAAGTTAAATAAGAGCAAAGGAGGAAGAAGAAATTGTAAGAGACAAAATGAGAGAGCTGAAAAGACTGAGGAAGAATGTAGGAAAATGCAAGAGGATTTTTAAAAATTGATTTTATCATGGAAGAAAAGCTTTGAAGTAGACTGAGTTAAGGAGGTTGAAATTCAAGTGGAAAAGGAGTCGAAGATGAAGGAGTTGGATGAGAAGCATGAGATGACTAGGAAGCTTGGTGCAGTACTGGCTCAACAACTGCACATAGCTGATAAAAGTGGTCGTCTCCGATGGCCGGGTACCCGATAGCCGGCCTGCTAATTAAACAGGTATTCTAAGGTTTTCACCCCATTCTGCGGGGATATTTCCCTCCCCGCCAAGGCAGTGTTGCCAGATGTGATTGCAAGCATCTCCACTAGTGATGACGTCATGGAGGAATGACGTGATAATGTACGTCACAGACCGGGAGATTTAAAAAATGTTCTGAAGTGAAAGAGATTTGTTTCTCCCGATCGTCGTGATTCGAGAACACTGAAATAGTGTGTTTCTGTTTTCATGTGTTTATGTAGAATGGTGAAAAATTCTACTAAGTTCCGTCAAAATTCTTTACAAATCAATACTCTGAGCAGGGTGTGTTTTAAATAAATTTCTTTTCCAAGTGAATTTATGAAATTCATGTCCATCCACAGCTTGATTACATTTATGTAGGTAATTTAATTAAATTAATTTATCAATTTATCATTTTATAAAAGGAAATATAATCTACATGTCATAAATTAACGAATATTGACGAATATTATTATTTAATTTGAATAAACTTTAAATTACACAATTCGGTGGCTGCCTTTGTGGTTTCACATTTGGTATTCATATTCACATTTTCTGTAACATATTATAGCATAACTTATTGCAACATAACTTATTGCAACATAACTTATTGCTTTTAGTGTCTCGTAGAAGACATTGAATGTATCTCATTGTCATGATGTTCTTGAGATTTATGTGATTTCGATGTCAAACAAAAAGAGTAGTTTCCATAATTCTTTAGAAATGCTCTTACTAATTTGTTGGTTGAATGCTGTTTTAAGAGGCTGGGTAGTGAGTTTGACCTTGAAGAGTTTTTTAATCGATTTTTTAATCGGTTTGGAAAAATAGCTTATTCCAAACTATGAAATTATTTTCATTGAACTGTTCTGAATTCACGTCCATAGCCCTATTTTATTAACAATTACACTGGAAAAAGATATTGATAAAAATCGATTAAAAAACTCGTCAAGGCCACGCTCACTACCAAGCTCTCTTAACTTGATTCTGTATACAGATACTAGATATTTTTTTTAAATGATATCATTGCAAAATAGTAAAAATAAAAAAATTAGACTATTGTCTTCGAATTTTCAATTTAGTGGACCTTAAAGGAGTTACGAATTATTTTCACTTATCCAAAGAGACAAATGCAATGGATGCGCTTCCTAGACAACAATTATTTGTTTATTTTATGAAAATAAGATCTTGTAATGTATCGTGTTTTCTTAAATTTGCCGAATATAGCAAATTTGCACGTGTCCCTTTTAACCAGAATGCTTTTGCAATATCAGAACACGATAGAAAAATAACTTAAAGTATCTAGATACAGATGCAGATAGAACATGAAGATGTATCAAGTCTCGAGGTACAAATACAGATGCCTAATAAGTTTCTTTTGTATATAAATAGTTACAACACTGGTTGAATGTTTGTTTGTTGCATGTCCACTTTGCACTTATAGTGAGTTTGTAAGTTCATCGTAATCTTTAGTGTTTATTTGCCCTAATCCATTTGAAAATCTGATATTTTAAGCCATAAAATTAATATAGTCAGTGTCTGTTTGTTAATTGTATCCAATCACCCGCTGTTTCGTTTTTCATCGCTTTGTTCGAATTATTTGAAAAATAATTATTTCATATTTGAGAACAATTTTAAGCAGAACGTTATCAATTATAACAACGATAGTAATTAATTTCAAACCGGCATTCAATATGGAAGTCGCATGAAATTTTATTTTAGGAAATGTGTACTATCAAGACAAAGAACAATGAGTAAATATGTTTGATTGAATGAAACTTCAATCCAGTATAATTCACAGTTAAATTGATATGTGTGCAATTACCTATATCCAAAAGATTCACTATTTGAAACATACTAAGTACTAACGGCACAAGCTGAATGTACT
Organism: Leuctra nigra; assembly: GCA_934045905.1. NCBI lineage: Eukaryota > Metazoa > Arthropoda > Insecta > Plecoptera > Leuctridae > Leuctra > Leuctra nigra. Next base: position 10,448,687 of record OW203772.1, on the reverse strand, counting down.
ATCAAGGTGTAATAGCTTGTTCAAATTCACCCGCGCAATGACAACCCCCTCCCCTCCCCCTACATCCCCGTGACGACAGGTGCATCTCTCGTGACGGCAACACTGCATCAACAGGCAGGTCATAATGGGGTAAAAACAGGTATAATTAGCAGGCCGGCTATCCGGTACCCGGCCAACGGAGAACGTCTCCATAACATATAGGAGATAACATATTTCAAATTTATGGTTGACGATTTCTAAAGAGCATTAAATTCTCTACAACGTTGTCGCTTCAACATCTTTGCTTCAACTTATAGTCTATCTTCAACGAGACGGTCACAAACTTAAAAATACGATTTTAGTGGCTGATCCTTCCACTTAATAAATTTCTTAACGAAGCTACACATTTTTATATAAAACTCATACATTCTTATACATTCTACATTCTTGGGGACAAAATAATATCCCCAAGGTTAAATTGGGGTATATCAATTAAAGCAACCACTAAAAATTTCAATACAAACAATAATTATTTTAGATGGCTTAAAAGCTTGACTTAGTTTCTAAAGCTACTACCATAACGTGTGTTTTCCCAATATTTTCTCAATATTCCGAACTGCAAAAAGGAAACTGTGTAACGAATCCTTTGTATCATATTTGCAACTTAGATAGTATTCGTTTCCATGCCTTCTGCATTAGTTATTATTATGTTGGAATTGTGTGACTAATGAATCCTATTGTTTTAACTACCTCTGGTTTTATTTTAATTCCTATTCAATTACTTTTATTTCCAAGGCAAGAAAAGAGAAAACTATTTGAACTAAGACCAATTGACATAAAAAATTATTAAAGAACTTAAAAGAAATACATGTGGATTTTATGTTACATATGGGAGCTGTTTTTCAAACAGTAATTAGGTTTAAACTGTCATTCAAGGCATGTCATTGGTTATGGCTAGGGCTAGGATGTTTAGGACCTATATGAAACGTCCAAAAAGGCAGGCAAATAGTACCTAAAACTACTAAAAAAAGGACCACAATATCCCGAAAAAGGATAACCAAAATGTATTCGTCAACATATTATTCGATTTATCGGTTTAGGAGTTAGAGTAGGATTACAATTTGTGGTCTAGACCAAAATTCATAAAATTGTTGTAACTTACAACAAACATTTCATATTATTTTCCCCAATAATTTTAAAAAGGACAAAAAGACCTTAAAATATGAAGAATAGGACTGAATTCCTAAAAAATTGAGAAAACGGCATTTTCAGGCAAAATGAAACACATATTTTTGAAATCAGGAACACATGAAACATATTTATATATCATTTTTAGACGTGTTTGAACAAAATCTAAAAAAGGATATGTCCTAAACATACTAGCCCTAGTTATTGCTAATCAACTCAGCAACTGTTTAAAATGTAACAGAGTATTGAAACCTGGGCCTAGGTGCATGGCGCAAGAAGGAAGGGCCGGAGGTAGCGTTTTCCTAGAGGTAGATTATGATTGTGAGATGTTGATTGATGATGATGAAGAATAGCCAAGGATGGACGGTGGGAAGGAGGCGGTCATGGCTTATTAGTTGGGAACCTACCCAACATTTGCCTCGCGACTGAGGGAAACCGCAAAATAACTTCAGTCATAGGACAATGACTGTACAAAATTTCAGTTCAAAAGCACAGAGACACGACTTACCTACGTGAACGAGATAAAATTCAGCAAATCAAAGTTTTTGCGTTCGAGTAATAGTTCATATGACTTTGTTTGAAACATTTACAACTTTGTCAATCAAAAATGATTGTCGTTTGTCGGTTTGGTCTCAACTGTATTATATTGAATGAAAATAGAAAGAAAAGTGAATGCATAAGTAGACTTACTTTAAACTTGCTCCCCAATGGCCTGTATTTTGCAGGGTTGTTAAAAATGATTGAGATCTAAAAGAAGGGCCAAGCAATAATATATTGTTGAAACATTTCGCACTTAAAATTCGTGAAATCATTTCGCCATCATCGAAATCATCATCATCATCATTCTAGTTTCATTCCGATCGGTCAAGCCGTTTTTGAGATATGACGACACTTCCGGTTTCAAAATGGCGGCTTCCGGCTGGTTTTATAAAAAGGCACCTCAGACGCCAAAATTGCACATGTGGTAAAAATTTCAAGTCGATCGGTTCAGCCGTTTAGGCTGTGGCGGTGATATCGACGTTTCCTGATATCATCATCATCATCATCATCAGATACCTTTTAAAAAGGGTGTAATTTAACTGTTTTCACGGCCCTCTAGCCCACAAATGCATAACCTATTGTTCCCAAAGTTGGTATATGGGATGGGGTAGGCCAGGCCATAGCTCGAAATTAAGATATTTCGCAACAATGTGAGATTTTTCAATTTTGAGATCCAGTAGGCCGAAAATGCCATGTTGTTGCTTACAGTAAAAGTGGTTGGTCTGCTCCTTAGTTTATTAGGCATTTACGGTATGTTGAGTGACTGTGAGTGTACGGTACGACTTGGCTGGGTGGAGCGACCGCTCCACTTGATAGGGCCAGGGGGATATGAAGATTTTCCCCCACGCAAGAGGTAGGGTTCCTAACTTTGAGGTATATCAATGATTAGAAAGAAAAATGCGAGATTCAATCAAAAAGGGTATACATTCTAAAAAAAGCCCTGCGGGGCGTCTAACTCCTTCATTCTCGCGGGTTGGACATCCCATTTTAGGAAGTTTCTGTGATTACAGCGTCGTTCAGTGATTTTTTAGAGAAAAGAGAACAGAAATAGACTGGGTGCAATTGTTTCCTTTGGGAGGGGGGAGGGGGGCGTCTCATGTGAATTAGCCTAGGGGCGCCAAACAGTTTAATCCGCCCCTGTCTCCATTCCTTCTCGTCCTCGTGCTTTTCTGTGGTCCATCGCAGATTCTCTCCAGAGGAAAAGAGAAAGATTTCTCACTTTAATGAAAATTATCATTCTGGATGTGAACTCCGGAGGTCCCGGCTGCGTATTACCAGACCATATAGTCCAGTAATTCTAGTGAAAAAATCAGCATAACCCACCACTAATTGCAACAGAATCGTTTTTGGTACCGTTCGATTCAGAAATGTGTCCTCTACAACTTATCCAAAATCGCCCGAAATCGCTGTACGGAAAAAGGGTTTTAATGACTTTTAAGTGAATTTCCCATGTTAATTCCATCTTGCAAAAAAAACTTTCTTTCATGTAACTCCGATTTTGACGAAACTTGGCAGAATTGTTCACCATCCTAAATGAACACAAATTGCTCTCGGAGCGTTTTCCTCTAAGTCTCATCGTTTGGGAAATATGGACCTCGCAAAACGTCAAATTACACTCAAATTTGACTAAAATATGACTTTTCAATTGGCAATATTTCCCAAACGATGAGACTAAGAAGAAAACGCTCAGAGAGCTATTTGTGTTCATTTAGGATGGTGAACAATTCTGCCAAGTTTCGTCAAAATCGGAGTTACATGAAAAAAAGTATTTTTTGCAAGATGGAAGTCTTGCCATCATTATTAATTCAAGCCCAAGTGAGATACTTGTGTACAATAGAGTATGACTAGAGAGCCCCGCCATGTAACACATGACCTATAATCACAATATTTTCTGGTCAAGGTATAATAGAGAGCAACTCTTGAACAACGCTTGCTGACGAATTGACTGATCGTGACAATTGAATTGACCCTCGCGGAACTACCGATCTCAATGGCAACTCAATTCTAAATCTTGATATCTTTTTTCAAAACAAACTGAAACAATAATTTAATATGAATGGATCTGTTCAGTGAAGAATTAACCCAGAGTGGCAGTTTCCAAATTAATATACTTACTTAGAATATTGAAAACAACAACTGAAAAAGTTATGAACGAATCTAAACGAATCCAAATTCTGAATCCGAAATCATACCCAATTGAGTTAATTATACGAAACAATTACGCAACATAAAAAAATTACAGCACAATGAAAGATTTCCAACATTATAAAATATATGCTAAGAAAACACGGGCCACACTATCAAGTTTATATGAAAGCAAGTGAAGAGCATTTCTGTCGTTGTCTGACTACTCTCACGTGACTTTACTTTCCTCACTGCTATTTGGTCATGATCGAAGAAGCACAAAGTATACTTGAAGCCCATGGTCAAGACTGAGTAGTAGAATTTAATGCGATTTTATTCAGGTCTCCACATAATAAGATTCAACCTGATTATATAAATGTACGCATCTCTGCAGAAATCACAATACAATTTTGATTCCTAAATGGTACTGTCAGTTTTCAATATACTCAAATCATTTTCAAAATGCGATGTGACGTAAGGAGGTACACTCGAGAAAAATTTCCAATATCAGAAAATTCTCTTGCGCCCCCTCCACCCACCCTACACAACATTCTCAACCCCCAAAATAACATCTAATTACATTTAAATGTTGCTTTTCATGTGGTTCTATTGAGTCAAGGTCCACAGAGTTAAGTTGTATTTTCTTCACTGCCAATGGATTCACGGCTTCCTGAAGTTTCAAAGTTTCGAAAAAAGTGTGTTTTTCCATGATATTGTGCATTCCATGCAATATCTCTCGAAATACTCAACGGATTCGATTGAAATTGTGTGCACTTTATTTGGCTCGAAATTATCTACAGGAAGAGTCCGGGTTTGATTGAAAATGGGCTAAAATGACGATTTCTATAGAGGTCTATCGTAACGCAACTTCCGAGCTCAAGGTCAAAACTGTACATTAATAGTAAAGGATTCAAATCATTATTATATTCTAATATAAATATTGTGGTCTTATATTTATTTAACAGTTAATGTCTTGTTAATGTTTATAACCGAAATATAGTTTAATTTTAGAGGATTTTATATTTATTTTGAATGAAAATAAAAAAGTTGTGATTTGGAAAAAGCTAGCCAACATTACAATTAAAAATTAACCATAAAATTTATAAAACTTATATCACACACAATTACATTATTTTGACCTTAGAGTAATTTATTGCTGTTTAGATGATGCTTGTGGTCACATAAATGTGAAACAATTTGATTTAGTCGCGAATTACTGTTTTATAAGCATATTTTGTGTATTATTGCCAACATACAAACTGCAGAGAGTTGGTTGCAACATTGCTCTTTCGTTGCCAGGGAGACAGTTGTTTATCAGTAAAGTATAGAAAGAAAGAAAGAAAGAAAGAAAGAAAGAAAGAAAGAAAGAAAGAAAGAAAGAAAGAAAGAAAGAAAGAAAGAAAGAAAGGCTTCTGTCAAAAGTGTGGAATTCCAGTTGTCAGGAGGCATTTTATTAAAAAGAAAGATGATGCGAGATGAATGTCCAAATGTGAAGTGACCAAAAGTTCAACATAGTCTGAAGAATGTCGCGAAAACAGTGCCCGAGGAATACCTTGATTTGTATTTGTTAGCAAATGACATATGTACTGAGTGTAATCCGACCACTAACCCTCAAAAACCAAACATCGAGAACATTGTGGATTAAACTTGCTTAAACAGAAGATTATTGCTTCTATGAATCGAATAAAGATTACTGCATTCTATAAATGAAGACATACTGTAAATTATTATTAAAAGAATCGTGAGAGTATGTTGTTCAAATCCATGTTTGAAAACGGCTCGCTTCTAATCACCTTGATATCTCATCTTTGCAAAGATCTCTGTTGCCAGATGTAAGGCTTGCAATTCAAAAATACAGGATTCCATTGGCTTTAAACGAAGATATCTCGGTAATTAGTATGGTGACACATATTTTTAAAGTTTCAGTTTATTTCCAATTTGTTTTTACAATACAATATGTAGGTAGATACATTTGTCTGTTTAAAACATGACCCTTGAGAGTTAATTCTCTCTTTATAAGGGTATTAAGGAAAGTCTATTTCTAAGTACATTTTTTTATTATACATGTACTTAGATTCTAATATTGGGAATTTAAAACATTCTTAAAATAAAAAATAAAAATATCGATTTCCTAGTTTACTATACATTAATCATTCAAGAATTCGTCTATTGAGTAATATGCTTTTTCTATTAATAATTGTCTTAGTTTATTCTTAAATAGTTCGTATTTACTAATTTCTCTTATTTCCTTGGGCAAGGCATTAAATAATTTAGTTTTTATGTACATGGAATTGTTTTGAGTACAATTTGTTCTGAGTGACTCTACGTGTATGTTGTTGCATTGTCTAGTGTTGTGGTTGTGTAAGTCTCTGTTTTGTACTAGTTCATCTTTATTTTTTATAAACATTATTGATATTATTGATTCCCAAATAAATAAGCAAGGCAAGGTTAATATTTGATGTTTGATGAAATGTTTTTTACAATCTGGTTTGATAAAAGAATTATTTTTGTATTTTAAACCAAAAAGAACTCGAATAGCTTTTCTCTGCAACGTAAATATTTTGTGCGCCTCAGTGGAGTTTCCCCAAAACTGTATGCCGTATCTTAGATGGGATTCTATATTTGCATAATATACTAATTTGGCTACGTTGGTGTTAGTCAGATCGATTATAGTTTTTAAGGAGAAGTAAGACGAGTGGAGTTTCTTTTGAAGTTGTTTACAATGACTCTTCCAGTTAAGATTTTTATCAATGATTATCCCCAGGAATTTTGTTTCTTCTACTTCTTTTAATTCGCTTACATAGTTATTTTTTGGCATATTTATTTTTAGTGGGCTGGAGTTAATATTATTTTTTAGTTTGAAATGAATGAAATTTGTTTTTTCCTCTTGAATTTGCAAGTAATTGTCTCCAAACCATGTTGTTGCCTTTGCTAGTGTATTTTGTGCATTTTGTTCAAGGGTTTGTTTTGTTTTTCCCGTTATTGTGATATTTGTGTCGGTGATTCGATTGAGTAATATGTCGACTTCAAATTAATTGAATAAAAAAAGACTTGTATGGTGTAGCTTTTTTAAAATCATGATTTGAGTGTGTTAGTAATCATGATTACCATGTTATCTTATGAGAAATGTCATCATATAAAAGAAGTCATATCTCAAAAAAGGTGGTTTTTTGACTTCACATATGCATTTGTCTATGTTCAGTGAATACCTTGACAAAATTTCAAGGATTTTTTGAACTTTTAGGCTGCATTTCACCAAGATTCTAAACCAGGTTTAGAGGTTGTAAACCTGGTTTAGGAGCCTCTAAACCAGGTTTTGCCTCTAAACCGGGTTTAGAATCTTGGTGAAACGCAGCCTGAGAATAATGATGGAAAGACTTTAACATGGGAAATTAACTTAAAAAGTCATTAAAAACCCTTTTTCCGTACAGCGATTTTGGGCGATTTTGGATATGTTGTAGAGGACATATTTTCTGAATCGATTCATGTATTGAAACCTTCTGTTGCAATTAGTGGTGGGTACAATCACACAATTACTGGACTAATACGTTGATACGGCACCAAGGCGTTTCTTCCGTTGCGTTCGGCTTCGTTCGTTTCATACATTAGTTCCAAAATATCCAGAGTTCATATGTGACATGTAAATATTGTATGGTTCCATTCCTGTATCATCAATGGCCACTGCCATTAGGCTTATTTAAATTTTTTTTTATTTCTACCAACACTTGCCAAATTGTATTTGTTAATAAAGATATCATTAATAGATATTTTCAGTGGTGTTTGTCATGAAATCATGATTTATTATATTTAAGTCAATATCAATTTGAAAGTGAGCAACATAAGAGTACTATCTGTTAAATAAAGTTTAGTCTGGATTTTTTACTTGACGAAATTGTTCTAATTCAGACTAAGGTACAAGAATTCATAATTATTTTCGTCCTTTCTTAAGGCCAATGCATATCACGTGACTTTATTTCTCTACATCCGATCAAAAGAAATAGTTACCTATGAGTACATACCTTACATCGTTCATGCTGAATAATCCAAGGTGATTTATGAAGTAAATTCACTGCATACTGGAGCTTATCAATATTTTCAGTCAATAATATTTATTTTTGCAGTGGTTTAAGAATAGAATAAATGAAAATCTAGTGTATCCGTACGCGTTTGAAAGCTGTCAATACCCAGTGCTGTTATTTTAAATATTACATTCATAATAGTGGATATAATTAATATCTCAACATTTCGTTGGAAAGATGAAGAAAGAGCACATGTTTTGTTGGCAAAATTGTGTCAGGTTTGTGATGCATATGTGCCCTTTTATTAGATTAAAGTTTGCTGTTCTTGGCAACTCGTAGGATTTCCTTAAACTTCAGGTCTTGATTTGAGAATATTTAGGTGCAAGGAAGAAAAATCATCTTATACGTTATTTTCGCAGTTCTTTTCTGCGTAGATTATTTCCAACAGATGTGTCCTAACTTATCTGATGAGTGAGAAGTATTTGCTAAACTGAACCCTTCCAAATGAAAATTTGTAGCTTTTTGGTTGAAAAGTCACGTGATATGCAGCCACCTTAAATTCTCACAAAAGTTATTTGATAAAATAATTTCAAAAAACAAAGTTCTACACATACTAAGTTTAAAGAAAGGATATCTTAACTTACTCAAAAAATAACACAATAATAATTCTCATAATAATCATTCATTTGGGAATAACTCAGAAATTCAGTTTACAATCACATTAATTTAACTAATATTTGAGTTTAGTTAAATAATCAAAATAAAATTAAATACCTAAAATCTGCAGGGATGTTTCCAAAAGCACTGCGTCACCACAAGCGAGATAAAGCACGAAGAAATCTGAACGTTTCTGACCTTGGCGGGACAAGAACAAGACCGAACGTCTACCTTGGTGCCGTATCAACTATCAACGTATGGTCTGGTAATACGCGTCCCGGCTTCGATTCCCGCGGCCCGTCTTTCCTGACTGAGGTTTTTCTTCGTTTGATCAATCAAGAAGAGGGACCACAAATAAGAAGCAACATCTCCATTCTATTTCCATCCTTTATTTGTAATTGTCTTTCCTTCGACAATATAGTTGATGAAGTGCTATACGTAAGCCCACTATAAAAAAAAAATCTCTATAATTTACCATTTTATCATTCAGTATAGGTTATTCCTGATAATTTTTGCTTGACCTTGAGCCTTTATTCAATACATCTCACACATTATTATTAGTTACCAAAAATCACTTATTTGTAGTCCTGCCGAATTCACACTTCCATTGATAGAATATTTTTAAATTTTGAACGAGAAGTTATTAGGAAAATTAGGGGGGTATCAGCACCTATAGTGACGTAATGGGATCACCTACAATCATGGGCAAATACCTTTAGTATAAACTCTTCGTGCAAATACCTACAGCAACCAGGTTGTGTGTGTCTCATTTGAAATAAATAAAACAAAGATGAACTAAAAGTAGTTGCATAAAAAGTGTGCCAGCGTGATCTCAAAATATTGCAGTTCATGAACCACGAGATCGGCGAGAAAAGGCGTAGTATACAAAATACTGAGCAGAGAAATAAATTAAATATGTATACCTAATATGAAACAAGGACACATGAATATTACTCTGTTAATTTTTTTATTTCCATTAACTTCAACCAATGCTTCCATGTTTTGACATTATTACTCCCTTGGCTGGACGTAGCTTCAACGGGAACGGCATATCTTGTCCTTTCACTAAGATTGCTCGCCACCACCTTATGTACCATGCCGATGATGAATACCAAAGATAAACAGTAAATCAACCAAATAAACGTCTTCGCAATAATGTCAGGTCTGGGATGATTTAGAACCTTGTATGTATGTATGTTTATTTTTCTACAATTTGTTACATTGAACAGGTGGTAGAGGTCTTAATACTAAATATTTTCTAGAATCTAAGTCAAATTAAAATACAACTAAAACAATCTTATAGGTTAAAGTAATTTATATAAATTAATAAAAATAAATACTTATATAAATATAAATATAACTATAACTATTACTGTTAATATTAATGCTAGATCGCTTTTAACTGTTAATTCGCCGACTTAATAGGTACTCTTAATACTCTTAATAATCTTTATACTCAATAATACTTAATACTTAATACTTAATACTCTTAATACTCTTAATACTCTTAATACTTAATATTCTTATCAATAATTTTAACATTCAATAATTCTGACATCTAAACTAAGCTTTTCAACTCGGCCAAGTCGGCTGGAAATTCCCGGAGATCCATCGAGTTCCATTCTCTAATGGTTCGGTTCACGAACGAATGCCTACCACCCTCAGTACGCGACCTTCTCTCCTTGATTTTCCACGAATGGTCGTTCCTGCTGTAGTAGTCCGGCATCGCAAACCTACTCGCCACCTCCTTCCAAGCCTCCTTCCCGACTAACGCTCTGTACATGTTTAAAAGGCGAGCCTTCCTCCTCCTATCCTCCAACGATTCCCACTCTAGCTCCTTTAGCATTTCGCTTACACTTTCGGGAACCCGTTGGAGTGTGATCTTGAACTCACTTCCCACCTTATGCCCTTTGTTTGCTATGACCCACTTTCTGTATTTTGTTTTGCCCGTTACTTTTCTAGCGGCTCTTCTCTGAACATTCTCTATCGCCCTGATCTGTCCCTTTTTGTAAGGGTCCCATACTGCTCCAGCATATTCCACGATGGGCCTGATTAGCGTTGTGTACGCTTTTGCTTTGGTTCTATGGCTAGCGCCCTTCAAGCTCCGCATCATAAACGCTAACTGCCTTGATGATTTTGCGACTACCGATCCGATTTGTAAGTCCCCGTCCATCTTTCGATCTAGCACCACACCAAGGTATTTACAGCTATCCTGTTTGTCTAATAGCACCCCTCCCATTTGGTAACTTCCACTATCTACATTCCGTGCCCTCGAAAATCTAGCATACTGACATTTTTTCGCATTTACAACCATTTTATTTTTAATCGCCCATGTCTCTATTTTATATACATCCTCCTGCAACTCCCTTCTGTCCTGATCACACCTTATAAGTTTGGTCAGAATCAGATCGTCTGCAAATAATCGAACCTTAGCTGTAACGCCCTCCCCACTATTATTTACATATATTATAAACAGCAGGGGACCCAACACGCTTCCTTGGGGTACCCCTGATGTAACAGCTACGCTCCTGGATAGGCATTTTCCTACCCTAACTCTCTGTGATCTGTTGCGAAGGAAACTGCCTATCCAGTCCACCACTCCCTCGTGCAGTCCCAAGCTGCCAAGCTTACCCAACAACTCCCCATGAGGCACCTTGTCGAAGGCCTTCTCAAAGTCAATCAAGATTGCGTCCACGACTTCGCCTTTATCCAACGCCTCATGAAGGTCCTCCGATAAACCCGCTAACTGGGACTCACACGAGTGTCCCGGTCGGAAGCCATGTTGCTCGCTCCTTAGCCATCCCAGTTTCACTAGGTGACCCCGAACGTACTTGGCTATGACCCCCTCCATGGTCTTGCAGATCACAGAGGTAAGGCTAACCGGTCTGTAGTTTCTGGGATCACCTCTCTCCCCTGCCTTGAATATTGGGACCACCGTCCCTTGCTTCCATTCTAGAGGTAACGTATTTGTGGCAAAAGATATTCTGAAAAGCTCATCCAAATATTGAATTATGCTATTTCCTGCCATCCTTACAGTATCCCCTGAAATATTGTCTGGCCCCTCTGCCTTTCCACTCTTTATTTTTCTGACCTCTTTCCATATATCTGTTGTCGTTATATTCAAACTTTCCCACATAGCTTTTTCATTTCTCCCTCCAATATATTCCCTGTCCTTTGCTTGAAAAACTCTGGAAAACTGAGTGCTTAGCATCTCTGCCTTATCCTCGTCCTTATCTGCCTCCGAATTATCGTCCTTCAGACCAGGAATGTCTCTGCCACTTCCTTTCTGCCCTCTAATATGGGCATAAAGTTTTCTTGTGCACGAACGGAGTCCCAAGAACGATTCGACAAACGAACCACGATCTTGATGTTACACTGGGTTTCTTTCTTCGATTAGCAATTCCCGTGCAAACATCAATCCCGGAAGTACGTTTCAGTAAGGCGGTGATCAGAATCCCAATCGTCAAGGAGTGATGAAACAAAATGATCGTATTGTCAGGCTCGTATATCATGCAATACGCCATGTCGGATAAGAAATATCCCAGACTGATGCCGATGATGAGTTCTTGTAAGGGTGTGCTGGGGTCTCCGGGGGAGTAGAGAGGGTTCGGGCCCAGCCATTGCACGTACAAGCAGAGCACGGTTGACAGGAGGCCGTGAAATAGCGACCATGCGGCTGACTTTCTCATTTTCCCGGTGAGAGGTTCTTCCAGGAGAAGAACGCGCATGCCCAGAGGGTGGTGCAGCGAGTGGAGTGTGGAGAGGTAGAATGTTGATGAGGTTATGGCGAGGGGGTGACGAATCATTGCACGTACAAGCAGAGCACGGTTGACAGGAGGCCGTGAAATAGCGACCATGCGGCTGACTTTCTCATTTTCCCGGTGAGAGGTTCTTCCAGGAGAAGAACGCGCATGCCCAGAGGGTGGTGCAGCGAGTGGAGTGTGGAGAGGTAGAATGTTGATGAGGTTATGGCGAGGGGGTGACAAATCATTGCACGTACAAGCAGAGCACGGTTGACAGGAGGCCGTGAAATAGCGACCATGCGGCTGACTTTCTCATTTTCCCGGTGAGAGGTTCTTCCAGGAGAAGAACGCGCATGCCCAGAGGGTGGTGCAGCGAGTGGAGTGTGGAGAGGTAGAATGTTGATGAGGTTATGGCGAGGGGGTGACGAATCATTGCACGTACAAGCAGAGCACGGTTGACAGGAGGCCGTGAAATAGCGACCATGCGGCTGACTTTCTCATTTTCCCGGTGAGAGGTTCTTCCAGGAGAAGAACGCGCATGCCCAGAGGGTGGTGCAGCGAGTGGAGTGTGGAGAGGTAGAATGTTGATGAGGTTATGGCGAGGGGGTGACGAATTATTGCACGTACAAGCAGAGCACGGTTGACAGGAGGCCGTGAAATAGCGACCACGCGGCTGACTTTCTCTTGATCCCGGTGAGAGGTTCTTCCAGAAGAAGAATGCGCATGCCCAGAGGGTGGTGCAGCGAGTGGAGTGTGGAGGTAGAATGTTGATGAGGTTATGGCGAGGGGGTGACGAATTATTGCACGTACAAGCAGAGCACGGTTGACAGGAGGCCGTGAAATAGCGACCACGCGGCTGACTTTCTCTTGATCCCGGTGAGAGGTTTTTCCAGGAGAAGAACGCGCATGCCCAGAGGGTGGTGCAGACGAGTTGGTGTAGAGGTGACGTCATGGATAGGTGGTGACGACTTGATCAAATTGTTGTTTCATGGAGTTGGTGGATGGTGAGGATGTTGGCCGGTGGTTCTCGAAGGTTACAGCTGAAAAGACAAACAAAATTTTTTGAGCTTTTAGAATAAATATAATGGGAAAATTTCGTTTTCTGATTTCAATTTGTCAAAAAAGGGGTTACCTAGATGCAAGGAAAACCAATCGTATTGCAAGTATATAAAATCCCCATAAAAAACACTCCGTGTAAAAATACCAGCCCAGTCTTTTCAACTTAAAAAAAAAATATTGAAATCTTAAAATTCTGCACTGAAAAGTAGTGATATCAAAAAATTAGCCAAGTCAAATCTTTATTTGAAAATCAAAAAATACTTGGCGCATCGTGTACATAAATAGCTTGGAAGTATAGGCCAATCATAAATTATACATGAAATATACATATACATAGTATACCTATAATGCCTTAAAAAAAACGATGCGCCAAGTATTTTTTGATTTTCAAATAAAGATTTGACTTGGCTAATTTTTTGATATCACTACTTTTCAGTGCAGAATTTTAAGATTTTATTATTTTTTTTTTAAGTTGAAGAGACTTGGCTGGTATTTTTACACCGAGTGTTTTTTATGGGGATATCACAACTTTTTTTAGTTTATTCTTACAACTTGTGACAATCGAATGAACAATTACTAAATCCTTTAAAAAAAAATACCCTTTACAATTTGGTTATTCTCATGAAAAAAACAAAGGTTTCATTCCAATCGGTCAACCCAGTTCCGAGATATGGCAACACTTCGGTTTTCAAAATGGCCGCTGAACTATTTGCACTGCCACATAGAATTTATAACTATGAATTATGTGTATCATTTTTAGCTTTATGAATATGTATTTATTGTATAGGAGGGGATTATAATGATTTATAAATTTGAATGAAGTCATTTCCGGCCTCATAAATAGGAAAATTCTAGTTTGACTGTGTATATTCCATAGAGATGGCCTTCCGAATCGTTTGGCACTAGTTTCATACCAATCTGTCAACCAGTTTTCGAGATATTACGTTTCTTCCGGTTTCAAAATGGCTGCTGAAATCACTGACCTCTTGAATTATAATTTAAACATGATTACATTTTATTAAAAGCAGTCTCAAATAGTATATTTATTGCATCAGAATGTAAATTTGTGAGATTTTTAAAATGTGTGACGTCATTTCCGGTTTCAGTATGGGAAACTGCATATATTATTGATGATAATACATAAAGTTTACCGTTAAATTGTTTAGCGCTGGTTTCTTTCAAATCTATTAAGACGTTATTAAGATATGATGTCATTTCTGGTTTCAAAATGGCGGCTTCCGGTTGGTTTTATATCAAGTCAAATGAGATATCAAAAGAACATACGTTACATAAATATCAAAATAATTGGATCAAATTTGTTGCCGAAATGCCAATCGATGAATTAAATTTCATGACGTCATTTCCGGTTTCGTTAACATAAATTTTAGTCTGTTGCTATTGATAATCCATATAGATGACCGTCCGAATCGTTTGGCGCTATTTTCGTTCCAATCGGTCTAGCTGTTGTTGAGATATGACGTCACTTCCGGTTTCAAAATGGCGGCACAAAAAATTCATGGGGTGAAGGTTAAATCGGACGCCAAAAGTGCACACGTGGTAAAAATGTGAGATCGATCGGTTCAGCTGTTTAGGCTGTGGCCTGTTTACCGGATTCTAGCTCCAGCCTACTGAGATTACTGATTATGAAAACCGCCCTAAAACACTGTTTTCACGGTCCTCTAGGCCACAAATGGCATAACCTATTGATCTTAAATTTGGTTTATGTGGTGGGGTGGGCCATAGCTCGAAATTAAGATATTTCGCAACAATGTGAGATTTCCCAATTTTAAGATCCAGTAGGCCGAAAATGCCATGTTGTTGCTTACAGTAAAAGTGGGTTGCTCCAGCCTTTTTAAATGAGAGTGTACGAGCGCCGTACGACTTGGCTGGCGTGGAGCGACCGCTCCACTAGATATAAACTGAGGTGTTAAAGATGTAATGTTGGCACTACTGACTACTTATTACATCTATGTGTAGTACACGAGCTGTGTTGCATACTACGCACCAGTTGTCAGCCATCATGCCGAAGCATGACGATTGTACTTGTCAAGAGTGTTGTCAATAAATACTATTTCTCAATAGTCTATGTTCATTTATTGTGATAAGTACCAATCCAACATGGTGCAGAAGTGTACCACGCGTGCTGAATGAAAAGTAAGCATCTACAACCGAAGTTGTCGCGTTAGTAAAGACGAAAAGAAATTTCGTCTTGGCCGTGTAAAATCAAGAATCAAGATGGCGTCATCAGCACACAAACCACCAGCCGAGCTCAAACTGGATGGAAACGTCTGTGAAGAATGGCGACGTTGGCGGCAGAAATTTGAGATTTACATGAAAGCAACCAAAGCCAACGCAGAGAAACAAGACACGCAAGTAGCCATTTTGTTAAGCTTTATTGGTGATGAAGCCCTAACTGCATTTAACACCTTTAAATTCGAAAAGGAAGAGGATAAAAATGTGCTGAAAACCGTGTTAGATGAATTTGAAAAGTATTGCACACCTCAAAAGAATGTTGTTTTCGAACGGTTCAAGTTTTTTGGAATCAAACAAAGAGAATCCCAGCCATTTGATCAATTCCTCACAGAACTAAAGAATGCTGCTAGATCATGTGAGTTTGAACAACAAGAGGACAGTTTGATTAGAGACAGGATTGTGCTAGGTATTGCAGACAGTAAGCTGCAAGAGCGTTTGGTAAGTGAGACGAATCTGAATCTTAGTAAAGCTGCTAATCTGTGTCGAATTTACCAGGAAGGTAAAGCAAAAGCTCTAGAAGTTCGTGAATCGAACAACGGCGAATAATCGAATCGAACATCGACCACGGTAGCTGCTGTGAAATCGAAGCAGTTCTTCACGAAGAAGAAGTCCGAGGAGACTTTTGGGCAAATCAGACGCCAAAAGTGCACACGTGGTAAAAATGTGAGATCAATCGGTTTGGCCGTTTAGGCTGTGGCCTGTTTACCGGATTCTAGCTCCAGCCTACTGAGATTACTGATTATGAAAACCGCCCTAAAACACTGTTTTCACGGTCCTCTAGGCCACAAATGGCATAACCTATTGATCTTAAATTTGGTTTATGTGGTGGGGTGGGCCATAGCTCGAAATTAAGATATTTCGCAACAATGTGAGATTTCCCAATTTTAAGATCCAGTAGGCCGAAAATGCCATGTTGTTGCTTACAGTAAAAGTGGGTTGCTCCAGCCTTTTTAAATGAGAGTGTACGAGCGCCGTACGACTTGGCTGGCGTGGAGCGACCGCTCCACTAGATATAAACTGAGGAGCAGACCAACCACTATTACTGTAAGCAACAACATGGCATTTTCGGCCTACTGGATCTTAAAATTGGAAAATCTGACTTTGTTGCGAAATATCTTAATTTCGAGGTGTGGCCCATCCCACCACATATAGTAAATTTGGGAACAATATGTTATTCCATTTGCGAGCTAGAGGGCCATGAAAATCGTGAAATTACACCGCTTTGATCTTCTTCTTCAGATATTTTAGGAAACGTCGCTATCACCGCCACAGCCTAAACAGCTTAACCGATTGATCTGGAATTTTTACCACATATGCACTTTTGGCGTCTGAGGTGCCTTTTTATAAAACCAACCTGTAGCCGCCATTTTTAAACCGGAAGTGACGTCACATCTCGAAAATGGCTGGACCGATCTGAATGAAACTAGCACCAATCGATTCAGACGGTCCTCTTTATGACATATCAGTAGTGAAACTCAATTTTCCTAATAACTGAAACCGGAAATGACGTCATAGTTATGCGAAATCTCCCTAAATTCACTTCCCCTTTATATTTTGGCATATCCGCTTTTTCACTTTTAGAGTTAGATGCATCCACGTATTCCTGAGTACTTACTTGTCATATGTCCACTGAAAACAGTGCAGAAAATTACAAGGAAATAGGTTTTCTAAAAGTTTATTTGTTGCATATTTAAATTGTTAGCTTGTCCCATATCCTCGGCAAGCCAATAGAATGTGTTCATTTGGTCACGTGACTCGCGAAGCAATCTAGGAACGCCAGAAACACTATCGCCAAAGTTCAATTTCTAATATCACATGTCTAATTAATTGTTTTTAATTAAGATAATTTTGTTGTGACATTCTTCGAAAGAGTTTTAACTGTATTAAATGTAACAAAAAAATTTACAATTTATTTTATTTATAATTTTTTTTATAACTTTTTTGGATTATTAATTAAAGAAACAGTAGACAGCATAATATTTTAGTAGAAAATAGCCAATGTACGGTGGTTCTATAGCTGAACAACTTGGATATGGGACACTCGAGTTAGTCATAGTTGGTTAAATGTGCGAACCTGTGTCCCATATCCAAACTTAATTGCAATATTTATGAAAAACAAGAGACAAATGACACTAATACACCATTCCATAATTACCTCTGACATGTTTTACAATCATAATAAGATTCCGCCGACCTACAGATAACTATGTTCAGAGATATTACTAAATTAATCTTTAGGCAGCTCCCCTGAAAAATCAGGAAATGTGCGTATGCAACAAATCTAGTGGAGCGCTCGCTCCACCCAGCCAAGTCGTACTATACACTCACACTCACTCCACAAACCGTAAATGCCTAATAAACCGAGGAGCTGACCAAACACTTTTACTGTAAGCAACAACATGGCATTTTCGGCCTACTGGATCTTAAAAATGGAAAATATCACATTGTTGCGAAATATCTTAATTTCGAGCTATGGCCCACCCAACCCAAATCAAATTTGGGAACAACAGGTTATTACATTAGTGAGCTAGAGGGCCGTGAAAACAGTGAAATTGCATCCCCTTTAAAACCTATCTCCATCTGATGATGATGATGATGATGATGATGATGATATCAGGAAACGTCGCTGTCACCGCCACAGCCTAAACGGCTGAACCGGTCGATCTAAAATTTTTACCACATGTGCACTTTTGGCGTCTGAGGTGCCTTTTTATAAAACCAACCGGCAGCCGCCATTTTGAAACCGGAAGTGACGTCATATCTCAAAAACGGCTTGGCCGATCGGAATGTATCTAGCGCCAAATAATTCAGACGGTCATCTATATGGAATACCAATAGCTGAAGTAGAAATGTACTATTACCGAAACCGGAAATGACGTCATAAATATGAATAATCATTCTTTAATGACTTCTTACTACTATAAATACTTATTCAGAAGGCTTATAATGATACACAACATTTATAGAAATAAATTCTAGGTGGCAGTAATTTCAGCCGCCATTTTGAAAACCTGGAGTGATGCCATAACTCGAAAACGGCTGGACCGATGGGAACGATGCTTTCGCAATTCTTCATGGTATATCACTTTAAGCTTAGGTATATTGAGCACCAAACACAATTTTTCGTAGTAACCAATTCAGAAATGGCGTATTTTTTTAAAGGAATTAGTCATTGTTGCTCCGATATGTGTTACAAGTTTAGTAAATAAACTAAAAAAATTTGTGATATCCCCATAAATAACACTCCGTGTAAAAAACCCAGCCAAGTCTCTTCAACTATAAAAAAATATAAATAATCAAAAAATTCAGCACTGAAAAGTAGTGATATCAAAAAATGGGCCAAGTCAAAACTTAATTTTAAAAACCAAAATATACTTGGCGCATCGTTTTTAAGGGCATTATAGGTATATTATATACATTTAGGTATATTTAACTTTTGGCATGCTTCTGTACTATTTATATACACGATGCGCCAAGTATATTTTGGTTTTTAAAATTAAGTTTTGACTTGGTTCATTTTTTGATATCACTACTTTTCAGTGCTGAATTTTTAGATTATTTATATTTTTTTTATAGTTGAAGAGACTTGGCTGGGTTTTTTACACGGAGTGTTTTTTATGGGGTAAACAATTACCCGACGATATTTTACAGATGAGTGTTTATTTACCTCGTTGTCTTCTGAATCACTACTACTAGTGTAGTCCGGTAGCGTCTTGGGATCAATATTCAAATGCATCCCTTTACGGCATTTCTTCAATGGGCTCCCTGTTTCCTGGACCGGGCCAGGCACAAACTCCATTCTGTAAAACCCATCCTCTGTCTTCCATGTTCTGGGTACGTTTCGTCTGCTGCATTGGGCGCTGTGTTTATTCATGAAGAACATCATGACGCCACACTTATTCGTCTTAGTACAATGTTCCAACGCTTCATCGATGGAGTTGATGAACTGCTCACGTTCTCGATTTTGCTGTGCTGAAATAATATGCAAGAGTCAATATAGTACATCATCTAGCAGTCGAAGAACGGTGCTTCATAAAAGGCAACAAGTAAAGTGTCTTATATGGTTGGATTCAGAAAACGCCTTATGTTATTGTTACCAATACGCAGATTTCTGACTTCACACTGATTTCGACAACGTAATTTTGAAGCGTAAGTTCAAAGCCATTTGCAAGACGTTCGTATTGTATTGCTCGTACTTAGAATCTCAAACGTATAGAATCTCAAAATGTTGAATTAAATATATTTTATATTGATATGGTGTACTACAGATTGGCGACTATTTTGTACTTATGAATTACAGCGATTTTATTTTAATGACCTCCGCTTCAAAAGCTACGATGTCGGCCATCTTTAAATCAGTGTGACGTCAGAGCGCTGCATATTGTTACACAATATCATCTAGTTATTCCTTGGAGTTGTGTGAATCCATCCATATACCTATAACACTTCTAGCCCTTCTTCTGAGCATTCTTTTTCCACTAGATGAAGGACTGACTACATACTAACTCTGGATTTAATCAAGTCCAGTCTATAATCGTTTAAAAATAAACTTACCCATTCTGAGATACAGATTCGTAAGCACGTTTTGCTTCCTACAACTCAAGTCGTATCGTTACTTAGCAATCATTTATTACTTCGAATATTATTACAAATATAACTTTGGACAATGATTTTATAATAATGGTATTTGATATTCATAGTTTGCACGTGATGTCATCTCATTGTTGCCTGCTACCATCTTGATGACATCTTGATATCTGCTATTTTTACGATATTTTATAGTTAAGAGTCTACGATACTTGATGAAATCCATGTTTTATGAAGCACAAAAAGGCGACCCCTACTTTTTTCTAAACGGCTTTACCGATTGTCTTCAAATTTTCACAGGTTATAGATAAAGAGTAGATCTGTGTCTCTATTGGCCCCAAAGTTTTATTTTTTGTTTAGTTATTTCAGGGCAGAGGTGCCAAAAAGACTCATATATTGCCCATGTTCGCACTTCCTCAAAACCAGAAAAACATTTTTTATTATTTTTTTCGATCACTAGAGACACAGATTTACTCTTTATCTCTATGCTTTTAAATTTTGAAAACAATCGGTCAAGCCGTTAAGAAAAAAGTAGGGGCCGCCTTTTTTGGTTTTTTGTGGTTTTCAATATTTGAATTAAAATAACTTACTTCACAGCAGTATATGCAACATGCAACACACGATTGAATGTCACAAATGTCACGTACAACCCAGAGCTAATGCATTTGCATGCATTTCTAGGATTTTTTTTACATCGGAATCGAAATTTTCTGCGAGTCCTGTCGACTCTTAATGGGTACCTACAAGGGAAATTGTATAGGCTCCGGAGATATCTTTAGTACGAAGCGGAATCACTCACATTACAAAATTACATCGATTTCAGTGGCGGCTCGTCCATAGGAGCACACGGTGCACTGCACCGCCTGTATTTCTCCCCAAAAAACTTATTTTTGAACAAATAAAAATAGTTTTGATTTCTTCCTCTTATTCAATTTAATTTGTTTGAATTATTGTGTTTTCGCGCGCTTCGTTCGTAGACTCTCATTCTCTCCCGCCCGAGCCCCGCCTTACAGCGCGCTCAACGATGTCCTATCAAATAGCATTACATTCAAAAGTGACTCGATTGCCGAGCATGCATTGTATATGGGAGACCAGCTAGATTTGGATTTCCCATTCAAAACTCTACTACCCGTCCTACGCTTTAGGCGCCTTCCCATAAGCTCGACTGAGTGCACTTTCTTGACTTGAACCCAGGCATAACATGCGCTTATCCTCGCTTGAACAAAACGGTCGATGTTTTCGGCAAACGACGGTCTGTACAACTTCACGCAGTCGCTGTCGCATTAGATTCGTCAGCAAGCAGCATGCTTATTCGCGTTTACCAGACCCTCTAGGCAGCGCTAGTGTCGATGCAAGATGGTCGCTCAAAATCGTATGATTGCCTGCTCCTAACAGGTGTCGCGTTGCGGTATAATGTTCTTTTATTTATTATCTCGAATTATGAAAGCATCGGCAGTAGAAATATACTCTGTTATGATATTGCTAACAATTTTCAGCAGCTATTATATGAAGGTGGGGCCATATTAAATGCGAAACATTTAATAATGTGATGATATAACCGCGGTGTTAGAAGACTGCAGTGAGAATAGAGTTCCTCTGGCTGCAAACTTATATTTTACATATTAGTTTGTATGTATTGTTTGTTTGTACATAAAGTCGTTATTAATGTTTATATAAATAATGTCTTGCTCAGAGGTAGAAGGGCGGAAGTCCATTTTAATGATTCTTCAGGTGAGCTTATCAGCCGTATAAACCAGTATTTCTTGGCTCATCTAATCACATTTGTAGTGGTGACATGAACCATTATGTAAGAAATTGATAGAGATTGATTACATTGTTGACAATGTCCGTATGTTATGTACATTTTATGGCTGAATAAACAATACAATACAAAACAAAGTGCGCAACGCAAAATCGAGTATAAGGGGACTTCCGCCCTTCAATTTCTGATGTAGAGGTAGTACAGATGTGATCGACGGCAAGGATCGATGGCGTTTTAATTGTCTTATATCCATGTAGACAATATCACATCACATGCTACAAAATTTGTGTAAAATCATATATGCAACACAACTGCTTTCTATGTGACCTTATGAAACCTTCCTTTTCAATGTCTTTTAATAATTTTTTGCTGGAACTCACGATTAACTATTTACAGGGAGTCACCAATTATTATTTGTCATTCATTATAAAAGTATTACCATCCCTCAGATCAATCAAAAATTATTTAAATTTCAAAAGTAAAATTCAGAATTTAAAATAACAAACTATAGGTAGGTACCTATCTAAGAAACTATTGAAGAATAACAGGACTGAACATTCGAATTGAGAACTTGAAATTAATCCAGAATTATGTAACCTATGAAACCTTATTTGCCATGATTCATTAATATACTTGTAACATTAATAGGAAGTGCACACGAACATTTTACTTTGATGGTTTCCTTCCAATATTGCAGGCATGTGCCCATTTGGACAGCATAACGGCATTCTTCGAAACAAATGCATAAACAAATTATACCGAGCTTTATTTTGGCATTGCGGAACAAGGGAATATCTGTTATCAATCACACATGAAGAATGGGTTCAATCGGAATGCTCCTTTACAAACTATTGTAGAGTAAATACTGGTAGAAATTATACGAAAACGCATGCTGAGCTGCCATCCTTGCTGTGCCAATACGGTTTTGCCTAGTTCAGTCGCCTACCGCCAGGTGGCGAGCGTAGAGAAAGTTCAGCAAATGCTGTGTAAAATTCAACAATGGGTTTAGCTTGTAATCCGGAGTGTTTTGACGCGTGCCCGGTTGTAAATATCTCTTAACCACTGCAGGTAATCGGGACAGGGTTGTTTTGTTGTGGTGCCAAATATCTTTCAATGCAGTTTGCTTTTAAAATTCAAGGAAAGTTGTTTAAAATGGCAACAGTGTAGGTGGAAGGGGTGGCAGGTCATAAAATGAGTTGTATCTTGTCAGAGCTTAATGGTCGAACAAGGGTCGAACAATACTGCCAATCTTATGAAAGGAGTTTCTCCACGCTCGCTGGGCGAACTGGTGGACCCAGCGAGCGTAGAGAAAGTTCAGCAAATGCTGTGTAAAATTCAACAATGGGTTTAGCTTGTAAGCCGGAGTGTTTTGACGCGTGCCCGGTTGTAAATATCTCTTAACCACTGCAGGTAATCGGGACAGAGTTGTTTTGTTGCAATGTTTTGTTGTTTTGTTATCTTTCAATGCAGTTTGCTTTTAAAATTCAAGGAAAGTTGTTTAAAATGGCAACAGTGTAGGTGGAAGGGGTGGCAGGTCATAAAATGAGTTGTATCTTGTCAGAGCTTAATGGTCGAACAAGGGTCGAACAATACTGCTCATCTTATGAAAGGAGTTTCTCCACGCTCGCTGGGCGAACTGTACCAAGGTAGTGTGATGTCAAGTGGATTGCGTGATATTGCGTGTTAGTGAATCGAGTGATTTTTGTACTAAAAATGTTGTGTTTGTATTATTTTTGTAGTACATTTTATTTATAATAACTAAGTAGTAATCATGATCGATGATTCGTTAATTGTTTTGTTCAATAAAACAATTCAAGAACAAAACACCGTGAGACAATACGGCAGGCGTGTATGTCCACATCAACCAATACTTCAAACAGTGGTAAAAAATAACCGTACAGTTGTGAGAAAATTAAATTCGGAGTGGTGCAAGAAGAAAAAATTGGTTGTGTGGAAGTGAAAAACTTAATAAACTGTTTTGTTTTCTGTGTCTATTGTTTTCAACGAGTCAACGACGTGACAACTGGGTTAAAATTGGTGTTTGGGATTTTATCTCATAAAATTAAATTGCATCATGAGGAATCGTCTGCACACATGAACTGCGACATGCAGGTAAATAAATGTGTAAATTCGGGTAAATTCGGGATGAATAAAAAATAAAAATAGATGATAAAAATGCGTCAAATACAATCCAAAATCATGTTTTCCCCCCGGGACTCTACGCCCCGGACCCGCATGCGCTTGGGGCCCCTCCCCCCAAATCTCCCATTGTACTCAGCGAAATTTGAAAATTGTGCACCTCCTCACTTTTGGGTCACGAGCCGCCACTGATCGATTTACCTCAAAAAAGTTATAAATCTGACCCGTCAACGTGCCAACAAAATGTCCGTCCTCAGGTGGAAAATTCAAAACATCTTTTACTAATGTATTGTTAATAAAATAAAGATTTGTACGAGCTCAATGAAAATAATTTCATAGTTTGGAATGGGTTACCTATGTAGTTTTATTTCGTCCTACATACGTTTACTGCATTATTTTCTAATTTTCAGGCACTACAACTAATATCATTAACTAATATCATAACTAATACCATTATAACTAACTAATATCATTATATCATTGATATCATTTGATATCATATGATATCATTATATCATAATATCATTATTAGCTACGCAATTTCGTCTTTTCCTCGGTCTTCCCGCATTTTTTTTTCCAACAGGCCTTCCATCTTTTGCTCTCCTCACCATTCTTTCTCCTCCCATTCTCTCTATACATCATTACATCCGTTCACACTAGTAAGACACGGTTCTCTCACTTGACCAATGAAAGTGAAGCCTTTCCAGGTACCCAGAATTTTCGTCATTCTGATGGAATAACGTTTAGGCAGCTACTGATGGTAAAAATATGAACTAATATGATAATTTACCCGTTGATAAAGTATTTCACTATGGAGATAAAAGATGGAGCTGCGCCGTCAGAAAAACGAATTTCCCGAATCACAGGGTCTGAAAAGGCTTCACTTTAGCGAATGTTATCGGTATAGGAGTAAACAAACCTGGCCTTAGTAGTATGAATGAAGTAATGATGTCCATGAATCTTGGCCTAGCATTGATACGCAGTCCACGTGTTATATATCTGTGAAATGAATAAATACAAAACAAATCCCACTTCTGTCACCATTTGTAAAATTGTATTTTCACAGTTTCCAAATTGCTGTCTATAAATATATATACCATTTTCAAGTATCATGTATTATTCCATGTAAACAACAATACATTCATTTTATGTCACTACATATAGGTCAACTGTACATCAGAGGTAGATGGCCGGAGGTCCATGCCAATGATTCTTGAGGTGAGCACAAAAACCAGTATTTCTGACTTCATTCAATCATATGTAATGGTGGAATGAGTTTAAGCTTTATTTACACGGGTCAATGTATTGATCAATACATTGAATTCAAGAGGCTGTGCACATGAGCAGAGTCACTTTTGATATGATAAAGTGACTCTGATCATGTGCACAGCCTCTTGAATTCAATGTATTGATCAATACATTGACCCGTGTAAATCAAGCTTAAGAGAATACTTCAATAGAACTGTATTTGTTGACATCAGTCAAACGGCTATTGATAAATCTCGATTACATCATAAAAAAGTGTGCAACTCAAATGGACCTGTTGCGGGAAAAGTGCGTGGGACTAAACGAGAGAACTTTTTGGGGGTATTTGGTCGTGTAGCATGGGCTTTTACCATGTGGCTTGTGCTTTTAGGCTACGTCACAGTTGGCGCATTATTTCAAATTCAAAGTTGATTATTTTTTCAATGATTTTGAGCCGATTTGACATTGTAACTAGTATAGATTAGTATTAGTACAAGTTATGGAAAGTAATAAAACAATTGCTATAGTTTATTTATTAACGGATTATTTGAAAAGTATGTGGTCTTTCACTACTTGTTTCCAACCAAGGTTAAAGATGGCGGCGGACGGAATGACAGGTCCGATATTAAACATTGTTTTAAAGCTTTTTGGAGATTTTGGGTGGTTTTGAGTAAGTTATTTGAAGGAAATGATACAAGAAAAGTGATAGGTAAGTCTTCTTTCAGTTGATATTATCACTCAAATATAAATTAACAGCAAAATGTGAGTTGCCAACAGCAATAGCCACACGGTCGCAAACGCCAAAAACCCGTGCTACATGACCAAATGCCATCCAAAACGTTCTCTCGTTTAGTTCCATTTTATGCCACGCGCTTTTCCCGCAACTCATCCATTCTAGAAAATGGACTTACGGCCTTCTACTTGTGATATACAGAATGGTGACTTGTGCAATTGTAGCTGATGTTGGATGAAAGAAGTACCACGAATATTTTGTTTAAATACTAGTTCTTTATATAATAGTATATGAAACGTTTTTACATTTGACGGCTCGAGTGTAAGACGATCATATTGTTTGTATTTCTTCGCCTTGGGACAACCATCGACATGATGGGCAGATTTCCAGGGTCATGATGACGATGACGATGACGATGACGATGACGATGACGATGACGATGACGATGACGATGAAGATGACGATGACGATGACGATGACGATGACGAGGACGATAATGAGACGAACATTTCCTCTCTTTCTTCCCGAGATTGACTCAAGAAGGCGTCAGTGAAGCCTGAATTACAAGGTTCAAGTTTCCTTGGAGGGGTTGAATTAAACCCTTGATATCAAGGAAACTTAAAAGAGAATTTAGACGATTTAATGATAGTTGTTGATTGAAGTTGCGTTGAAATTAATAATTGGTGGAAGTATTTCAATACTTGTAAGTAAATAGGACATGTTCTAATTGAAAGGGATAAAGAGATGTCTTAAATTCAAGACTTGGAAACGTGTCAAATGCTTTCATTTAGGCGATCCAAGTCTTGAATTCATCAACCCCCTCGAAAGGGTTAAATTCAATGAAACTTGCATCGTGTAATTCAGCCTTTACACTTTCAACCTTTTGGACTCAGCTGATTTCTACGCCGAGGATGCGTACGTACAGACAGCGCAATATGTCATTATGTCGCATGATAATTCTTCACCCTTACAGAATATCATGATACCACCACTCGTACAGCGATGCTCGATAAGTTGCCTAAAACAAATACTAGGAAAACGCTCTGTGTAACGCGTTGATGAGCGAGCACGGACACGCGCAGCACCTCGAACCGAAATAATGTGTATCGAAAATATCATTAAAAGCCAATAAATCTTGAAATTCGTCAGACTTGTAGGTATACAAATCTCCAAATATTCCTGAAGTATTAGTCCCAATAACCATGCAAAGGTTTAAGTTGATCGATTGAACCTTTATGATTAAAATGTTCCTTGTTAATATTCAAAAATCATAGGATCTATTTAAAAAAAATAAACCTGGTACCTACCACGATATATGTACACAATACCCCATAAAAAACACTCCGTGTAAAAAAAACAGCCAAGTCTCTTCAACTATAAAAAAATAGACGAAATCTAAAAATTCAGCACTGAAAAGTAGTGATATCAAAAATTGGCCAAGTCAAAACTTAATTTTAAAAACCAAAATATACTTGGCGCATCGTGTATATAAATAGTAAAGAAGTATGTGCCAAATATCAAATGTACGTCTTTATATATAATATACCTATATTGCACTTAAAACAATGCGCCAAGTATATTTTGGTTTTTAAAATTAAGTTTTGACTTGGCCAATTTTTGATATCACTACTTTTCAGTGCAGAATTTTTAGATTTCGTATATTTTTTTATAGTTGAAGAGACTTGGCTGTTTTTTTAAACGGAGTGTTTTTTATGGGGATATCACTCATTTTTTTAGACTATTCTCACAACTTGTAACACATATCGGAGCAGCAATGACTAATTCCTTTAAAAAAATAATCCATTTCCGATTTGCATACTAAGAAAACTTGCGTTTAATACTAATTAATGCTTAAAATGATAATATACATGAAGAAATGCGAAAGCTTCGTTCCGATCAGTCCAGCCGTTTTCGAGATATGGCACCACTTCCGATTAACAAAATGGCGTCTGATACCACTGCCACCTAGAATGATTATCTATAAAACTTATGTCTTATTATAGGCCTTCTGAATATGTAGTTATTGTAATAGGAGGTAATTTTAGTAAAATTTGGCATATTAATGACGTCATTTCCTGTTTCAGTAATAATACATTTATATTTTGTCTATGGGTATTCCATATAGATGACCGTCTGAATCAATTGGCGTAAATCTCGTTCCGATCGGTTTAGCTGTTTTTGAGATATGCTGTCACTTCCGGTTTCAAAATGGCGGCTTCCGGTTGGTTTTATAAAAAGGCACCTCAGACGCCAAAAGTGCACATGTGGTAAAAATTTCAGATCGATCGGTTTAGCCGTTTAGGCTGTGGCGGTGATAGCAACGTTCCTTGATATCTGAAGAAGAAGCGGAAGAAGAAGAAGATACCTTTTAAAAAGGGGTGTAATTTCACTGTTTTCACGGCCCTCTAGCTCGCAAATGGCATAACTTGTTGTTCCCAAATTTAGTATATGTTGTCAGGTGGGACATAGCTCGAAATTAATATATTTCGCAACAATGTGAAATTTTCCAATTTTAAGATCCAGTAGGCCGAAAATGCCATGTTGTTGCTTACAGTAAAAGTGTTTGGTCTGCCCCTCAGTTTATTAGGCAGTAACGGTATGTTGAGTGAGTGTGAGTGTACAGTACGACTTGGCTAGGTGGAGCGACCGCTCCACTAGATTAGACGATAGGACGATGCCAAGATAGGACGACGGGTCGGTCACTTTTGGCGCTAGCGTTGAGGGAGGTCACTTTTAAATCAAAGGATTTCTTGCTACATATTTTCATTAGAATTGAGAAGAATAAAAAATGTATGTTGATATTTGGTTATTATGAAAATAGTGGATAATTATAAGATATTGTAGTGTAATGATTATATTTTGATCGTGTAATGACAGCTGTCAGTATTTTGTTTTTGTTTCCAAGGCTCTCTTGTAGACTCTCTGCAAATGGAAACAATGAAACAACTGAGGGGTGTTGTCTCGCAATTACATGGATTTTGATGTAGAAATTGCAATATCTTCTTATTTTCAAACATGTTATAATACTAGAGTAAAAAATGGATATATCTAAACAGTAAGTACATCTTCTTATGACTGTCAAAAATGTTTTGCGCGTTGTAGTTTCGATGGTCCTTGGTTTAGACCTGTCCCGATGCTAGCGCCATGCAAGCTGGGGAAAGATTGCTGGCCAGTGCCCTGGGTGGTTATTCTTGAAATAGTTATCACGTCATAAGTAATGACTCATAAGAAAGTCATAATATTAACATGGTGAGGGATAGGACAAACTTCCTTATGACATCATAACTTGGAGTTATGACGTGATAACTATTTCAAGAATAACCACCCAGGTTGCTCTAACTACCTTGGAACTATAAAGAGTCGAAGTAGCCGTGATCAACATTTTTGAGTAGGTAATTTGACAGCCAACACGCAAAATGTGTAAAATGTCAATAACTTTTGGATTTAAACACTGATAAGTCTGAAAATTGTCAAAAATACAGATAATGTTGGTCCTAATGACCATGCAAAATTTTAATTTAATCGGTCATACGGTTCTAGTTTAAATTTCAAAAATCATATGAAAGATTTTTTTAAATTTTAACCAATGGGAGGATTTGGCTGAAACTTTGTAAGATTGGGTATAATGTTGGTCGTAATGACTTGTCAAAATTTCAAATTGATCAAAACAACCTATCGAAAGATATTTTTTTTAAATTTGAACCAATCACATGATCCCGTTCAAAAACGATCCCAGGGACCGCATAGATTACGTTAGTATATGTGCAAAATTTCAGATCGATTAGTTGTGCCGTTTGACCTGGGCTGTGAACACACAAAAAAAACACAAAAAACACACAGAGAAAGTGCCTTAAGAGTACCGTGGTGACGCTCGCTACGCTCGCTCAATCAACTCGATGCGATTCAATCTCAAAAATAATATCATTACCTACTGTTATTTCCTATGAGCTGTGTGATTTCCCAAACTACTTAATACTTATCACCTGTAACAATGTTTAATTCCGAGTAGACCACCGTCATTGAACAAATGCTAATTAGACAATTAATCTGTAGCCTGATAGTGGACATCTTGCCCGAAGTGGCTCCATCACGAAAATATTGCTTATTTGCGCGAATAGGAGCGGAGAGCAGAAATATGTGTTTTGTTATTCTCATGTTGAAATAGCGTCGGTTTTTTGTCACAATATTAACCAATGTTCAATTAAATCACGGCATATTTCAGTAAAGTTATGGTTCTATTATGTTTTTAAATTAAAAATGGAATGCATTGGTTTCAATTTTAAAATATTATTCATTAAAATAAAGGAAACAACACAACTAAACACACAGTAAAGTGTATTTTCAGTTGTGTCTACATAAATAAATAAATGCCTATTGGTAACATGAATATTGATCTGTGTTATAATCAAGAAAGATTGAGTAAGTATTCCCCAAGAACAATACTTTTCTAGAAATAAACCCAAACAAACATGTGCAAAGTTCAACTCCGTTTGTCTTTCAAAGTGGTCTGACTTTATCTGAACTCTGCCTCATAACAATAGCTACATCAAAATATTTGCATTTCTCCAGCCGCTAGCTAGGTTCAAACCCGAGAACTCCATGAAGCGCTTGACGATCGCGGGTCTCGATGCCTTCAACTTAGGAAGCAGAGACTGTAGTTGAAACCAAATAGAGGTAGATTGAGAATTGGTGATGAATTTGTCCGAGTCAGATGAGTTGCAGACGTAGTTGTCATAGTTACTTTCTCCTCCACTTCACTGATAGTTACACTTAATAAAAGTGATTCATTTTTATTTTACATAAACCACATGACTCAGCGAAATCAGTAGAAAGGTAAGAATTTATTAATATTTTTATAATGAGCTTTGCATGAAGGTCAGAAGGGGGGTGGGGGGCGGGAGCCAGTTAAGGACGACTCTTTTTTACATACATTTTAAAGAATTTTAAAATTCAGTTGATATGCAGGCGCATATGAAGAGGGGGGGGGGGGGGGTGAAAATCCCCCCTCTTATTCAATTCTCCTCCCCATGTTCTTATACATTTATATTTCAAGACAAAAATATGTATAAAATGAGTTACAATCGCGAAGAAATGAACCAAATTCATGCCTGAAATTCTAAAAAATTCGTGGCTGTGCGCCCCGGCGGACCAGACCAGCATTTTGTTGGGGGACCCTCCCCCCAGTCCCCCCCAATTATCTTCGTAAATAAACACTATAGCATCTCCATAGCTGAAGCTCTTTTACAATATTATTCCCCCTTGCAAATTTACTTCCTACGCGCCTGTTGATATTAAACTGGCGCTATTATTTGATTTATTTCGAAAAATACAAATTCTATTTAGTGGTTAGAGGGGTAGAAAAGTTTTGTTACGTCCTTTTAGAGGAGAGGGTTTTGAAAATACCTGTACATGTGACAAGGGGAGGGTGAATGAAAATATCAAAATTTTAAGCGTGATGTCCTTTATGCACGCACAGCCCTTAATAGCCTACACTGTCGATATCAGAAAACTAGACATAAAAATAAATATAAGACAAGAGCAATAATAATTGTGCCAACAGGACTTTCTCTGTTTGTTCGTGTATTGTTTTGGCCTAAACTCTCAGTCAACCAATCAACCAGGAATGTTCCACGCTCATTTAGTGTCCAGGCGCGTAGGAACTACTTTCATCATGGGGGGGGGGGGGGATTGCGACACCCTGAAGGGGGGTCTGGGAGGCGATGCCCCCAGTTTAAGCCCCGCAGGACGTTTTTTTAGAATTTAAACCTGTTAAAAGTGATTCTGGGGCTTTAAAATGCCCAAACTGAAGCAAAAAACCTCTGTTGCCCCGTAGTGCATTTTTTCGAATATAAACATTTTAATTTTGATTCTGGGATGCTAAACAGTTCAAATTACAAAAATTAACTCTCTATATTTGCCCCGCAGGGCGATTTTTTTTAGAATGTAAACAATTTTTAAGTGATTTTTAGACACTTAACTTAATTTTCTATGGTGAATGGGGGGGTCAGCCTGCTTGAGTGGGGAGGGGGGGTGTTCCCCCCCCCTCACCCCCCCCCCCCTTCCTACTCGCCTGTTAGTGTAGGTACTCTCAAACGAATTAAAAACGGTACTTTGCACAAAACGGATTGGCTGTTCCGACAATCATCAATCCTTATATTATTATCAATGTAATCAGAGCTCTACTAGAGTTTACAGACTTCATGGGATGATTCCATAAAACCTTAATCAGACAATACATTTCTTTCAAGATACCGTTTATTATTTGTTCGAGTGTACTATAAAAATAGAATTTTGCCTGGTCTTACAATATTAAACGCATCTTGAAAATGTTGTAAAAGTTGTTATAAAGTAAATACACCGCACATTGATCAAAATCATTATTTATAAAGCTGTTTTCATGTATAGACATTAAACTCCCGCATACTATTGTTAAAGGCTTACTATCGGGCTACAGTTTCCTTTACGGTTTTTGGGGCGTCGAATAATAATTACATCGGTATTTATATAATTATTATAGTTTAATTTCACAAGGACATTACATCTTATCAAACTTCCATTTCAAGACAACTTCCAACAATTAACTTTTCTCTCTTCTTCTGTTCTTTAAAAATTACTACAGCTTGCAAACCTAACAAACACATGAACTACTTTATCGACATACAGTCTGGCCAACATTAATAGCTAACACTCGGCCAACCTGAAATTGATCGACCTCGATCAAGAAAACATGTCCAGTTTTACAAATTATGAAGTTAAACACAATAAAATAATCAAATTAATCAATAACATAATCTTTCAAATAATCTGGCTGTCTACGAACGCGCTTTTCATTTACTGGATTAGTTTCTACGTCGTCTTCTTCTTCACTTTCATTTTCTTCCTCCATACATTCATTCTTCCAAGGCTTCAACTGAGAAACATGTGCAGTTGAACTATAAAAATAGCCTGTTTTTCCTTCTTCCAAATCCGCAACTTTGTATGTATCTCCCGGCAATACTGCTGTTATCACTAGGGGTCCGCGATACTTTGCTTGCGTTTTTGTCGGTTGTCCTGTTGCTGTTGGGGCTTTCTTCATAAATACAATTTCTCCCGGTACGTACTTGATTCCTACGAAATGTCGCTTGTCATAACGATCCTTCATGTCACCTTGCATTTCAATAATTCTTGCTCGGGCTGACGTTTGTAGTTCAGCGGAACTTTGCCAGGTGTCGTACTGATCATCAGTCGTCAGGGTCCTCAGAAGCCCATCATGAAATATCGGCGAATAACCATGCAGGAGTTCAAAGGGACTCTTACCGGTGGTTTTGTTGGCGGCGGTGTTCACGTCTCTCTCGATTCTCTTGATGCTTTTGTCCCAATCTCGTTGAGCATGATCCTCAATCGCGATGGAGATCAGTGGTATTAGAGTACGATTAACACGCTCTACCTGACCATTTCCGTGTGGATGTCTCGGCGAATTTAGAGTGTGATGAATCCCATTGTGCTCACAAAAATCTGTGAATTTCTGAGCAGTGAAACATGATCCTCGATCTGTTATTACTCTGGTCGGGTAACCTTTGTCCATGACAAATTCTTCCATTGAACGTAAAACATTCTTCACTGAAGTGTCTCTCAGTGGATATAGCTTGACAAATTTTGTTAAATTGTCAGTTAATACAAGAAGTTCTTGGTTTCCTTTTGAGCTTTTGATAAAGGGGCCTAAATGGTCCAAATGGATTGTAGCAATTGGTCGCTTACCAGGTGGAATCGGATGCAGAAGTCCTGGTGTCTTACCTCCTCTACTCTTGTACAGTATGCACTCCGCGCACATGTGGATGTGTTGTCGGATGTATCTGCGGATGTAGGCAAACCAGTACAGCTCAGTGATTCTTGCGACTACTCGATCTACTGAAAAATGTCCAGAAAGGTCATGAAATTTAACAGCAAGACTTTTTCTCATCGATTTAGGCATGACGTAAAGATATCGAGTTGTTCCATCTTTGTTCGTTACGATTCTGTACAGTCGGTCATTCTGTAGTTTGAAGTGCTTCACGCGATCTTGTTCTTGTGATGTTCGTTCTTCATCTTCTTTCTTCAAGATTCTTATCAATTCTTGCAGATCGGCGTCTCCATGCTGAATCATAAGGACGTGGTCTTCTGTGTTCAGTGTCAAGAACACATCGAATCGTGATTCAATAATGTTCTCCATTGTGTCGGTTGCTTCTTCGGACGGAGCGCGACTCAATGCGTCGACGTGATTCATTTTAATACCAGGGCGATGACGAATCTCTCGAATATTAAACTCTTGGATCAGATTGTACCAACGTGCAATTTGCGGGTTCAGGGTCTTGTGAGTATTCATGTAGACAAGTGATTGACAATCCGTTATGATTGTGAACTCGAGGGGCAACAGAAATTGACGCAGTCTATCCAATGTCCAGACTATTGCCATGAGTTCTAGTTTTGACGAATGATAGTTGTGTTCTACAGACGTTGTCTTCTTCGAGACACAATACACTAGATGCAGTTTTCCATCAGTGCCTTCTTGAAGTAGCATCCCTCCCAAGCCGTCTGCTGAAGCGTCGGTGTGAACTTCCGTTCGGGCTGCAGGGTTGTACAACATCAGAGTCGGTTTCGATACTAATGCGCTTTTTAGATCATCGAATGCTTGGTCTTGTTCAGTATTCCATACAAAAGCTTCACTTTTCCGAGTTAGTCTTGATAACGGTTCGGCTATTCGTGCGTAATGCGGAATAAAACGACGAAAGAAACCTGTCAAACCTAACCAACGCCGTATCTCGTGAACGTTCTTCGGCTTTGGAAACTCTTCAATTGCGATTAACTTACGATTGCCTGGCTTAAGGTGATTCGTCGAAATTACAAATCCCAGGTAGTCAATCTCTTCCTTTCCAAATTCACATTTTGACAATTTGCAAGTCAAACCGGCTTTTTGCAATGCGGCAAAAACAAGTGTTAAACGCTGGATCATTTCGGTCCAAGATGACGCAGGGATCAATATATCGTCCAGATAACAGAGAGCAATCGTGTTACGCAAATCTCCTAACGCTATGTTCATGGCACGTTGAAATTCACTAGGAGCATTGGTCAAACCAAACATCATGCGTTCGAACTGACCGGTTGTATCTGGCGTTACAAAGGCGGTTTTCTCCTTTGCAGAATCTGCTAACGGAATTTGCAGATATCCATGTGCGAGATCAAGTACAGCATACATCTTACTGTTCGATAGACGTTCCAACATGTCGTCTACGTTCGGAAGGGCAAATTTCATCTTGACGGTCTGGAGGTTCAAACGGCGATAGTCAACTACCATACGATATTCACCTGTTTTCTTTCGGACTAATAGAACAGGACTAGCATACGGGGAACGAGTATCGGTAACTATTCCGTTTTGCTTCCACTCCTTTACGATCTTGTTTATCTCGTCGCGTTCTTGTGCAGTAGTCTTGTACGGTCTAGAAGCTACGGGTTTACTTCCTTCTTGTTCAAGAATCTCCATTTTTACAATGTTTGTGCATCCTAGTTCATGCATGTTTGTAGCAAAACAGTCACGATACGTATTAACTAGTTCCAAAAGTTCTGATTTTTCAGTTTCAGTAATCTTCGGTCCTACTTTCAAGTCTGCAATCTTGATCGGTTCGGGAAGATCAGCGGGAAGATCATCGTCTTCACTTATCGTATAAATATCTTCTCCTATGTCGGCTCGCGTCATGCATTGATCTTTGCGAACTTGTTGGTCTTCATTTGTCATGTTTACTACAGGAATAGTAGTTTTACCGTATTTCAATTCAAATAAAGCATGACTTGTGTCATACTTAGCGTTACCACAGACTATGAACGAATTATCATAATCTGATGCAGGGGCTTGTACATTGATAAAACTAACCGAGTTTCGTGGAATTAGTTCATCATTTACAGCTTTCAATGGTAATCGGTTTGACGTAATCGAAAGATTGAAGTTGCGAAACATTTCATCTTCTCGATATGCGATGACAAAATCGTTGTCGACTTTCGCATACGCAATGTGCGGCAGGTCAAGCCATGTTCGTCCAATCAGCATACTGACAGAGAGCGCTGTGTCAGGCACTACTAAAATAGTAACATTCTCTGCAGTTACACCATCAATTGTAATTTTACGTGTTACCTTTCCTAAAGGCTGCGTTGCTTTGTCAATATTTCCGAAACCATACAAAGACGATGTTGATTCTTCTAGAACCATACCACATTTCAGTGCTGTTGTTGCACGCATTATACAACTAGAAGAACCTGAATCCATAAATACCGTGATTTGATGATTATCAATGAAAGCATTCTTCAAGTACTTGCTTGAAGTGTTACCATCTTGCATATTATTAACTTGGCTTACTACGTCATTAGCTGAGCTTGCGGAAGATGACGATTTAACTGATGCGCTTCCGGATGAAGTGACTTGACAGTGTTTCTGCGTGTGTCCCGTACCACGACATTTCACACAGAAAAGGGTCCTCTTGGGATCGGGACAGTCCTTACTAAAATGTCCGTACCGGTTGCAATTGAAGCAAAGCGATTCTCCTGATTGATTTTTAAGGGGTAATTGCTTTTTATCGCATTGTTTCGATTTAGTCGGTGACGGAACTTCGGTCTTTGCTCTGTCTTGAGAATCATTTTTTTGCGAAGTTTGCGGATTTTCTGTTCGCGATGGTGCTTTAAAATCTCTTGGTTTTGCAATTTTGTCATATCTGTCGTTTTCAAGTTTCTCAAATTTTTTTAGATCATCATACAATTCGTCAATATCATAATGATTACAACTCATTAGCATTGCGCTAACACTCTTAGACCACAGTCCTACTAAGATTTGGTGTTTAAATTCTTCAAAGGATAGTTCTAATTGCATACAATATTGTGATTTTTTGTGAAAATACGAAGATGAGCTTTCTCCTTTCTTTTGACTCAATTCTTGGATTTTTTTCCAAAGATCAGCTTTACTGCTAGTTGATGTTATGAATGTTTTTTGGAAACGGATTTTAAACTCTTCCCAGTTAGGAATATCAGCTTTTCGTGCATTATACCAATGCAGGGCGGATCCTGTTAAATGGCTCTTCGCATTTTCTAGTGTAAAACTTGATGGCCATTTGTGTAACATTGCAGTAGTTTCAACTGACTCTAGCCAATTCTTTGCTTTGAAACTCGTGCCCTCTTCGAAAACTTTGATATTCTTTGTAAGATCTGGCATTACATGATAGTTAGTGGATTGCGAACTTACAGTTTTGCTGAGAATGTTCATATACATTTCATCTCGTCGTCTGTTCTCTTCCAACATAATCTTGATGAAATCTGTGGCATTCATGTTGTTGTCAGGTGTATTGATGTTTTCGGTCAAATAGTTGTCGGTAGTAGTTTCATCATAGATTTCATTTACTTCTTGATCATCATCATTTTCATGTTGCAAAGCGGCTGCATTTGCCAGAATCTCCAACGATGTAGACATCGAGTTATGTCTTCTCTTGAATATCCGAATTAGATAAATTTATAATCCCACACTTCTGAATTGTTAAAGGCTTACTATCGGGCTACAGTTTCCTTTACGGTTTTTGGGGCGTCGAATAATAATTACATCGGTATTTATATAATTATTATAGTTTAATTTCACAAGGACATTACATCTTATCAAACTTCCATTTCAAGACAACTTCCAACAATTAACTTTTCTCTCTTCTTCTGTTCTTTAAAAATTACTACAGCTTGCAAACCTAACAAACACATGAACTACTTTATCGACATACAGTCTGGCCAACATTAATAGCTAACACTAATTTGCATCCACTCAAGCTTGAGTTGGCTTATCAACATGTCACAGATACCGTTTTTATAGTACACATTTCTACAACACGTTATAAAAAGTCATTCTTCACATTTCAACAAATTATCTTCTTTGATATGATATATCATATAATATATATTTCAACACATCATTAATATCTACGCTCATATTCCATAGTGTCCTTGAAGAATTCTTGAAGCCGGAAGAAAACAGCTGCAGCACCATCTCAACATGCCACAGCAGAAATCAAGCGTGCATTTCTTCAACCACTTCCTCAAGAAATCTTCCATTTCCAAGCCTCACAGCCCTCTCGATGAGTCGTCTAGCTGCACTTCTGTCGACGATTATCGCTACAGGCGCTATCCAGTGGGCAGTGGAGAGAGTTTGGCGACGGAGAGGGAACTGGAGGAGAGCGGAGAGGTGAAAGTGGAGGAGGGAGTGGAAGTTGATAATGACTATGATGTACTCGCTGATATTGGTAAGTGCGTATGTCATTCGGGAGACCATCAAACATCAATTATTACTACTTTCATAAATTTGGAACAAATATTGTTCATTTCAAAAGTATTACCTACAGCGCAAATAT
Organism: Leuctra nigra; assembly: GCA_934045905.1. Lineage (NCBI taxonomy): Eukaryota > Metazoa > Arthropoda > Insecta > Plecoptera > Leuctridae > Leuctra > Leuctra nigra. The sequence continues at coordinate 10,410,276 of OW203772.1, read as the reverse complement.
AAAATAGCAAATTTAGTAGTACTCATTTCCTGGAAAAGAGCAAGCAAAACTTTTAATTTTTTTAATTACCTTTCATGTGTTTTCCTTATTTTTAATAATGTAAAATTACACCTGTGGAGGTCTCTTTTCTCCCCCCCCCCCCCCCTTCCCCCATTCCCCTTACTAGGACGTCCATGCCAAACTAATAACATATCTGTACCTCAGAGGTAGAAGGGCGTAAGTCCATTTTTATGATTCTTAAGGTGTTCTCAAAAACCAGTAATTCTGCCTTCATCCAATCAATTTGTAATGGAGTCATTGTGTGAGTGAATACTTCAATATAACTGTATTTGTTGACATCAGCAACATGGTAATTGACAACATCACAAACCTACTTCGCATGCGCGGAAACCATATTATGGTGGTGCATTTGGGGCGTGACTAACCTACAGTCTTCAGCTCCAGAGCAGAATGCTCGCCTCTCATTGCCTCTCATTGGTACTGGTTGACTTGATTATCATTAGAAAAGTGCGCAACACAAAAACGAGATAATGGACTTCCGTCCTTTTACTTCTGATGTACACCCAACAAATCATAAAACGGTATTTGAACGAAACGGATTGGCTGCTGGTCAGGTTGCTTGACAATCAATCCTTGTTATTATCAATGAAGTCAGAGCTCACCTACCTACTGGCTACTAGATGACAAGTCAGTATAGACTTCATCGGATGACGCCATCTAATATTTTCAGACAATCCATTTCTTTGAAATACCGTTTTTATGAATTGTCGAGTGTAGGTACGTAGGTAAATAAAAGTAAGCAAAAACACCCCGAAAAAAATCGCAGTAGTAGTAGTAGTATAATTGTCGTCCACGGGTGGGGGGAGGGGGAAGGGCACGGAAGTGCACTGGTCCCCCACTTGATTTCGAAAAAGGCAGTAAATGAAAGAAAAATAATCCCAAAAATATGAGTCTTTGTTTTGTTTGCCCTATTTTGAGGAAAGTAAATAAGTACTGTCACACAAATAATATTTTTATTTATTTGTGGGCTATTATTTTCTTACTGAGAATCTGCTCATCATGATTCAAATTTTTTTTGAAAAATACTGCCAAATAGAAAGAAAACAACTGCTTTTGGCTTTATGTTCCGTTTAACACAGTTTATACTTGAATACAGAGCATGTCCAAGAAACGCAATAAATGCTTGGAATTGAGTTAAATTGTAGGCCCAGCAAACTGGAAGCAAACTGGAACCCTTATTAATATTAAATATTATTTGGGTTCCATAACGGTTCCATAAGGGTTCTTTAAATAATTAATTTCATTGAATTTTTGCTTCATACCTTCCAAATTAGAAATTATTTACTACCATTTACAGTTTTTCAAAGAAATGATCACCAAATCAAATTAATGTTATATTAGACATTTTCTGAGCATGTGAGTTCCCAAAAGATGATTGAAAAAATTAATTTGTAATATTGTCTGAATTGAATGGAACCTATTGGAACCCTTATGGTACCGAAATGGAACCGGAACTGATCCTCATTTGGGTTCCAGTACCTGATTGAAACATTGTCCCCAGCGTACACGGAGGGCGAGATCGAAGCGATGTACTGCAACAACGCGACGCGGATATGGCGCCGCAACTCGGCCAATCGGGATCCGGAAGACGACTTCCTCGTGTACAGCGTGGACGTGTCGATGAACCGCATGAGACTCACCATATATCGACTCACGACGTTCGACAACAACAGAAACTATCGGCAACTCGGGTTCGACCTCTCAACGTGGGAGATCATCTCCATCGGGGATCCGGAACATTAGTTTACACTACGATCATCAATCATCACACTTTACAGGGATTGGAAACGGTCTGCGCATTGCGAAGTCATTCCCATAAGACCAATGATAAATGAAGGCGGCCCAGGGTCTGTTTCGTCGTTTTGCACCCGCTTACTTCCGGTGCACCGGCGCAAAGGACGCTTTTGGAGCTTTGCGTAGATGAGAAGTTGTTCATACAGATTGCCGCCAGATTCAAAAACATTCCACTAGTCTTTTGCACATTACTTGAAAGTTGAGACACAAAATTATGGAAACATTTCCATGATATTTGATTAATAAATGAAGTAACTTATTAAATTATTACCTTGATTATCTCAAGCTTCGACATAAAATTGTGGCGTTCATTGCTAATTTTAGTTTTTGACAGATTACAGTTTGACATTTGAAATTGCCGTCATTAGGGGCGGTGGGACAGAGTGATTTTCCAATTCCTGTCAAGTATCGTAGGTTTACTCTTACTAGACACTTTAATATAAAATTTAATGTAAAATCAAGAAATCTATGCCATTTTTGCTAAAGAGAAAAGTAAAACATGTATTTTGTATGATGGACTATCGGTTGCAATTATTTTCCACAACTTACAAGCTTATGAATCCTATAATTTAATGCAGAACACAAGAGCAAGTTGGCAGCTCTTTAGGTATCGTTCGAGTTCAATCCCTGCTGATATTTCATGATTTTCCTGTTGAGAGACAAATGTTGGGAAGGTTCCCTACAAATAGGCCACGACCGCCTCGTTCCCACCATCCATCTATTCTTTATCATCATAATCATTTACATATAAAATAACCAAGCTGTCATTTGTAAGAAACTATCGAACAATAACACTCGACGCCTCTAGCCTGTCCCATTGGCATCGGCCACAAAAGGCCCCTTTTCTGTATTCAGGAACTATTTTATTATTAAATGCAAGGCAGTGTTTTTAACGTGGCTCAACCGATCGAACATTCCAAAATATTTTTTTTTTGAAATTACCATCATGAATTACTTTTTCCAACATTTCAACTATAGTTAAGTATAAGAGAATCATAAAATGTAATTTAACTTGCAACTCCTGTCATATAGCGAGGTTTCAATTTATTGCATTTCGAGATTGAACAAAACTTTAACACAGGAGGTATAGGGAATTCATTTCGTTTTTGGTTTATAACTTTTAAAATAGCACACGTTGGTATTGTTTTTAATTTTTTTCCTAATAGAATGTCCAAATATCTATCAGAAAATAAGTTTTTTGATCAAAGTTGGGACAAACTAAAAATTAGATCTTCATTATTAGCCTAAATGTGACACGATTTTACTTGGCTGCCATAAGATAACATGGGGAAGTAAACTCAATTTATCTCAGAAACTAGACATGAGAAGTGTTTAATTTTTTCAAGGATTGTTTATGGCATGATTATCAATAAGAAGACAAACAATTATGAAAATCTGAGACTATACCCGATTGGATGAGCCACCTTAAGCTATTATGACTCTTTCTCAATTTGTTTTGTTTTTTCTTTATTTCTTTTGTAGGCAATGGCCGTATCGAACCCTTCAACCAAATTTGAATATACTTATATGTCAGGTATAGTTTTTATAAGAGATCCTGTGATTGGTTAAATATTAAAAATGGAACCATTGACTAATCTACTTAAGGGGGCTGGATCTATCGGGTTTCTGAAGTATTGGAGAGCTTTCACTAATTTATTAAGTGTAACTCTATATTTTTTTAATGAAAGTAAATTGATCAAAGATTCTAGCTATACGTACCTATGCGTTTTGTGAAAATCTATCGGTACAATCAAATAAAGTCTATAAAATCTCTATCTCGAAAACTAGACATGGGAAGAATTTTATTTTTTTATGTGTTATGTAAGGTAGGTACGATTGAATGAGCATAGCAGAAATGAATACTATCTGAAGTAATGGTCGATCGCTCCAGCCACCTTAAAATATAGCATGGTCGTTACTCGTTGGTTAATAGGATTTTTGACAATTTTCAGTTTTCAATTTTCATTTGGGAATGGAATAGTATGGAATTTCTGAAGTAAAAAGACAAGTCATATAACATTCAGACAACTTTACTAGCAGTAAAAACATACTGCATTCATTGAGATAACAAACAGAACACAATCAATAAAACAGTACATCCAAGATAAATAATCACAATTTACAAAAGCAGTCTTGTCAAAAATATATAGGTACTAAAATCAGCTAAGCAGCTTGAACCGGGATTTTATGAACGACCCAAGACATAAAAATATACAATAATCTAAGTTAATGGAGTTGGAGCTATTTTATGATTTAAACTGGAACAGATCTGCATTGCTGCATTTGATTGAATATTAGAGGTAGGTATTAGAGGCTCCCTGTTTTGAAAACAAAGCAAATCAATAAAAACATACAGATCGCATCATCAGAAGTCAGTCCAAGAGATGTCCTTGTCTCACATTAGTAGGCGACCTCTCATTTCATTGATAATAACAAGGATTGATTATTACGGAACCTGGCCTGAAGTCGTTCAGGTACAGAAGTCTCTCAGGTACACAGAAATTACATACTATATCATTACTCAATCTCATGAGAGAAATTATCATTGTGTCCGTGGGTAGGTATTGTCGGTGACAGGCAAAGATGAACCCGCGCTAGCATGGGCCGCCCTATACCTGGCAGTGCTAAACAGCTGGTTCATCTTTGCCTGTCACCGACCTTATATGAAAAAATTCATGCAACAAAATAAAAATTTGCATCATTTTTGTGAAAAAATAGTCTTTCATCTTATAGTCTTTATACTAATAGTCTTACCTACATCTTCCATTTAGCAATATGTAGGTACATAACTTACTTAATTTACACTATTAGGTAGTCAGTGAAATTAGTCTGTAGTACAGGTACCTACCTACGAAATAATTTAAAAAGATTGAAATCAATAAAACATACTAACTAAAAACATAACTTCAAGTTAAGTCGTTCATAAAATTCATGGCTCACTTAAACTACTGCAATGCTGTTATAAAAATGTGTAATCAATCATAATGTGATAACGTCGTTTGAATCATCAACTCTATAAGAGTCAGTACTAATGTTCAAGTAATAATATTGAAGCTTTATACAAAATATGCTAATTATGACATTTATAAATTAAACAGAATTTGGCTCTAGAAATTTCGTTAATTCGAAGTTAACTACCTGCTATAAGTCCACCGGTGAACACCGCTCCCCTGACAACCGCTCCAGTAGAATCTTCCTCCGCTTCCTACCGAAATCCAGCTCCTCCGCTGCATCAGTCGCTCTGTACCTCTCCGCTTCCGCCTTGTGCTTCTCTGCTTCTGCCTTGTGCCATTCCGCTTCGACCTTGTGTTTCTCCGCTTGTGCCCGCATCTCGGCCGCTACTGCCGCTGCAGTCGCCTCTCGGAGTCGAAGCGGAGACAAGCGGTCGGCGTCGGAGGGAGCGGGCTGCGGCTGACGGAGTCGCGGCTCTTCCAAGATCACCTCGCATTTGATTGGATGGCAGTTGGATAGCTGCTGATTCGTTGAGTTTGTTCGATGATTTGGCCGATTGTCCACATCTATGGGAGAGATAATAAGTTCGCTTGAGATTGCAACATTGCATGTATAACAAATAATTCTAGATTATATTTGAGTAATGTTGCTGAGCTTAAATAAAACTTGTAATTTTGCGTTTTACATTTTTTGATTCGGATTTTCATAATTAGATTTGATAAATTACCTACTATTATTTAATGGCTTGTCGACGACGAGGTTATATTGCGCAAATTAATTTTTACATTTAACTTTGTTGGTTATAAGTGTAGAACATGGGGAGAAGTCGACCTAATGGGCCCGATCCGGGGGAGTCCAGCACTGGTGGGAAGGCCAGGCCGGAATGGGGACGGACCGGGGGGAGTGAGGATTCGGGCCGGCGGAACCCGATTTCAGGGGATCACCATCTGGAGGGGGAAGACCGGCCCGAGGGGACCGCAAATTTAAGGGAGGGCATGGATAGGTCGACCCTGGGTGCTCTTTGTCTGGACCTCACCACTGACCTGTCTGACATGGGTAACCCTTACACATGAGCAGGGCCAGTTGTTTATGGTTTCCACGATAAACGCGAAATGTTTAGAAACATGAATTTTCTGTCATATCTTTACGTTTCATACACTCCTGATTCCAAATATATACATCTTTTTCTCGCGAATTTTCGCGAAATTTGTGTTTTGACGCGATAATGACGAATTCTCGCGATTTCACGCGATTTTGTCCCAAACCTACGTGTTTTGCAACATTTCCCGATTCCGAGTATATATTCTACGAAAATTTCCTCGATCTGTGTCAAAAGTACCACAAAATAGAAAGAATCACACTGTTTTCTTCATAAGCCAGCAGTCAGTGCCAGCCAAAGAGTGTATGGGGGTGCAAGCTGATTGACTGCTGAGCATGGAATGACGCATCTACATGACCTTGAACAGGGGTGCGCATGCGCACGCGCCGAGTCTCTCTAGTGGGAGGGGGGTTCTAGTACGGCTCGTTCGCAAGTCATATTTCACAATTATTCTTATAAAAATTTTTTTTTTTTCCATTTCACCACCAATCGCGAAAATTTACATAATTATCACCACCAATTCACCACTTTCAGAATGTTGAAAACGAATTTTGTCTTTTTTTATCACCACAAACAACTGGCTCTGCACATGAGCATATGCTCGCCGGCGTAGCTGCAGTGGATCATTGGCCAACACAAACCCCACCACCACGCTAAGGTGGCAGCCGTCGGGGGGTCTGATTTTCATATACCTAGGTATGGAAGTCATGGGCTGCGAACAGATAGGGAAGTTTGTCCGGAATGGTAACGTACTAGAGGGGAGGAGCGGGGTGCGAAAAGGTTCGGGAGGCCGTCTGGCTTGAGGGGGCAGCCCGAAGGGACCCCCCCTGAATTCGAGGAATGGCATTGAGTAGATTGAAACTGGATGATCCGAACAGCTGGGCTCATTTAAAATGTATTAAAATCATTCAAGGAGTATTTCATGGGTTACCTATGCTTACCAGAATCATAGTCAATAATCGCTGCAACATCGTTGTGATAACTGAGTTCCGATGTCGATGGACTTCGCTTGCCCAGAGGCGTTGAGAATGGATCGAGGTATGAGATGTTGACATCAAGATTGGCGTCGGAGTGATGTCGCATCGGTGGCAGCGCTAACAGCCGGCTCTCGAGACGGCCAGACGCATTCAGATCCTTCTTCGTGCGAGCCTTTATATTTTCCCAAGCCTTACGCAATTGTTCCACCGTTCGCTGAAGAAAATAAGTACAAACATTATTAGCTTGTCACCAAATGAGTTGGATTACTTAACTTTGGAACTCGCCTAGTACATGTTCCGCGCCTATCTATCTACGCCTGCAGATGAAGGAGCTTCATACTCTGATTAGCATCACATCTGTCATGGATGCTCTTGTGCATGCTCTTTCATCTACAGGCAAGGACAGTATACTATTTAAGTTCCCAACTTAACGACCAAAACTCAACTAAAATGTTTCATAAGGCAATGAGTTGGAGTTTGCTTAACATTTCTTTCCGTTTGCATTGGCAGTCTGCATCCTAATTGTGAACGTCACATTTGAATTCATCATATTATCTTATTATATTGCGTCCGCGTCAATCATGCATGGGGCTTTAAGCATAGCAAAATACTTTTTGTCAAAAGTTTCAAAGTGTAGGTAGGTGTAGGTAAAAATTTTAGGTTATAAACACCAAAGTGACAGATGACATACAGACCTGGGTGACATTCATGTGAGAGTTATAGGCATCCACCACTTGATTCCAGGCTTTATTCTTCTTGTCAATCGAACATCCATCACTTTTCTTGTTTTCTAATACATCTTTGTGTCTACTTATACAATCTAAAAGGATGAATTTCTCATCCGGAGTGTATGCAGCGGCCCTAGTCCGCTGTTTTGAGTCAGACGCCATCATGATTTTCTCTTCAGCAGTCTTCTCTTCTCCTCTCCTTCCGCCCACCGCCTGCTAAAATTTAAAGTGGAAGATTTGAAGGCGGGAAATATAAATGGAATTTGGAAATATCGAAGACATTTCCTGAAACTTGAAAAATTTAAATAGATCAAAATACAAGTACCTAACCTAGTACCTACCTACCTACGGTGAACCACACCAATACTGAAAATTGTATTTTTTTTCTCCTGTAGATAACCGCAATTGCTACAGAAATAATTTGTTATTATCAGAGCACCTTTCCAGAATTAATTAGAGAAGGATAGCGCTCAATAATACAGGCCAAAAAAAAGGAAAAAATATGTACTTACCTATGTGTGTGGGGTTGCCATTCAATTGGATTATATCCAGACACTCCGGAATTGGACAACATTGTCCGGATGCCGGAATTTAATTACGGACAGCAAAATGCGCTGAATTCTTGAAAATATCCACTCGAATGCTCAGTGAATGTGCTGAAATTCAATCCTTGAAGTGCATGGACACCTCAACATATATTTCTTTATTTCTTTTCAAAAGACTAATCTTTCAAGAACTCAATCAAGATTTAAAAGAACATGATTGCAAAAATTAAAAAAGCGTTTATTTATTTATATTTGTGAAATAATTGGCCTGCATTTGATAACTTTGTTTGGTCTGGAATGAAAAGAAAACAAAGAAATGGATATTCACATAAGTTTCAACGAGATGCTCGAATAACAACTAAACGAGGATTGGATGGAAAAATAATTGTACACTCCAGCAAATATTTAAAGATAATAATTATATTTTTAATCAAGTAAGTCATAAATTAATTACAGCCACCCTATCGCTTGCCCTTCTGTCGCTTACTCTTGCCTGGCCTGGCTGATTTGCTATTCCCCTTCTTTCCTCCCCGTGGTCCCCCCTTACCATTCATGCCTCCCTTCCCACCCTTGCGCCCGCTGTCCGCTTCCGCATAGCTGTCCTGGGTGTTCCGCTTCCCTCCGTTCTTCTTCCCGCCGAACCCAAACTTCTTGTCCTTGAACTTCCGCTTCTCACCGACACTGTAATGGAGGAACAACATCTCAACGCTGTGTTCGAATGTCCAGCCCGTCCCTGTCCCACGGACAACCGCATTCGTCCAACAGTCGTGATTAGGGATGGCACCCGGTAAAATTTACCAATTACGCATTTACCGGTAAAAAAAATTGTAAATTATGTTTTTTTTTAATCCTTTCCAATATATGAATGGAGATATCAAAATTTAAGTAATAACTATAAGCATGGAACATACACTCCATACACTCTTTACTATTCGCAGACGATCAGGTGGTTCTTGCTGAAGATGAACACGACGCAGACATGATGAGGAAGCTTAAAGAAGAATACGATTCCTGGGGCTTAAGTAAATATGGAAAAGACTCAATGCATGGTCATTGGAAGAGAGGGTTAAGACATTGTTACAGATAAAGTTATTATAAGGTTAACAACAGAGTACAAGTATCTAGGTGTGACATTGACGGCTGACGGAACGGATGAGAGGGATGTGCTGAACAAGCTGGGCAGGGGAAGAGCGATCACCAGACAACTACACCCAGTGCTTTGGAACGATGTCTACTCAACCAAGACAAAATCACGCATTTACAACTCATTCGTCGAAAGCTGCGCTTCTTATGGATCGGAAATCTGGACCTTATCTTCCCGAATGGCACAAAGAGTCCGAGCAATGGAGATGGGGTACTGGAGAAGATGCTGCAAGGTTACGATACTCGACCATGTGAGGAACGACCGCATACGTGAAATGATGGGAATGGAGACATCACTGACTGACTACATAGAGATGAAGCAACTCATGTGGTATGGCCATCTGAGAAGGATGCCAGATGAAAGATTGCCAATGAGAGCCTGGTCATGGGTACCATCAACAAGGAGGAAGAGAGGAAGACCAAGAAGAAGGTGGGCAGAAGGGATCGACACTGCCATGAGAAGAAGAGGTCTATGCGATGGAGACTTCTTGGATAAAGATAAATGGCATTTAGGATGCAGAATACGGCCAGAGCTGTAAACAATCTGCTTTAATAATAACTATAAGCAGGGCCAGTTGTTTATGGTTTCCACGATAAACGCGAAATGTTTAGAAACATAAATTTTCTGACATATCTTTACGTTTCATACACTCCTGATTCCAAATATATGTATCTTTTTCTCGTGAATTTTCGCAAAATTTGTGTTTTGACGCAATATTGACGAATTCTCGCGATTTTACACGATTTTGTCCCAAACCTACGTGTTTTGCAACATTTCCCGATTCCGAGTATATATTTTACGAAAATTTTCTCGATCTGTGTCTAAGTACCACGAAATAGAAAGAATCACATTGTTTTCTTTGTAAGCCAGCAGTCAGTGCCAGCCAAAGAGTGTATGGGGGTGCCAGCTGGTTGGCTGCAGAGCATGGAATGACGCATCTACATGACCTTGAACAGGGGTGCGCATGCGCACGCGCCGAGTCTTGCTAGTGAGAGGGGGTTGGTAGTATTGCGGCTCGCGCGAGCGTCATATTTCACACTTATTCTTATAAAAATAATTTTTTTCCATTTCACTACCAATCGCGAAAATTAACATAATTATCACCCCCAATTCACCACTTTCAGAATGTTGAAAACGAATTTTGGCTTTTTTTATCACCACAAACAACTGGCTCTGACTATAAGTAAACTTCAGTGGGACAACATTAGCAGTTGGACATATTTTACGTAAATTTTTGGTTGTCCTCAATCAATCTGAATGATAATTCCTTTATACGATTACTTCCAATGTCGGAATCTTTGTTTATGTTTGCTTGTTTAGCAGACTAAGTGACAGAATAGCGATTGTAACTTGATCCAATTGGTATGGTCGACAATTCCTCTTATAGGAGAATAGCACAGGCATGGCATACTAGATCCAGTAGGCCGAAAATGCCACTTTGATGCTTACAGTAAAAGTGGGTTTTCTCCAGCCTTTATATGAGAGTGTGCGCGCCGTACGACTTGGCTGGCGTGGAGCGACCGCTCCACTAGATTGGTCGAATCAATTTGCTATTCTGCCATAAGTTATTTCGATAGCTATATCATCTCTTATCAATATGCAGTATTGTCATTATTATCATTTATAGGTATTCTTATTGTCCTGACAGGTAATCTTTGTAAATGGGTCAAATAATATAGTAGGGTAATTTTTTGTATTTGGTATAGTCATGAATCTCAAACTAAATTGAAGAAACCAGCAGATGTGTCATTGTCATTTGTGATTGGTTCTGATAACAAGACATCGAAGAAACAAACAGATGTGACGTCAGCGAGTACCGATGCACTGATAGTTAGTGAAGTGGATCAAGTTTGTTTCACGCCTGATAAGTCTGTCAGGTCTACTCCCTCTGTGAAGTTGAACACTACGAGTAGATCGCTAAGGAGATCCACAAGAAATCGTAAACCCAAGGTGTCGCGTGACTCCTGACGCCAACTCTTAGTCCAAAAAGACGCTATAACACCAAATGCTTGTAACAAAGGGAGCTTATTGCATAAAGGAACAGGAAGGAAGATACATATTGGTGGCTTGAATGTCAGGGCTCTAAATAAGGGTTTTGATCAAATTAAATGTATTATTATGGAAGAAGATATTGATGTAGCATGCATTACTGAAACTTGGCTGCAGCAAAACCACCAATCGGCGGACTACTCGATTCCAGGATACAGACTCCTAACAAATGACAGGGTATTAGGTAGAGGAGGTGGAATTGGTATTTACCTTAAAGATACCATCAGACACAAAGTCATTCCTACTGTTACATATACAGACCACACTTCAAATGATCAACAACTCCTTGAAAAACTTAACAATAATAATAAAATTGAAAAATTTTGGGTTTCTCTGCATTTAAAACGAAAAAAGATTGCTATTGGCGTCATATACAGACCTCCCAGTAACTGTTACCCAGAAAAAACACTCCGTGTAAAAATACCAGCCAAGTCTCTTTAACTATAAAAAAAAATAGAAGAAATCTAAAAATTCAGCACTGAAAAGGAGTGATATCAAAAAAGGAGCCAAGTCAACGAATTTTCCAAATTTTAATCGTACCATTGAAATAAAAATATCAACCCCCGAGAAATACTTAAAAAAAGGACTTGGTGCATCGTTTTTTTAAAGACACTTTTCTATCCTAAAAGTATAGGAAGAACTCTACAAGTATATTTTCCTGAGTATATCACATTCATTATCGACGAATCATACTACGTTTTAATATAACTAGTACTCTTACCTACTGGCAGTTTTGGTATTTTGTCAATATTCAGAGGAAATAAACGGATAAACGAATAACGATTAAACGGAAGCGGCCTAGTCTATTCGTTATTGCCACTATTTCTAGGGTCATATTAATCAATCATACTTCTCAATATCGTGACTGAGGGAAATAGCGAAAGCGCTCATTACAAGAAGGCCGTCAATGAGATTTGTATAAGTGACTAGTGCACTGAGCCATGCTGCTCAAATAATTACTGACTAGATTTTTATCTAAAGTAATACGTTATGTAATTTATGAATTTTTTTGGTATAAAATGTTAATTAATAGCAATTAATTACACGGCGAGAAGGTTCCAAGTATAATGCTGTAGTAGGTATGTTGATGTACCCACAAAACTATAGGTACCTACCAATCACAAACACAACTGTTCTGTATTTATTGCTTGTAAGACAATGCTATGTTTCTTTGCGTACTTATATTTAAATTTAAAATATTTTACAGAATGTTCAATATTTAATTTGAAAGTTTTGTCCCAATTTTTCTAGGCATTTCTGAACTACGTAGTATGTGAGTGGCTTAAGCTTAAGAATAGAAAAATGTCTTTAAAAAAACGATGCGCCAAGTCCTTTTTTTAAGTATTTCTCGGGGGTTGATATTTTTATTTCAATGGTACGATTAAAATTTGGAAAATTCGTTGACTTGGCTCCTTTTTTGATATCACTCCTTTTCAGTGCTGAATTTTTAGATTTCTTCTATTTTTTTTTATAGTTAAAGAGACTTGGCTGGTATTTTTACACGGAGTGTTTTTTCTGGGATATCACTTCTTTTGTTAGTTTATACATACAGCTTGTAGCACATGTCCGAGCAGGGACTAATTTCTTTAAAAAAATACGCCTCAACCGATTTGGTTACTATGAAAAGTTGCGTTTGGTATAAGATGACAATGATTATCCAAGAAGAATAGCTTAAGTTTCGTTATAATCGATCCAGCCGTTTTCGATACATGACGTCACTTCCGGTTTTGAAATAGCGGCCGAATTCCGGTATAGGTAATAAGAAAACAATCTAGTTTTATCTAGTTGATACCTTCATGAACGACCATCTGAATTCCTAATCCCTATATTTCCGTAAAATCGGTCATGCCGTTTGTAATATATGACGTCACTTCCGGTTTCATTTAGTGGTTCCTGCCGCCATTTCCGGTACCATTAATTTATTTATTCATTTTTCACAATTGATTTTTCAAATAAATAGCAGAATGAATACGCAGGAGCTAGTTCAGTTGCAATCGGTACAGGCGTTTTAGATATATGACGTCACTTCCGGTTTCAGGAATGGCGGCCGAGAACACTGCTACCTTGAATATATAAATTGTATTGTCTATGTTACAATGTAAGTTAATTATGTACGTATTTTAAGTATAATTTGTTGAAATAAGTTAAATATTGCGTATTTATGACGTCACTTCCGGTTTAGAAAATAAGAAAATAATATTTTTTTTATTGATACTTCATATAGATGACCATCTAAATCGAATGGCGCTAATTTCGTTCTAATCGGTCCAGACGTTTTTGAGTTATGACGTCACTTCCGGTTTCAAAATGGCGGCTTCCGGTTGGTTTTATAAAAAGGCACCTCAGACGCCAAAAGTGCACATGTGGTAAAAATTTCAGGTCGATCGGTTTAGCCGTTTAGGCTGTGGCGGTGATAGCAACGTTTCCTGATATCATCATCAGAATCAGAAAGTGGTGTAATTTCACTGTTTTCTCGGCCCTCTAGCTCGCAAACGGCATAACATATTGTTCCCTAATTTGGTATATGTAGTGGGGTGGGCCATAGCTCGAAATTAAGATATATCGCAACAATGTGAGATTTTCCAATTTTAAGATCCAGTAGGCCGAAAATGCCATGTTGTTGCTTACAGTAAAAGTGGTTGGTCTGCTCCTCAGTTTATTAGTCATTTACGGTATGTTGAGTGAGTGTGAGTGTACGGTACGACTTGGCTGGGTGGAGCGACCGCTCCACTAGATACAAATATAATGGAACTTGAAAACTCAATCATAAGTATCGGCGCTGTGTCAGACAATGTTTTATTAGTTGGTGACTTCAATATTGATTTGATGAAACCAACTGATCCTGATTGTAAATTTATCTCTAAATTCATGCATAAACACAAATTCAGTCAACTGATCAAATCTCCTACAAGAATTGCTGTTGGTTCGGCTGATCGTTCATCTTCATCAACGCTGATTGATCACATTTACATAAAATGCATTGATTGTGTAGTCAATACAAGAGTTATAGATGTCTCCAAGATTAAAGATGATCGGGGCATAGCAATCACAGATCATTGTCTAACATCCTGCACTCTTGTCTATAAAACTCCAAAACGAGAGCTGCAGAAGAGATATTTTAGGAAATATTCTGATATTGACCTTGAGAAAGTAAAAGAAGAAATTGATCTCTTTACTTGGGAAGATGTTGCTGAGGAAGATGACATAAACGTTATGATTAAGAAATTGAACGATCAACTTCTCCACATTGAAAACAAATTTGCACCTTTAAGGCATCTTAAAACGACAAAATCTCCATGTCCATGGTTTTCAGAGAGATTAAAGGGTATGTCTAAACTGAAGTTAAAAGCTCACAACAGTTTTAAGAAGTCACCCTCTGCAGAAAAGTGGCAATACTATTGTCAACTCAGAAACCATATAACATTGCTAGTTAAAAGGGAAAAAGGGCTTTTATGGAAAAAGAATTGAAAGCAATTGAAGGTAATCCTAAGGTTTTCTGGTCAAATCTTCATAAATGGGGAATTACCTATAATCCGAAAATGCTTAAATCCCAATTACCAGAAGAGTTAGCACATGCCAACCAGCTGAACGAGTATTATATAAACTCAGTTGCTAACCTTCCAATTGACAATTCTATAATTGAATACTATATGAACAACACTCATCCAGCTGTAGCAGAAGATAATATGTTTCAGTTAACACCAATAGATGAAAACATATTAATAGACAATTTGAGAAGAATTAAAACAAAAGCGATGGGTAATGATGAAATAAGTGTAAACACTATCATGCTCAGTTCTTCACCACAATGTGGTAGCGTGATACTAAAAATCTTCAACCAGTCTCTATCTACTGGCATATTTCCACTGATATGGAAAGAAGGTTTAATAACTCCAATAGCTAAATGTGTGTCACCTACAGAGTTCAAAGATCTTCGGCCCATTACAATTCTCCCTGTGTTGTCTTAAGTGCTTGAAAAAGTAGTCTGCAAACAACTGACCA
Source organism: Leuctra nigra (assembly GCA_934045905.1). Lineage (NCBI taxonomy): Eukaryota > Metazoa > Arthropoda > Insecta > Plecoptera > Leuctridae > Leuctra > Leuctra nigra. The sequence goes on along the minus strand of OW203772.1, from coordinate 10,394,926 downwards.
CTTACATAGAACAATTACATTTACTTCCTCAAATGCAATCCGGATTCAGGAAGAATAGAGGTACTGAAACAGCTTTACTTGACATCACAGATGATGCTTTCAGAGGAATTGACAATAAACAGGTGACTAGTTTAGTCCTGTTGGATTTCTCTAAGGCTTTCGACACAGTCAATCATGAACTTCTTTTGGCTAAGCTATCTTATCTCGGAATTAGTGAAAACTCATTAAAATGGTTTGGAAGTTACCTAATCGGTCGCCAACAACGAGTCAAGTTATCCGCAGAAAATATTTCTTGTCCACTTCAAATACAAACCGGTGTACCCCAAGGCTCAAGCATTGCACCGATACTCTTCATCATTTATACTGCGGACATCGGAGACTGCATTAAAAATTGCAGAATACATAGTTATGCTGACGATACTCAGCTTTTGTACACCTTTGACCCTAAGGACTTCGACGATGCACAGGAAAAAATTAATGAGGATCTAAATAGCATTGCATCGTGGTGCAATAGTAGAGGCTTGATGCTTAATCCTCATAAGTCGGTTGCAATGATTTTAGGTACCAATCAACAGAGAACAAAAGTTATCAATAGTACATTTCAACTGACCATCAATGGTTGTATAATACCAATGTCAAACTCAGCAAAAAAACATTGGACTCACATTAGACAGCCACTTGAACCTTTCTGACCATGTGAACAGAATGTGTGGGAAAGCTTATGGCAAATTGAAAACACTCCAGAGAGTAAAGCAGATTTTGCCGAGTGGGACTAAATCCAGATTGGCAGATGCACTCGTCCTATCTCAGCTGAACTATGGGGATGTTATATATGGTTCTTGTATATCCAATCAAGATAGTAATAAAGTACAAAAAGTGCAGAATGCCTGTGTCAGATTTGCTTTAAATGTACAGTCGAGACAACGTATTACCCCATTTCTGAGAAAGCTAAACTGGCTTGATATGAAATCCCGACGATTATTGCATTTAAGTTGCGTTACGCACAAAATTCTCTCCACTGGACAGCCAGAATACCTCAAGAAGAAACTCATCCAACGGAAGGACTGCCATACACGGACAATAAGAAATTTGAATCAGCTCAACATCCACGCTCATCACAGTCAGAAATTTAAATCATCTTTTACTTACTCTGCCGCTTCAACATACAATAAAATATCAGAAAAATTCCAAGAACTTAATTTGCCATCGTTTAAACACAACCTAAAGAATTTTCTACTTCAAGATAATTAATAACATCAAAATAGCCACACCACAGAAGAAATACAAGTTCACCTACGACTTTAAATATTATGCTTTTATTATGTATTAGTAATTTTCTATCTATCCGTTATAATATTTAGATTTAGTTAAGATTTAGATACTAGTTGGTTACATGGAAGATCAACAGACACAATAGTGTATTTCCTGTTGAATGTTCGCCATTTTGTATATCATGCAAATAAAGATAATTGAATTGAATTGAATTGATATGGTATCTGCAATCATTTTTCAAAATTTACCGCTGACCAGTAAATTTACTGGTAAAATTAATCGGTAAATTTACCGATTTTTTCAGAACCGGTAAAAGTGCCATCCCTAGTTGTGATATGGAAGAACACTGTCACAAAGAGGAGCAGAGTGATGACAAAAGTACATGATCAAAGCGGTTTATAAAAATCCTGCATTTCACAACAATAAACACCAATTCGATATCAAATGTTAAACGCATGACAATTACGAGTGACAACCGTTTTGTTACAAGAAGGTTATTGCAAGACCACTTTTTGTGCTCAAGACTAGGCTAGAAAGTGACCTATTATGAACCTCTTTTGATTTCATATACGTATTTCTCATCATAACTTAAAAGTCAATTTTAATATTTTTGAAATTAAGTAGTAGTATTAAGTAGGAGACTGGATACAGTGGGCCAATTGAATGAATGATTTTATTTCATTAAGATTAGAATAATGAAGGACAACTGTTTTACAGGTATCCTCTATCTTTCTAAAACACTTTTTTTTGTCTTGATATGTTTAAGGTTCTCATTAAAAATTATACTAGGAAAACGCTCTGTGTAACGCGTTGATAAGCGAGCACGGATACGTGCAAAACCTCGAACCATAATTCCTTAAAAGCCGGCAATAATATACCTAAAACAACTGAAATCCTGAAGCACGATCCACTAAATTATATAAAAAATAGCTGAATTTGCTTCTCATTGCAAGTTATTGCAATAGTGGAGTAAAGATGTCTAAAATTAGTGCGTTTGTGATACTATTCGTGAAAATTGGTACCCTTACTAATTTGAGTATGGGGAATCCAAAAATCGATGGCACCTACCTGAGTAATTAATACTTTCTGCGTAATTAGCATAATTAGCATAATTAATAAACATGGATAAAACAATATATAATTTTATAATATGACCTTTATGGGTATCCATCGAAAGCTCGTCATGTCTACAATATATATAAATCATAAAAAGTTAAATTTTTTCATTCACATAATAATTAACCGTATAATTAATTATTTTATAAAAATCGTCATTCAACAAAAAGCTTAAAATTACCCTCTCAGATTTTGATAAAACTTGGTAGGATTGGTCACAAGCTCAAAGTAACACATAGGTATTTTTTGGTTTGTCCATTTATTGGGTACTTTTGGATTTCCAGGCCCTCAAATAACCAAAATTTTGATTTCCATTCCTTCACTTGAATTGTTCTAACTTTTACACCGTTCAACTCAAAAGCTTCGTCTTTTTCTAATTGTGTGAAACTTATTGCTAGGGACTAAGAAGTAAGTACATTTAAGGGGGGAAAAGTCAAAATTTCGGCTTCCAAATTGCCTATTCACAAAAAAGTATTTTTTGCAATTTATTGAGTAATTAGTGCGTTTGTGAAAATTGGTGAAAATTGGAAAACGTGTAAATTGGTACCCTTACTAATTCGA
>OW203772.1:10166058-10391777 GCA_934045905.1 Leuctra nigra | reverse complement strand
CCCTTACTAATTCGAGTATGAGGAATCCAAAAATCGATGGCACCAACCTGAGTAATTAATACTTTCTGCGTAATTAGCATAATTAGAATAATTAATAAAATCGACATAAAAATTACATTATTATATAACGTGGTCTTCATGGGTATCTAAAGAAAGCTTGTAATGTCCACAATCCATATTAGTCGCCAAAAAATAATTATAGTCATTAACATAATAATTAATCCACTAATTAATTCATCTGATTAAAATCGCCATATTCACACAAGGCTGAGATCAAAGACAATTAATCCAAATTTTGTGTTTAGTTCCTAATAAGCATAATTAATTATGCGTAATTAATTATGCTAATCTCACATTTTGATAGAAATGTCACTTGATATTCAACAAAATTGAGGTTTTGAAAATTGAATTTTGATTTTATGTAATTAATTGCAATTAAATTAAAATTAATTAATTAATAGAAAATTGTATATTATTGATACGCAACCAAAGGTGGTTATTCAACACAAGTGACCTATTTGTGATATTAAAACCTCAATTTTGTTGAATATCAAGTGACATTTCTATCAAAATGTGAGATTAGCATAATTAATTACGCATAATTAATTATTCTAATTAGGAACTAAACACAAAATTTGGATTAATTGTTTATACTACTTATAAGCTTAAATTACAAACCTTGTTTTTGATCTCATCATAAACATCTTTGATCTCAGCCTTGTGTGAATATGACGATTTTAATCAGATGAATTAATTAGTGGATTTATTATTATATTATGACTATAATTAACTTTTGGCGACTAATATGCATTGTGGACATTACAAGCTTTCTTTAGATACCCATGAAGACCACGTTATATAATAATGTAATTTTTATGTCGATTTTATTAATTATTCTAATTATGCTAATTACGCAGAAAGTATTAATTACTCAGGTTGGTGCCATCGATTTTTGGATTTCTCATACTCGAATTAGTAAGGGTACCAATTTTCACGTTTTCCAATTTTCACCAATTTTCACAAACGCACTAATTACTCAATAAATTGCAAAATATACTTTTTTGTTAATAGGCAATTTGGAAGCCAAAATTTTGACTTTTCCCCCCTTAAATGTACTTACTTCTTAGTCCCTAGCAATAAGTTTCACACAATTAGAAAAAGACGAAGCTTTTGAGTTGAACGGTGTAAAAGTTAGAACAATTCAAGTGAAGGAATGGAAATCAAAATTTTGATTATTTGAGGGCCTGGAAATCCAAAAGTACCCAATAAATGGACAAACCAAAAAATACCTATGTGTTACTTTGGGCTTGTGACCAATCCTACCAAGTTTTATCAAAATCTGAGAGGGTAATTTTAAGCTTTTTGTTGAATGACGATTTTTATAAAATAATTAATCATACGGTTAATTATTATGTGAATGAAAAAATTTAACTTTTTATGATTTATATATATTGTAGACATGACGAGCTTTCGATGGTTACCCATAAAGGTCATATTATAAAATTATATATTGTTTTATCCATGTTTATTAATTATGCTATATGCTAATTACGCAGAAAGTATTAATTACTCAGGTTGGTGCCATCGATTTTTGGATTCCCCATACTCAAATTAGTAAGGGTACCAATTTTCACGAATACTATCGCAAACGCACTAATTTGCCATTATATAGGACATCTTGACTCCACTACAACAGTTATTGCAAGTCATTGCAACATGATACACACTCATGTGTATTTATTTCAGTATTTAGGTACGTAGGTATTATGGAATTATTATAAATAAAAAATACAGAGATTCAAACCACAAAATAGGCCATTATCTAAGTGCTAATATGAGCAAACATAATTTAAGAAACATTATCCAAACAGTTACTTGCCGTTCCGTATAAAAGAGCTTATTTCTTCTAGCACATTGCTTACCTAACACAAACCAAACACATTGTATCTGATACAAATGAAATAAATATTTCATAAACATAATTTCAATTATCAACCAACCAATCTATTTCTGGGTCATTCTCCACTAAATGGAATATTCTTGTCCTGTCCATTTTAAATATAGATATATATATTATTATATAATATTATAATAATATTTTATTTTTTTTATTTTTATATAGATGCCACTTGACAATTACAGCCATAGTGTAAGGTTATTATCATGCATATCTAAGAGCTACAGCCCAAAATAACCCCCAAAAGTCATTCCCCTAGCTTGTCCCTCACCCTGTTTTCCAGCATTGCTTTTGCCATATATCTTAAAGTACATTAATTAAATGTACCAAAAATAAATGTTAAGCTTATCAATAGTGTATCTTGACATATGTAACAAATTCACATTCATATATTTATAAAATGTTATGTTTTAACTGTAATTAAAACGTGTCCCGAGTTTTGGCATCTTTCTGAAGCCATTTTAATATATTTTTTTATTATTATTTGCAGTTGGTATTTAACATGTGTCTAAGTGTAGCAACTAGCTTGATGGTGCTGACAAGCCAGGAACACTTGAAATATATTGTGATTTGAATGATAATTGTGGCTATAATAGCAAAAATGCTTCGATTTTCAGGGGCGTATGTTTTCTCTCCATCATTCCCCTATTCGATTATAATTATGTACTTATGTTGAAATCATACTTTTTGGCAATTAAAACGTGATAATAATAGTGACCCAAACATAACCTCAAAGTTTCAACTCATAAAATGTATTACTAGAGATTTGGCAGCATATTTAAACTCAGTACGTCATTCCCCTAGCACTCAAATTTCGTCATTCCCCTATGTTTCACTAATCTAATTAACACAGTAAATTATATTATTTCATTTTGATCTCAGATGAGCAATTAATAATACTTCAACAAGTATTTTCAAAGACCCCATGAAATAAAAAGCAGAAAAAATCATATTATTTAAAAAAATATTTAGCTTCTTCAATATCTAGTGGAGCGGTCGCTCCACGCCAGCCAAGTCGTACGGCGCGCGCACACTCTCATATAAAGGCTGGAGCAAACCCACTTTTACTGTAAGCATCAAAGTGGCATTTTCGGCCTACTGGACCTTAAAATTGGGGAATCTCACATTGTTGGAAAATATCTCAATTTCGAGCTATGGCCCACCCTACAACATATACCAAATTAGGGAACAATAGGTTACACCCTTTGCGAGCTAGAGGGCCGTGAAAACCGTGTTTTAGGGCGGTTTTCATAATAATAATAATAATAATCTCAGTAGTAGTCTCCTGGAATTCAAATCCGGTAACAAGGCCACAGCCTAAACGGCTGAACCGATTGATCTCACATTTTTACCACGTGTGCACTTTTGGCGTCTGATTTAACCTTCACCCCATGAATTTTTTGTGCCGCCATTTTGAAACCGGAAGTGACGTCATATCTCGTAAACAGCTAGACCGATCGGAACGAAATTTGCGCCAAACGATTCAGACGGTCAACTATATGGATTATCAGTAGCAAAAAATAAACATTATGTTAATGAAACCGGAAATGACGTCATAAAATTTGAAATACATCGATTGGCATTTCGGCAACAAAGATTGATCCGATTATTTTGATATTTTTAAAACGTATGTACTTTTAATCTCATTTGACTTATTATGAAACCAACCGGAAGCCGCCATTTTGAAACCGGAAGTGACATCATATCTCAATAACGGCTAAATAGATTTGAACGAAAACAGCGCTAAACAATTTAGACGGTCAACTTTATGTATTATCATTAATAATATTTGCAGTTTCCCATACCGAAACCGGAAATGACGTCACACATTTTAAAAATCTCACAAATTTACATTTTGATACAATAAATATACTATTTGAGACAGCTTATAATAAAATTTTATCATGTTTAAATTATAATTCAAGGGGTCAGTGATTTCAGCAGCCATTTTGAAACCGGAAGTAACGTCATATCTTGAAAATTGGTTGACTGATCGGTATGAAACTACCGCCAAACGATTCGGAAGGTCATCTCTATGGAATAGGAAGAGTCAAACTAGAATTTTCCTATTTATGATACCGGAAATGACGTCATTCAAATTTAAAAATTATTAAAATCCCCTCCTTTATAATAAATACATATTCAGAAAGCTTAAAATGATACACATCATTTATAGATATACATTCTTTGTGGCAGTGCAGTAAGTTCAGCAGCCATTTTGAAAACCGAAGTGTTGCCATATCTCGGAACTCGGTTGACTGATAGGAATGAAACCTTTGCTATTCTTCATGTAAGATCATTTAAAGCAAATATATAGTACCATACGCAGATTTTCATTAGTTAACCAAATTGTCAATGGCGACTTTTTTTAAAGGATTTAGTAATTGTTCAATCAATATGACGTCAAAAGTTAACTAAAAAAAGGAGTGAGATCCCCATAAAAAACACTTCGTGTAAAAAAACAGCCAAGCCTCTTCACCTAAAAAAAAATTATGAAATCTAAAAAATTCTGCACTGAAAAGTAGTGATATCAAAAAATGGGCCAAGTCAAAACTTTATTTGAAAATCAAAAAATACTTGGCGCATCGTTTTTTTAGGGCATTATAGGTATACTATATGTATTATGTATATTTGATGTATATTTTCTATCTGGTCTATACTTCTAAACTATTTATATAGTATACGATGCGCCAAGTATTTTTTGATTTTCAAATAAAGTTTTGACTTGGCTAATTTTTTGATATCACTACTTTTCAGTGCATAATTTTTTAGATTTCATAATTTTTTTTTAGTTGAAGAGACTTGGCTGTTTTTTTACACAAAGTGTTTTTTATGGGTTCCATTTAGTGGAGAATGACCCTTCTACAATCAAGCAGACATTTCATCGGTCCACAAATAATTTGCTCAGCCTTTGAAAAGATTGGAAGTAAGACTGCATGTTAAAACTCTCATAAACAATAAATACCTACTATTAACTACATCTTCAAAAATAATAAAATAAACCCTAAGTATAACCTCGCATGTATTGCTTTAACTATTATCTAACCGCAAAGAAATAATTGTTACGTATTCAAACAATAATAGATAGACAGCTGCTTGCTTCCGAGTTGTTTTGAATGGAGCGCATCGGGCGGCCGCAACGGACTCCTCGAACCTACAATGCTATTTATATGGGAAAACGCGATTTTTTTATTTGTGAACGGATCTTTCTCAAAAACTATACAGGTCTAAGTTAGTATGAGATGAAGGTGTGTGCAAAATTTCAGATCGATACGTTGACCGGTGCGGCCTGGGTTGAACCAGCAAAAAAAAAAAAACAAACACACACACACAGAGAAAGTGCCGCAAGAGTCAAGTGGAGACGCTCGCTCCGCTCGCTTAATAATTTTATTCTAAAAGTGACCCACTGTGCCCCAGTTCCCCCCGCCCATTTGACAGGGCCGGCTTTAGGCATACGGGGACCACATACGGCAGCACATTCGGATAGTCGGCACCTTCAGCATTTTTCTGAAATATATTATTTTGCATCATCATGTTACCTATTTCACCAATATTCAAACCGGAAGAAATAAAAACTATTTTTTGGGAAACGATGAAGGACTTTTTGTTATGTCTCCAAACAAATAATATTTGGACAAAAAATAAAATAAATATGCAGATAATGTTGAAAACTTACCAAAATTATTGAAATAAAGTTCAAATTTTAAAAAATTCCTGGGCCATACACCCCGGACCTGCATTTGCAAAGTCTACCAATTTGTGGATATTGGTAATTTATATTTCCCAAAAATAACTAATCTGCGATACAAAATTGCACTAATTCAAATAACCTTGCAAACTAAAATTTTCTTGGGGGCCGTGGCCCCCGAACCTTCCTCTTTCCAAACGTCATTTTTCAAATTATTAAGAATGTTTGCCCCCCCTCGAAATGTCATCCTGCATATACCATTGATAGGCGGCATTATAATTTTTCGCGTACCTACATCAAAAACGTACCATAAACCGGCCCTGATAATTGACATATTCTGAACACTCACTAATTTGTCCTTCTATTCTACTAACGTATATTCCCTTATGCTTGATCGTCGGAAGTGTGATCGTCGGACTCACCGCTTGGCCGCGTTGGCGTTCTGCACAGTCTTCTTGGCCTGCGTCGGCTTCTTCTTGTCGTCGAGGAAGTCCAGGTCCTTGCGTATTCCCTTGCGGTACTTCTTCACCTCCGCCAACATCTCGCGCTTGTCGTTTATCTTCTTCACCTTGCTGGCGTTCTGCGTCTCCTTGGCCATCTTCTTGGTCTGGCGCTGTCGCTTGGCCTTCTCGCTCCGTTCGGCCGCGTACTGCTTGTTCATCAGCACCTTGCGCACCTGGCAACAACAACGTCATACGGTTAGACTTGCCGGAGACGGTGAGGAAGGAAAAATATCAATCCAAACATTTTCCACACATTTTCAAAGTTTTTACAAAAGTGAAATAGCCCAGTGGTTAATTTGGGGGTGGACGAGGGCAGAGTGGATGGATGCCAGGGTGGATGCCTTCCACTCACTTATTTTTTATAGAAGTCAAAATTGGCTTAAAATTGTGTACAAATTTCTTAGAAAGGCACCAAATTTGGTCATGAAATTCAAATTTTTCCAGGGGCTATGTGCCCCGGACCAGCATTGTGTTGGAGGGCCCTCCCCCCAAACCTCTTCATGTTTTTCGTAGGAAAATATGTTTCCCTGACATCGACGAGCATCCGCCCACTTATTATTTTAAAAAATATCCACTGAAATAGCATAAATTATATATTTCAAAATAATTGTTTTAATATAAATATGGTAATGCCTAGTTGAGATGTGCCTGAGCACAGAACTATTTTTGTTGTTGTTGTGGGATGAATAGTTCCAAGTAGGTAAGGTAATTGATGTAGTTCACACAAATATTGAGATTTAAAAATATAAGAATTTTAAGCCTCGGTTTAAAACAGTAATATCGGCATTGTTTTAATCGGGCGAACATAGCACATCACCACTAGCCCTGGAGAAAAACAATATTATCTTCATCAAATAAGTTAATTACTGTTCAGCACATTTCTAATAATGAACATTCGATTTTAATAATCCTCAATTCTTAATTTTCCTAACATTAAGGGGGCTCAACCGATCGAACATTCCAAAATATTTATTTTTTGAAATTACCATCATGAATTACTTTTTTCAACATTTCAACTATATTTAAGTGTGAAAGAATCATAATGTCATTTAACTTGCAACTCCTGTCTTACAGCGAGGTTTCAAATTATTGCCTTCCGAATATGAACAAAACTTTAACACAGGAGGTATAGGGAAATCAGTGCGTTTTTGGTTTATAACTTCTAAAATAGCACACGTTGGTATTGTTTTCAATTTTTTTCCTAATAGGATATCCATATATCTACCAGAAAATAAGTTTTTTGTTCAATGTTGGGACTACATAAAAATTAGATCTTCATTATTAGCCTAAATGTGACACGATTTTACTTGTCTGCCATAAGATAACATGGGGAAGAAAACTCAATTTATCTCAGAAACTACTAACTAGACACGAGAAGTGTTTAATTTTTTCAAGGAATGTGTATGGCATGAATATCAATATGTAGACAAAAAATTATGAAAATCTGAGACCATGCCCGATTGGATGAGCCACCTTAAAATTAAAAAAAGGGAAAATTCTCAGAAAATTTCCTGGAAAAATATGCCATGAAAATATTCCATAAATAAAACTTTCCCACCGGAAAACATTCCAAGTCACATCTCTCTAGATGATGATGCAGACTACTGATGTCCGAGCCTGACAGATAGAACGTACCTTCTGCATATGTTCGTCCGACTTGGCCATCTGCGCGAAGTAGTCCGTGGGCCGCTTGACGAGGATCCCGGCGGCGATCATCTTGGGTATACCCAGCATCACCGCCGACTGCGCCTGCCGATGGAACGACATCTCCCGACGGAACTCGTTCAGCACGGGGTCGTTCTCCGTCGACAGTTTGTTCAGCTGCTTCTTGTTCGCGTTGTGGTTCCGGATGTAGATCTCTCGCTTCTGTTCCGTCTCCTCCAGCTGCGGACACATTGACATCAATCTATGGTTTAAGGTTCCGGGGTAGCTGCGCTAAAATGCTACAAATTTTCACTTGGAAGGGTTCAGTTTAGGGTTGCCAACTGTCCGGAATTTCTCCGGACACTCCGGAATTTGACAACATTGTCCGGACGTCGGAATTAGGTACCTCATTCCGGACAGCATAATGTCCGGAATTGTTCAACTGTTTCATGAAACTAAAGGCTGAATTACACGATTCAAGTTTCCTTGAATTCAACCCTTTCAAGGGGGTTGAATTCAAGACTTAAATGAAAACATTGAAGCATTTAACAAGTGCCCAAGTCTTGAATTCAAGAAATCTCTTCAGCCTTTTCACTTATAACATGTCCTATTTTCCTTCAAGTCTTGAAAGACCAAATTGTTAATTTCACTGCAACTTCAAACAACAACAAACAGTGAACGTCTAAATTCTTTCAAGTTTCCTTGAAATCAAGGGTTGAATTCAACCCCTTCAAGGAAACTTGAACCGTGTAATTCAGGCTTTAACGCTATAATTTAATATTCAATCATACCTAATTACAATAAAAACCATCATATTGACCCCTCATTGATTTCCTGCGTGATCGTCTTTTCATATGCATCGGTGCTTCCCCAAAATACCGTATTGCGAGGATATTTTATTCCCAGAGAATTTTAGAACTACATTGTCCGGAATTCAACTCTTGTAAAGTTGGCAACCCTAGTTCAGTTTAGTCCTTCTCCAATCATCAGATAAGTTAGGACGAATCTGTTGGAACTTGGAACTAATCTACGCAAAAGAACTGCAAAATAACTTAGAAGATAATTTTACTTTCTAGCACAGAAATATTCTCAAATCAAGACCCGAAGTCAGTGGTTAATTTGTATTAGAAAAGGTGGGTAAGCCCAAGATCTCTAAGAGTAACCCATATCCCCATAAAAAACACACCGTGTAAAAATACCAGCCAAGCTCTTCAACTAAAAAAAAAAAAATAGAAGAAATCTAAAAATTCAGCACTGAAAAGTAGTGATATCAAAAAATTGGCCAAGTCAAAACTTTTCAAAAAATACTTGGCGCATCGTGCATATAAATAGTATGGAAGTAGGCCGGAAATCAATTATACTCATCTATACATATAATATATCTATAATGCCCTAAAAAAAAAATGCGCCAAGTATTTTTTGAAAAGTTTTGACTTGGCCAATTTTTTGATATCACTACTTTTCAGTGCTGAATTTTTAGATTTCTTCTATTTTTTTTTTTTTAGTTGAAGAGCTTGGCTGGTATTTTTACACGGTGTGTTTTTTATGGGGAATATCACTCCTTTTTTCAGTTTATTAATACAACTTGTAACATTGTGGCACCAAAGATTATAATTCTTTTAAAAAATAAGATTTTGTGATTTGGTTGCTAAGAAAAATTGTGCTTGTTACTGTGTTTATGCTATAAATAATATGTTACGAAGTATAGCGAAAGTTTCGTTCCAATCGGTCCAGCCGTTCTCGAGTTACGGCATCACTTCCGGTTTTCAAAATGGCGGTTGACATCACTGCCACCTAAAATGTGTATCTATAAATGTTATGTAACATTATAAGCCTTCTGAATATGTAGTTATTGATATAAGAGATGATTTTAGTCAGATTTGTCATTTTTATGACGTCATTTCCGGTTTAGGTTATAACATTTCTTCTTCGACTATTGGTATTCCTTCTAGATGACCTTCTAAATCGAATGGCGCTAATTTCGTTCTAATCCGTCCAGCTGTTTTTTATATATGACGTCACTTCCGGTTTAAAAATGGCAGCACAAAAAATTTATAAGAACAAAGGTATCATCAGACGCCAAAAGTGCACATGTGGTAAAATTTTAGATTTTATTTTAAGCCTTTATTTACAACAGAATTTACATTCCACAAGTGTAAATATAGTAAACACAATACATGAGACACATAAATACACAGGAATATAGAGAATAAGATCGGTTCAGCCCTTTAGGCTGTGGCGGTGATAGCAACGTTTCCTGATATCTGAATCATCATCATCATCATCAGATAGCTTTGAAAAGGGGTGTAATTTCACTGTTTTCACGGCCCTTTAGCTCGCAAACGGCAACACGTATTGTTCCTAAATTTGGTATATGTTGTCAGGTGGGCCATAGCTCGAAATTAAGTTATTTTGCAACAATGTGAGATTTTCCAATTTTAAGATCCAGTAGGCCGAAAATGCTAGGTTGTTGCTTACAGTAAAAGTGTTTGGTCTGCTCCTCAGTTTATTAGGCATTTACGGTATCTTGAGTGACTGTGAGTGTATAGTACGACTTGGCTGGGTGGAGCGACCGCTCCACTAGATATTCTACCTATCTTGGGGTAAGTCCACCCCACAATTGTCATGGGAAACGCATTACCGTACGGACGGAAAAATTTTGAATTTCTGGAATGAATTTGGTGCGTTTCAGCCCTTTTTGTAAAATATTAGAACCAATTTTTATCTCCACGAAAAATAAGTTTGTAGAGGGCGACCAAATGTGTTGTATTTAACAGTGTTATTAATAATAAAGATAATATTTATATAAAAAGGTGCGTAAGCCCGGTTTACCCTCCAAAAAAGGTGGGTAAGCCGGGCTTACCCGGGCTTACGCCCAAATTAAGCACTGCCCGAAGTTGAAGGAGTTGAAGGGGAATACCTACATTAAGAGTAGATATTTCATTGTTTGAAGGTTTCCACTCGAGTAGTAAGGCATAGGAAACCTTCAAACAATGAAAGAGCAAATTTATTTCTTAATTTTCTAAGCATTTGAAATTATAATGTCTACTCATTGGTGCCAGTCAGCACACACGTACCGGCACCCTAGCAATGGTTTTCTCACAATTACAACCGAAGTTACCTTGAGTGCGAGTTCGGGTGCTAAAGGTGCTAATCCGTTAACAAGATCTAATCTTTCCGACCATGGTAGAGATTGCTTCATGTCCCGTAGTTTACGATTTAATTCTCCCTGAAACATAATGAACACTTGTCAGATGACTGATTAGTGGAGTTTAAAGGCGTGCTGGTTCAATTTGAAATATACTTATCAAATGAAGGGAAATCATGAGGAGACATCCCTAGCGTAAAAACCAGTCATAGGGTCAGCGTCCCAGTTCTCGTCCGCGTCCCAGTTCTCGTCCGCGTCCTTAACCTCAACCACCATTAATACTCAATTAACCATTTTCCATACTCTACCACTTTGACATTGAATTTCTCAAGTGGACGAGATTAGGGGCATTGGTTAGTAAAGTTGTGACATTTCACAAATAGTCGTTTTAAAAATGAGTGTTGGTAAGCTGAATTGTGCTAAAGGGTTACAAGAACTGGAACACTGACCCTACTCCTAAATGAACTCGGATCTGTAATAATAATAATTTAATAATGCCTTTATTTGGCTCAGAAGCCATTTACATCAGTCATTACATCGGATCCTGTGGGATCCGATAGAGTGATTTCACCCCCTCTGAATACAATAGGAATAGGCTCCTCCCCCTACCTTGAAATCTCGGCGTAGGGCCATCAGGCCAGTGAGATGCAGCAACAACATGCATTTCATAGTTTATATCAAGTTGTGCAAGAAAGATATTGAAACAAATTATATGTGTGAATAGGCAATACTGATCCTTACGCATAAACCAGCTCAGAATGCTCTTTTAAGGAGATATATTTCCAATTTATTTATTAACATTGATGGTCCTGACCCACGCCGAGATCGTGACGTCAGCTCAAATCAGTCTATTGGGGGTAAGTCGACAGTCTGGGGGAGGTGGACCGAGCTCTGTGAAAGGGAGGGACAGCATGGGGCTGGAGTAACCCTGTTGGATGCTCCTTTTCTGTGGCCTCACCACTAGCCTGTCCGGCATGGGAAACCATGTTACTAGGTAACTCATGAGCAATGCCCGCTGGACCTGACCAACACAAACCCATAGACATAGGTTTCGCATACTCACCACATTATTTTTATAAACTCTTTTAACTCTTTCTGAGACAGTGTTAAGTCCTGGCTTGAGCAATCCACTAGCAAATGCATCTTGAAGCTGAAATCAAAAGTTTGGTTATGTAGTATTGGATCAATTTGAAGTTCAAGCGAAATTAATCAATGTAAATCAACTTGATGTTTACCGCTGAATCTGAATCATAGTTTTCGTCAATTTCTGACCCGGCTTCAGAGTCTAAATCAGATTCTGATGACATTATATTGAATAAAAACACAAATTATGAACAAGAAAACACTCTCTTTTCATTCACATGCGCGATTGTGACAACCGGATACGGAACTCAAAAAAGTGAGTCATAAGTACTAAATTATTATGATGATTTAGTATAAAGAAAACCCAAAATATCTACATCTCTCACAATAAAACAAGTAGTTTAATTACAGTATCGATAAATGCTTCACCACTGAATATGTATCACACGATTTCATGATAAAACAAGACAGTATGAATTTTGACTTTAATGGCGGTAAGAAGATTTAAAATCAGAATGGGTCGTACTCGTAACCACCGCGTAGAGTCGTAACTCTCTCCATGATCTTTGGTCGTCACATCATGAAGTTAGATTATCCATGGATCTACGTACTAACTCCACTTGTCACATCAAGACATGTGTACATTTACATTAATTTCTAACACCCATACTGCTCCAAACCTGTAAAAAAATATTTAAACTTCGGCTATTAACATTATCTTTTTTGGAAAAAAGTGATTTTACAGTAGGTTCTAAGTACCTACCTTTGGACAAGTGTCCCTATTATCTAAGTTAATACATAGGACAATATTAATTTATATTGAACTGGTCCATCATATTGTATCACACGATATTATTATTGAGAAACTGAATAAATAATTTAAAAGAAAATTAATTTCTACAGAAGTAAGATTTGATCTGTATTCTGAATTTTTTTTCTGTTATCTTATTTATTTGTATATTCACCATCTTCTTCAAGCACTCTCTCTGTTGGGAAGAGATTAAATATTAATAATAATATATAATATGTTATAAATAACATAATAAACTTGGCATTTAAAATTTTAATAATTTATACCAGTTAGCATAGTTTCAATTTTCTAACAACTTGGCAATAACCTAACGAGCCAATTTAACAAAAAATTATCAATTCAATTTACCGATAATTTTTATAACTGCGTAAATCCATAATCTGAAGTTGCAACTTGGAAGTATGGGGACAACTAGAGTATAGGTAGTATTTCATTTTAAAATGAATAAAAATCAATCATTTGTCGCTTTTATACTTTATTCATTCAGAAAACTTCACTTTACATTGTGTTCAGGTATCATGGAAGGATAAGGGGAAGAAGGTAAACTACAACATTCATGACACAGAGTACACAATAATGTTCACTTTGTCTACACTTTTACACCGACATTCCTCACCAGGCAATTCCTAACCATACAGAACCTGCGCTACGTCAGTACACGGGACAGCTTACTATCATTGCCTTCCTTTAAACAACAACAAAGATGTGAGGCTGATAACTTGGTAAGCAATTCAATCCATAGGATTATTGATGGCATTTTCCACTGGCCGCACTAGTTCTGCACTCTTGCATTGAGTTTTGTACGGTGACATCATTTCAGTGCAGTCCAAGTGCGGCCAGTGGGAAAGCGCCATGAGTAGCTAATTGATCGAGTGTTGATCTTGGTTAGGTTACATGATATAGTACAAACTAAGTTGTGGCAAAAAGTGTATAAAAATTTTAAAGAATAGATATTTCCACAAAAATTTGCATGCAGTTTGAGCATATAGATAATAGATATCAAACTATACAGGATAGTCAATAAATAAATGTCTGAAAAACCAAACTGCATGTGAAATTGAAATTTTTAGAAGATGAACCAACCAAATAGGTAATTTTTTATTTGGTCTGTGTTGGTAGATTTTAAAAACATCTTATGATAGTTTCCTAAAATATTTTGGTGTTTGTTTCACTAATGTGTGGTGCATTTTGAAATTTGCAAAATGCTCACAAGCTTTCCATACCGATTTTTAATTCCTGTAAAATTGTTATGTACAAGACAAAGGATGAACAAATTATCAGAAAGAAAATTGAGTAACCAATTTATGTATTTACTTGGATGCACAGGCACCATTTTCTGAAACGATGGTTTTATAAACATCGAAATAATATAAGAAGTGACAGATGACAAATTAGTAGAGTGGATGACAGATTTAAATACATTATCAAAGTTGGTAAAATCAAAAAATATATAGGTAGCGATATTCTAACAACTTATTTGAATGAACACTAGTGGAGTCAATTGGCGGACAAACATTGCCCATCCATTTCGTATGCATTAGGATACTAGTAATAATAGTTTTGAATAATATGATAAATTAACAGAACAATTTGTCAATTTTACCACATGGAGAATATGTTTCTCCTTCTTGCGGCATTTCCAAAGGAGCAACTAAACATCGAATACAAATTAAAATTATTCCTAGGAAGTGAACAACCATCAGTGGTTATCTTGGTACTTAAATTTAGAATACCTGGGAGCAGGTTACACGATCTAAGAACGAGTTATGTACTTAGTATATTTTGTGCACTTGATTAGGTATATCTCTTGAATTTCATAAATTCATTCTTGATGTACAATTACACTCTTCCACCTTCATCGGATTCAATTTCACCTTATACATTAACTCGACAAATGAGAATCAGCCGACACGCTTGAGAAATCCGTTGACACAGCCGTCTCGATTCGTTAGAATATTGTTCTAGAAAACTCTTTCTTCCAAGAGCTCCAGCCACACTGCGATTATGAATTGGATGCAATCACATGTCTAAGATATCAACATACATACCAGAAAATCAATATTACTTGTTTATACTAATTTATACATCATCTATACAATTGGTTTATACATTGTTTTTAATTGATTAATTTGATTTAATGAGTTAATGAGGTGATTACATTCTGTGTGGTTGAACAACCAAAGAACTTCAGTAGGAATTTGTTTAGTAGATTCCACTATATTACTTAAAATCTACAGTTTGAACTAGAATCAAAATATCGTTGGGATTTTTTTTATTTTCAAAGTAAGTAATCAGAAAAGCACACTTAAGAAACGCCATCTTTAGAATATTTGAGGTTATGTAACAGCATAAATAGTTACTGGCAACAGGCAGAAAAACAAGATAACTACTCGATTACTAAAACTTTTCAGCTCCATCTTAGCGGTAGGTATAGAAAAGCGAAGTCCAGTAAGCGTAGCATCACGCTACCGATATTTTCAAAGAGATGATGTTTCTTAGGTTTTGTATCAACTTGCACGATTACTTGTAGGCTAGACAAGGAGCACCGCCTTCCAAACAGCACAGGAGGGCAGTGGCGATGGCAGAAACAAAATGTAACTGACATTTCACAAACAATCGGGGAGTTTCAAGCTAGTGAAATATAGCAAGCAAACAAATCACGAAATAGTCGGTAGCCAGTTTAAGATATGATTGCTAAATAGTACAATGTCAATATCCATGTATGTATGGCATAAATTAGCCAGTTGTGTAGTATCCTAAAAAGCAGACATGACAGAGAATAGACTATATTGTGGTACATTGTTTTTTTAGAATATTTTTTACCATGCGCTCGCTACAAAACACTTCTATAATAGTACGTACTTGTCGAATCGTATTTGACGACTTGTGGATCGAAATGCACGAATCAATTTAACTTATCCACATTGAGAAGATCAATAATTTCAGTTCACATGACCTTAAAACCATCACTTCAAAACGTCACATTCATTACTATCTTCTTAGCGGAAAAAAATAACCTAGTAGAAACGAAAAACGCATGCAGTTTTCAAAATTTAATGATGATATGCCAAGACAAAATATACAAATGAAGTTTTAACGAAATGCCTTCTCACAATCAGCTACATACAAACAAATTCCACCTCTACGAATCATATAATTTAACAGAATCCACTTCAACTGTTCTTTCTTGGCGGTCGTAAAACGCATGTCTTCTTCCAACGATAACCTCCAAACTTTGTTGGCATATTGCGATTGCATAAAAAATAATATTCAACTAACATAACATTACCAAACATAACCGTCGCGTATTCCTCTTCTATCATTATATGATCACACATGAACAGTCATGTAAATTATCGTCCTAATATATTTCTTCCTACGCATGTTGAAGACGAGAGCGAAGCAAAAAGCAGCGCCAACGGTACCCGGAAATAATCAAAAACAATAAACAATATTAAGAAAATTATCTTATTTAGCGCGAAAAATTAGGCAGTACCAACGAAACAAACTTGGAATAATTAATTACTCAAATTAAATTATTATTATTAGAATTTTAAAGAAGAAAATAACATAATCAGCATTTTGAATTGATTCTAAGGAACAAAGGCTTCATGAAATTGTTATTTTTCTCAGGAATTTATCAGCAAAGCAAAAGCACAAAGGTAATTGGATAATTTGTATTCCTATTTTAAGAAAGAGGTCAAGAGTAGTGTACGAGTATGAATTGAATTGCAAATAAATAAATTAAATGAAGAATTTGATCTCGTCGTTACGTATCGTTACGTGGCCGTTTATTTCCGAGTCCTGTTAGCCGCTTCCTTTCCTCTACCGTCCGACCTTGACGCCTACACTTCCACTCGGTCAAGCCACGACGGGGCCCGAGGGGGCCATCTCGCAGTCCGCCTCCATGGGCTCTGAGCCGGCCGACGTCGACGCGTTGAGCGTCTCGGACTTGGCCGACCACTGGGTCGTGTAGGGGGCGGCGCGGGCGTCCCGGCGCGCACGGCGGCGTGCACGACGCTGCTCCATCACCAGACGCAGCTGCTCCAGCTTGCCCCGCGTCGCCTGGTTCTCGCGCAGCAGCGAGTCTTCTGGAGAACAGAACGAGAGGGTTGTAGAGTTGTGCGACTACCAACGAACAATTCTAACATATTTAAGATTAAGATCCTGATGCACAAATATAAAATAAAAAAACAAAATAAACATGTCCAATTTTAGAAGTTAGAAACTAAAATCGAAAACTTATTATAAGACGTGAGTTGCAAGTTACATGACAATTTATAATAGGAATATATTATATTCAAATTTAGTTGAAATGTTGGATATGTAATACATAATAAAATAAATGCTATTTTTAATGATTAATGTGTTTTTTTGGCTTCAATCGGGATGTTTTGTAGGATGTTGTATATTTCTACTTTCTAGTATACAGCAAGTTTTGGTAAAATAAAATACCCATGAAACTTGTAAGGCCAGAGGAAGGTTCAGAGAAAAGAATATATTGGAATTTACCTGCTATTGTCATTTATTTAAGACAGAATGTTGTATTTAAATAAGATAACTTAATTGTTCTTAAAAATAAAAATTAAAAAAATATTACTACCTAGGTATGATAAACTTTATGATTATCAATTTATTTATTCGTTTCGAGGAAATGGAATGCAAATCAAAGTAATCTTGCATGACTATGCAGCGTGTAATGTTAAGGTGATATCTACGATCACCACACTTTACAGGGATCGGAAACTGTCTGCGCATTGTGACGTCACTCCCATAAGACCAATGCTAAATGATGGCGGCCCAGTGCTTGGGCCGCCGATTTGCACCCATTTACTTCCTGCACCCATTTACTTCCTGCACCCATTTACTTCCTGCACCCGTTTACTTCCGGCCGGTGACCCGCGAAATTTAAAAAAAGTACGATTTTGGAGTGTTTTAATTTGATTCACACAATTGCCGCCAGGTTTGAAAGAGCTTCTCAAACTTGCCGCTGCTAGTGATGATAGCGCATTGTCGAATATTTGAATTCTGTTCTGGCGGGAGATAAAGACATGTGAAACGAGATTGACATCACAGCCGCCTGTTCTATGATTGTTGTGTTCAAGGTGACCAAGCACATGGCCAGCTAGTCAGACAGTTTCCGATCCCTGTAAAGTGTGGTGATCTTAGGTGATATGATGTAAATATCCCTGTTTACTTAAACAAAGGAAGCACCTGCTGTATAAATAACAACTACTGTACAACATCCTTTAATGTCCATCAAAACAACCACAGGAAACACTCTCCATGATGCTGCTAATTTTCCATCAACTAAGTTGAATATTATCTTTGCATCAAGCTTACTATCTGTTCAGCAAGAGATAAGTAATAGAATCCAAACAAAATGCTCCAATTCATGGGAAATTTTAATTATTACAGTGAAACCTGCGGGATTTGGCTCAGAGGGTAGAACACAAAGAATCAGCAATATTATAATCTGTTTATTACAAAGAAAATAAATGTTCATTGATGTGAAAAGAGCAATCAAAAATTATGAAACAATATTACGTTCGATACGTCGGCAGTAGTGATGATGTCGTCTGGTTTGTTTACTTCCGCGTAAACAAGTGGATGGCGTTGACTCTTGCGTAGTGTGTCCCGTGAACTCCAGTCCACCAGCAGAATGAAATGACTGGATATGTCACCTCCTTCAGCTGCGATGCGATGATGTTGTCTAATAACCCCTTGGTTACCAGGACGTCCAGCAGTCCGTGCACAAGGAGTGACCTCCTCGAGCAGTTGGATCAAGTTGGCTCAGGCTGATGACGTTCGTGGCTGCAGACTCGTCGGTTTCTCCCGGAGTTGCAATTCACTAACTTTTATACTTTAACATTTACTGACTTTAATGTTGAAACTGTTCAGTTGATCACTTGTAACTTGAAATTGTCTTAATGCGATATTATTTGCCTCAGCATTAGGCTTGAAGTTTGAATTTACTGGGTTGACGTTTATACAAAAATGTTATTTTAATGTTTACCTTCGATCACATCGGCACTGTCTCGCTGAAATTATACTATGTTGCGTGCACAAGGCTTCACGGTTCGCGAGGCAGGTCTCACTGCTCTGAGAAAACTCCGACTGATGAAGTTTGGCTGGTAGCTTGACGTTTTTATACCCTCTCACCTCGGTTTACCGCCAAAGAATATGATTGGTTGGTTTCGTACACGTGGTAGCTATTTTTAGGCATTCTGTCATTTCTAAAGCCCGCGAAACGACTTTCTTTCTGCACGTAGGCCCATGCTTTTCTTGGAATCACTGAAAACTAGTCTGGCTGACTGGTTTTGTAGCGTTATCACAATGACTGGTTCACTTGTTATTACGTGGTGACATCACAATTTAGGTAAGGTCACATACTTTTTATATGGATTCACTCACTTTCTTGATATAATTGCACATTGTTAAACTTATTTGATTGCTCGTTATATTTTTGTCTATATTTTGATTGCTGTTGAATTTTAAGATTGTAAGTTTACATAATGATTCTAATTAATTACTTTGTGTTCAGTTAACCTTGACTCTAAGAATGCCATGCTACAAGCTTGTTCATTCTTTAAACCTATTTCAAGCAAACATTATTATTTTTAAAGTTAATTTTCTAACCTAGATAGGCCAACTTGTTACAGAGCCCCCTGAATTCTTGTTGTTCACCTTTTGACTGAAGTCAAATTTGAAATACATTGAAATTTTGAATGAGAAAATGGTGATAAAACAAGGATTCACATAGAGACTGGACTATCTAGCAGGAATAATTTCTTCCTTTTGACAAACAAAAAGTTTCCTTCAACAGATGCAAGTTTATTTCCCCTTACAGCTGTCTAATCTAAACCTGAATGAATGAACTCACCCCTCCATCTACCAAAACAAAAACAAACCTCATCCTACCTCCCGGAAACGATGCTCGACTCAACCCTCTCTCTTATCACAATCCCGTTATTGGCCTAGTGACCTACTTTTGCTGGGTCATCATACCAAACATCAACATTGGTGTTGTCATCAGTAAGTATCAGCTGATCGACGTTGTTCCTTCCGTCCACGATCATATGGAAATGAAATCGTACTGTCTTCTCCACCGCCTTGAGTTGTCACTCTTGAAATATCTTCAAGTAGCTGTTTCCAAGTAGAATCTTCCTTGTTATCTTGAGCAGTGGTCGATGTGTAGTTTTCATTTTCGTCAGCTTTCTTCTTCAGTTCTCGTACGTTCATTTGCAGTCCATCTTGCAAGCAAACATTTTCGTGTTCTTCTCTCAAATCATTATTCAACCCTTTCTGCAAAACATCATCGTTTTCATTCATAATCACCTTGTCATTTTTCTCGTCGTGAAACTTTTCACCATTACTTTTAAAGTCGCCTATAGACTTCAAAACATCGCCAATTTCTTCAACTGTTCGAACTCTGTCGAAATCATCTTGATTCGCAATCGGAATCTGTAATTCTTTCTTCTCGCTCACTTGTGGCAATACTACCTCGCAATTGTCTTCAAAATTCTTCCTTCGAAATACATTTTCATCTTTCTTCATCTCAGTAAATTCACGCCTACTTTCATCAACTTCTTCTTTGTCTGGTCCATCCAAACTTTCAATTTTATTTCCGTCGATTTCTTCTAGCACACAGCCCCCCTCTATACTCTCTTGTGCTTGCAACGTCTTGCAAGCAGCAGCGTCTTCAATCCCTTTCTTGAAAAGCAAAAAATCTATTTGAAGTTGCTTTTCTATTGCAGAAACCTCTGCTTCTCTGGCAGCTTCTCGCTCATCCATCTCTTTCTTCCACCGTCTTGAAGATCTGCGTATATACTCTTTAAGATCCTCACGCTCTTTCTTCTGCATTCTTCTAATCTCTTCTTTTCTCTCTTTGAAACGTGTCTTTTCGGTCGACTCAAAATCTTGTCCCATCTCTACTTTCCATTCTGTGTCGACCTCTGTTCGTTTCCCGAATTTTCATTTTTCGTTTCCTTCGTACCGGACTCTGGTGGACGATTATTATTATTCCCGTTACCATTCCCGTTACCATTCCCATTTCTGTTATGACTGTTTCTCCCGTTGTTGTTGTTATTGTAATTTCTGTCATAACTATTCCTGTTATTATAACCGTTCCTATTGTCATTGTAACCGTTCCCGTTACGAATTGGCTCATATTGCTTGGGATCTCTGATTAGTTTTTCAGTGAATTCATCATGCTCTAAGTCAGTCAGCTCTTTTATCAACTCATCTTTAGTTTTGACTTTGCCACGTACTATCACCCTGATGTTTGGTGGTAAGTGATTAATCAATATGCCAACCAAAACTTGTTCCGTCATATTGACCAATTCTGTCACATATTTTGCCTTGTTGATAATCCGATTGACATAGGTCACCATGTTTAGGTTCGAACTAATTTTGTATTCTCCAGCATAGATTGATCTGATTAGCTGATGCTGTACAGTTTGCGACCAATATTTATCTTTAAAAGCCTCTTCAAATTTGTCAATATTCTCAACGGGATTATTTACATACCAGTCTGCTGCTTTTCCATGTAAACACTTGACAATGATTCCCAGCTTCTGATTGTTATTCACATTGAATGTTGAAAAACGCTCTTTGATTAGCTTCAAAAATTGCATTGCGTTTATTGGGCAACTCTCTTCCCCATTAAATCTTATTGCCTCTTGTATCAGCGACTCAGTACAATGTTTTGCAAATTGCAACTCGTTATTTGCATGACACATGATATTCGATGTCGTTCCAGTCTTCTTGGCATTCTCATCTACCTTTTTACTTACGTCCTCTATTTTCTCCTTGATAGCTGAAATGCTTTCATTCTTTTCTTTATCCTTTCTTTCAAATCGCGAGCTTAATGAAAATATCTCCAGGCTGAGTTTCTTGTCACGCTCATCGATCTCAGTGTTTATCTTTACCAATCCGGTATTAACTTTTTCCTCAACACTGCTCGTCTGTGCTCCGATTGATTCTACGTAAGACTTAATGACCTCCAACTCTGTGTCGACTTTATCATTTACTTGTTGTACTCTTTCCTCTACATTTGTGACCCTAGTTTCAACCTTTTTCAATCCAGCTTCAAATTTACTCGCGATCTCACTGAATTCATTTTTAGTTTCTAATAGCAACTCCCGTATTTCCTTTCCTCTTTCTTCCTTCTCCTTAATTTTCTCTAGTTTCCTATTCATTTCCTTGATAGCTTCTTTCTCTTGTTGTTCTTGCTTTTCCTTTTCTCTTGCTTCCCTTTCCTTCATTAGGAATTCCATAACTGGATTAGAGGATTCTTTCTCACCGAATTGTGAATATATACTGTCAGCCCTGGCTTCTTTTTGTCTCTCTTCAAAGATTGGCATTTCAACATGAGGTAGCGAGTCATCGTGTTCGTCCTCCCCTATCACCTGGCTCCTAGTTACCTCGAGTTCACTAACCACTGACTGGTCCCCCGCCCCCTCTACAGTCTCATCTAAATCTACAGTTGACGCTAAACTTGCATCTCGATCTGCCATCGTAACAGATGTAATGAACTAACATGCACAAATCTACAGTTGGCTTTATCTTTACGTTAACGGGTTGATTCTATGTAAAATTTCCAAATACATGAAAATTTTACGCAATGCCTGTGTCCACAAGTTTCAGAACAACTGAGTAACTCTTTCACAATCAAGAAAACAATTATTTCTTTCAAAACAATTGCTCCCAGGAATGTTATTCGAGCCCCACGTTGGGCGCCACTGAAACCTGCGGGATTTGGCTCAGAGGGTAGAACACAAAGAATCAGCAATATTATAATCTGTTTATTACAAAGAAAATAAATGTTCATTGATGTGAAAAGAGCAATCAAAAATTATGAAACAATATTACGTTCGATACGTCGGCAGTAGTGATGATGTCGTCTGGTTTGTTTACTTCCGCGTAAACAAGTGGATGGCGTTGACTCTTGCGTAGTGTGTCCCGTGAACTCCAGTCCACCAGCAGAATGAAATGACTGGATATGTCACCTCCTTCAGCTGCGATGCGATGATGTTGTCTAATAACCCCTTGGTTACCAGGACGTCCAGCAGTCCGTGCACAAGGAGTGACCTCCTCGAGCAGTTGGATCAAGTTGGCTCAGGCTGATGACGTTCGTGGCTGCAGACTCGTCGGTTTCTCCCGGAGTTGCAATTCACTAACTTTTATACTTTAACATTTACTGACTTTAATGTTGAAACTGTTCAGTTGATCACTTGTAACTTGAAATTGTCTTAATGCGATATTATTTGCCTCAGCATTAGGCTTGAAGTTTGAATTTACTGGGTTGACGTTTATACAAAAATGTTATTTTAATGTTTACCTTCGATCACATCGGCACTGTCTCGCTGAAATTATACTATGTTGCGTGCACAAGGCTTCACGGTTCGCGAGGCAGGTCTCACTGCTCTGAGAAAACTCCGACTGATGAAGTTTGGCTGGTAGCTTGACGTTTTTATACCCTCTCACCTCGGTTTACCGCCAAAGAATATGATTGGTTGGTTTCGTACACGTGGTAGCTATTTTTAGGCATTCTGTCATTTCTAAAGCCCGCGAAACGACTTTCTTTCTGCACGTAGGCCCATGCTTTTCTTGGAATCACTGAAAACTAGTCTGGCTGACTGGTTTTGTAGCGTTATCACAATGACTGGTTCACTTGTTATTACGTGGTGACATCACAATTTAGGTAAGGTCACATACTTTTTATATGGATTCACTCACTTTCTTGATATAATTGCACATTGTTAAACTTATTTGATTGCTCGTTATATTTTTGTCTATATTTTGATTGCTGTTGAATTTTAAGATTGTAAGTTTACATAATGATTCTAATTAATTACTTTGTGTTCAGTTAACCTTGACTCTAAGAATGCCATGCTACAAGCTTGTTCATTCTTTAAACCTATTTCAAGCAAACATTATTATTTTTAAAGTTAATTTTCTAACCTAGATAGGCCAACTTGTTACAACAGCCATTTGGCAAAAGTAATTAAGACGGCTGGCAGGCTGGCTGGCTGGCAAGCGGCTGGGAAGTGTGTCCAGCAGGCGTTTAGAACCCGAAAAATCGGGTTCTAAACGCCTGCTGGACAAAATAAAACTAATAACTTATTCCAAGCTATGAAATTATTTTCATTGAACTGTTCTGAATTCACGTCCATAGACCTATTTTGTTAACAATTGCACTGGAAAAAGATATTGATAAAAATCGATTAAAAAACTCTTCAAGGTCAAACTCACTACCCAGCCGTCTTAATGTAGGGGCAAGTGAGCTTTTGACAATTTCGAAGGGACAGGTATATTATCTGATCTTTGATCTCCTCGCATCACAAACCTCCGAACTCCATCGCCTCCTCCTTGTCGGGCTTAGCCTGCGCCGCCTCCAGCGTGATTGAGGCGCCCTGGCGCGCGTGCCGCCGGTACTGCGGCGTCGCGCAGAGCAGGTCGTTGAGGATGTGTATGATGGTGGAGATGTCGCGCTTGGGCCGCCCGTACCGGTCCTGCAGCGCGGGGTTGAGCGTGCCCGAGAACGTGCCCGAGTAGACGCCCTTGCCGTGGTGGTGCATCGACTCGATGATCGCCCCCTGGCGGCCTCGCGCTCGCGCAGACTCCTGACACGAGAGGAGAACACGTTAGTTTCAGATGAAATGCACACGAGGTTTGTTACGTACAAGTATTCACACTAAGGGCCAGATTTTCAATTCACTGAGTACATTTGAAATGTTGGTTAGAACCAGTGGTTAATTTGGAAAATAATAACCAGGCGGAAGCTCGCCGATGTTAGGCGGATGTATTTGCTTACGAAAACAATAGGCGATGTGGGAGGGAGGGTCTCTCCAATTTAATGCAGGTTCGGGGCGTATAGCCCCAGTAAAATTTTGAATTTCAGGACCAAATTTGGTGCCCTTCTACGCGATTTGTACACAATTTTAAGCCAATTTTTACTTCTTTGAAAAATAATTGGGCGGACGGCGTCCACCCTGAAAAAAGAGTGAGGGGACGCGTCCACCCTCGTCCGCCCCTAAATTAACCACTGGCTAGAACTACCTATAATATAGAACTAACGTAGAACTAATGACATTCCTGGAATGACCATTTAATCATAACTACTAGTTGTAGCAAAGTTTAAAAAAATTGGTCCTATAATAAATTTTATAAAATCGAGAGCATGATCGCAATGAAATATTGCCATAAACTGGAGTAACTTGTAAGGATTAGTTATAGTTCTCCAAATGAATTAAAAAATAGTTTATTTTGCAAATTTGCTACTTTAATTTACATTTAATATTTACGAATACCTATTTAAAATGTTTGTTCTATTATAAAATTAATACATTCAGATTTAAAATTAGTAAAACAACATTTTCTTATATTTAATGGAATCAATTAATTTAGTCTTTAAGGCTGTTATGAGCAATAGTTGAAAGCATTTTCAACGCAATATTCTTCATTATCATAACTTCACATAGGTATTATGTCACAAATGAAAATCGTGGTATTTTGTTTACTTATTGCAAAATATATTTATTTACCACACTATAAAAAGTGTTTATTGCAGTTGGTTTGTATTCATGTGAAATCAGCTAAAAGGTCAAGTTAAAAATTAGAATGAGCCTGGTTGAAGATAACAGATGAATTTTTGCGAATTCCTGTTGACTTTGGAAAGTAAAAATTTCACATACAAAGTTAGGATTTCCAGAAGTGGGCTGCATATCGTTGTAAAACGTAAATTCAGACCAGTTCAGAAATTATCTGGATGGCTCTGGATTCTAATGAATTTCACATGCAGTATGATTTTCCAAGTGTGTATTCATATTGTAACCCATTGTTGTAAAACACTAATAGATATATGGAAAACCAAACTGCATGTGAAATTTTCTAGAAACCAGAGCCACCCAGATATTTTCTGAATTGGTCTATTTGTTTTTAGAAAAACAGGCATACTCCCAAATACATTACAATGAAACAGGATCTAAAATGTTCCAAACGCTTTCTAAGGAGCTGATTAGCAACATTCAAAACATATTGTGTATAGAAACAGTCCTGACCCCAAGTTGAGTGGGTCAAACACCTCAAGGCCACAGCAACAATGACTAATATTACAACAAATATTCCGGTGAGCGCATCTACAGACCTTGCTTTCATGTGTCCATATCTCTGGCAACAATGTGCAAGGTCCGTCGACGACCATGAAACGTTCCTTCGTGCACACAGCAGAAGATAAACGAGTACGGAAGGGTATAATTATTGTTGTTACAGGGGATTTATTAATCTTACATACTCGACCTTAATCCGAGTGTATAGGTGTTTGTTAAAGTGTTGTAGCGGAATTATTTTATCACTTGAACCGTATGGCTAGCATACTCTAAGCTAAGGGTTAATTTGTATATTATATAACGTCGAAAATAACGTTCTAAACCAAACATTGGAAATAATATTTCTTAAATATTGTCAAAGCTTTCAAACCATTTACTCACATTATGATTTTTTTAAAATGTCTTAACAAATAATCAAGAAAAGCATATATTTTTTAATCTAAATTGTTCCTGGTAGGTAATAGCATACAAATCTGACGTAATAGCAATATGGATTAAATACCAGCAGGTGTCGCTTACTTTACCCTGGGCCTCTATCAATTACCAAAAGCTATTAAATTAATAGCAGAATGCACGACTTTTTCAAATGATTTACAGGTAAAAACGGATTTCTACGGCGGAGATGGGTTGATGGAAACAAGGTCACAAGTGTTGTAAAACTAGTTCGAAGCGGAACGCTGTTGTACCGACCAAATGCATGGAAGTGCAGTTATTGCAACTAGTTTAGGACGTTTACAGGTTGTTGCAAATATGTTTTTAAAGAGGACCACGATAGTGTCTGAAGTTTTGAAAACAACGGGAGTACTATTTCTTAGAGTGAGCAAAATAGTTTTAAAGTTTGTCAACACAAAATCGTTCCTTTTCTTTGTACAATCACGGCAATACTTTTCCTTCCTAGGGATAACAGTTCTAAGCCGTACGGTCGATGTAGGAATGTTAAGACGTTAGAAATTGACCCTTAGCGACATGTCGATCAAAAGGACGAATCTGTCAACCATGATGAAAATGTATCTTGTACGTGCTGGGAAAATATTGGGTCATATTGGGTGAGTACCTTGAAAACAAATGAGTAAAATCAAAGAAATAAGACGAATCACACCAGATTTAAAAAAATATATATTATAGGTATAAACTCTGAAAAATATAACAAAATCCAGTAAAATCAGGGAAAAGCAACGTAAAATTACATCTCATTTCTAAATATTCTTGACTGATTTGTAACTTGAGGGCGCCACTCTAAGTTCGATGCTACACACATCATCAGCATAATCAAGCCGCATTGCTGACGTCGACTCAAAAACCGCACACATAGAATTACCTAAACATCCGCATCGAGTTAGTAAGCATTCCGATCAAAGTCCGCCGTCAAACACGTCGGCTTGTATTGCTACATTTACACGGTTACATGCAAGGTGTCTATAGAAGCAACTTCTATAGACACCTTGGGTTACATGTACCGATTCTCACCCATAACGCCATAGCCATAAGGCTCAATTAACAGTGTCTTAGGCAAGTAACATCGCCCTTATGAATATCGCAATAAGGGTGAAAAGACATTACGCGATTGTACATGAGTCCTATTCTATAACATTCGAGTACCCGATTCTGATGGAATACGATTCACGGCCATATGGATTAACATGGCACCGAATCGGATTCCAGCAGAATTGGGAATTTGAAGTTATAACATACGTCAGTATAAAATAAACGACAACTGTGAATAAATAAGAAGATACCTACGTTTTGGTTTATTTGTTATATTTAGAGCATTCACGAACTTCTAAATTGAAACCTGATTATATAATAGTTATTTTTTTATTTTTTTATTGTGTGTATTTTCCTTTTTTCTTGTAGATTTGTTTGGAACTCCGTGAATGCGATCTATTATTGTTACTATTTTTATTTTTTTGGGAATCATCTCCACAGATGAGCTACTAGTAGCTTTGTGGAATTATTTTCTTGTTATCAATAAAGGAATTAAAAAAAAAATATTCACAGCTCACGGACTCAAAATTCCCTACTAATAGGCCACGACCATCTCCTTTCATTATCATTCCCTATAATCATGTATCCATCGCCATATAAAAAAAACATCCGAAGAATCTTCACACTAAGCGATAAAATGTAGTTTAATGACATTGAAGAATCTTTCAGAATTTCGTTCCTCATCCCTACAATGATTGAACACGTATTTATTCCTTGAATTTGATAGGAAACGTTCGAAACAGTGTATGGACACATTGAAACACATATTCACTGAAGCAATAGCATGTAATTTACCCGCCACAACGCCAGTTCTTGCTGCCATAACTGTAATACACCATGCAAGTGCAGAGTAGGCCACTAGCTCAATCGCTTGGGACAAAAACTAGGATCATAAAACCCTAGATCTCTTACGAGTAAGCAATAAAATTTACATTTTAGCAAAACATGCGATAAGCAATTGTGGAGAAGAAAAATACAAGTGCGTGAAAAAATACAAGTTGCAATGTGACCTCCAATTTGATTCAATAACTATCAACGTGTCTTCAGACATCACGCAGCTAGAACACAAGACACTGCTAGCAAGCGACGTCCAATAGTGTTCTATGCATGACTGGGCTCAATAAAGATATCTTTTTAGTCGCCCGGACGAAATTCATAAAATAATGCATACATAGCGCTTAGACAAGGGGAAGGAAAAGATCGAAGGGGGGGGGGGGGGGGGGGAGAAGCAACATCAAAATGGCGGAAAGAGAAAGAAAGAACACACAGATGATGAATGAAAGTAGCCGTTACATAATAGGCACGTGGAAGCCCCGTTCACAATGGCGTCGACTCGACGGAAACTATTTTATCTAGAGTTTTGTCTAGATTGGAAACAGCCTCCGCTGGCTAATTGGTTCTGTTGCTAGGGGGTGTGTGGGTGGCGTTTACACCCCACCCCTCCCCTCGCCCGCTCGTTCTCACCCCCAAGTCAGTGTGGGGGGATTGGGTATCATTTTAATGACGCACGCTCCGGTCGATGATATTTTTAATGGTGTTTAACGACGCACGGTTCTGCAACTAGGTTAACGAATAATGCAAATAAGTCAGGATGGACGGTAGCAAGGAAGTGGTCGTGGCCTAATTCTCCGCTGCGGCGGCTGAGATCGTCTTAGGTTTTACCACAGACTTGTTATAGGGAAGGCTGAAACAACTATGTGGTTTTACGTTTTACCAACGTTTTACTACCAGATTGCTGGGAAACCTGACGCAGTACAACAATATCCTTCTTATGTGGTCGTATTTTAATGATGTAGACATGATCTGATCGTTAACATAATGAATAAAGCCAGAATATAAAATAAAAGTGCGGCCTTCCATAAACATTCAAAAATCTAACTCCGATCCTTTCAGTAAATAAATAATACTAGGTGTGAAGTAACATTATCTTTGATGATATATCCTTTTTATCTCTTACTATGTATGTCCTTCTTTTCTGTATTTAACAAAGTGCTGAATGTTTATTGAAGGCCACAATTTTATACCATATTTTGGCTTGATTCAATCATATTTCAATTCGACCACCTGTAATATTTAAAATACAACGACAGAAGTAGATTGTTACCTAGCAACCAGGAACTATACAGCACAGCAGCCAGTCCCAACAACGAGTGAATGCCAATGATTGGAACTATCCCCGCGCTACACGGAGTGTTCATGAACGATGCACGTATTGTGTGGATTATCAGCACATTGAATCGAAGCAAGGTCGAGGGAATAAATAGATTCATTTTTACCGTTTATGGCCTCAATAGCCAACGTTCAGGGAAATGATTCGACAAATATACGGCGCAATTGTTGGAAGTGAATGGCGTATAAACACACGCATGATGTAGGATTGATTATAAGCTCTTTTCGATATGAAACCAATCACATTTGAAGAGGGTTCCATGGGTTTCGTTACAGGAATGAATATTAGCTGTATTCTTTCAAATGAGTAATGAAACCACGACGAAGAAGCAGCAAAATATTTTCTTTTATCGTATCGTATGATATAATTATATATATTTTTAATAGAAGTTTAACGTTTACATCATTCGAAAGCAAAGGGAGACGTGAAATCGTTCCTAAATATTGGGCAAATCAAACAATTTTAAATGTAACTAATTTTAGAAAGACAGCTCGGTTAAGGTTCATTCAAATAAGAAAAAGAGTAAAAAGTGATTAATTCCCAGTGAATATGGCAACACTGTACTGCAAAATTAATCTAGTGGGGCGGTCGCTGGGGGTAGTGTGAAAGTTTGTGCGCTATTTGATAACAGAATACCCTTCTGGTCGCGTAACAGGTGTATACTGCAACAAGGTCGACAACTGTGTGCTATTCGATAACATAATCACCCTTATGGTGCTGTAAGGATGTCGAGTCCGGTCTGGCTGCGGTAAAGTAGGCGTCACGGGTCATTGGGTCAGCCTTCGCGCGACGTAGTACCTCGCGCCGTCGCTAGAGGACGCGCGCGCGTGCATCACATTCACACGGTCCCGCAGAGACACTGCCTGCCAACAGCACGGCACGGCGGCACGGCACGGACTCAATCGTTCCAAAATAAAGCATTTCAAAATACGAATGCCATCTCCAGACTGTTAGATAATTTGAATTATTCGAATATTTAGTGTCAAAATAAATACTGTACTAGTTCAAAACGTTCCATAAGTACCATTTTATTTGAATTATTCGAATAATTAGAGTGACGGAGGCTGGTGTCAAAACACACAGAAATCGTTCCAAAATAAGACATTTCAAGTGTAACCCCTGGTGAAATAATAATTATAATTATGAGAGTGACCGACGCTGGTGTCTTGTGTCAAAACACACAACCGAGCACACAACTAGTTGTAATCGTTCCAATGACGCATTTCAAACCAAAAATGAACATTCAAATATTTGAATTATTCGGTATACCAAAATACAACACTAAGGATTAAAACGTTCCACAATTACGTATCGTCAACTTTTCAATTAATTTTGTCGCAGTTTGCCTCGTCGGATCGATCGAGACGAAAGTCAACTAAGAAACCCATACGATGCCAAAAGCTCGCAATATTCTCGACAGCACCCATACTGAAAGCAAAGCAAACGTCTACCCAATGTCAGCATTCAGAGACTGGCTGTGCATCTCTTCCAACCAAGACATTCAATATGGATGATTCCATTCCTATACGCGCTGCCTGTAATTAACTATGCAGGGATATTGAATGCGGATAATCAATGCAGAGAGCGAAGACACGGTTCTTCTCACTTCGACCACATCACGCGACTCGTGACGTCACGATGAATGAGGCGGTCACGGCAATCCGCGTCATACATCATTCCAAAAGTGTGCGCAGCGGACTTCCGCCCTTCTACCTGCGAGGCACAGGCATTGTCTGTCAACGACGAGGAGGTTGCAATGGTGGGCGTGAACACCAGCGAACCTGCACTAAAAGGTGATATAGGTAATTAATTGGAGGTAATAAATATCGTTTACTTTTGAACCATTTGAATTGTGAAAATGTAAAAAAATTACGGTCGGGGACAGGCAAAGATGAGGCCAGGTAATAGGCCAGCCCGTTCTAGAGCGGGTTCATCTTTACCTGTCCCCGACCGTAGCTCGCGTTGACGTCGACTACAAAATTATCTACGCGAATTATTTTTAACACTTTTCATGGTTCAAAAGCTAGGACAATATTTAGGAAAATATCTGCAACGTTTGCTTCGAATGCAAAAAAATGTTTAAATGTAAAGGCCTCACGGAACAGGTATGCCTGAGTGGTAACGCTCTGAGCTTGTATTCCGGAGGCCCGGGTTCGATTCCCGCGGCCGTCCTTCCCGACTGTTTTTTTTTCGTAGTATTCCCAAAGTTGACAGGCAAATGCTGGGAAGGTATCCAACTAATAGGCCACGACCGCATCCTTCCCATCTTCCATCCTTACCTACTCTTCACCATCATCTCCCAATCATCATCATAATCATTCATCCGTCGCCATTAGCCTCGCTGCAGAACAGTGCAAAAACTGTAAAGACCTCACGAGACAGATATTGTCTGTCAACGACGCGAAAGTCAGAACGACTCGGCACGTGTTCTAGACACCGACACAGACACGCGTCCGGGGGTCGACGCCGGACACCGCGTGTCACCGCGGCACGGGGCTGACCTTGGGCGAGGTCACGTGTGACGGCGCGCCGGTCAAGTGCAATGGCCGCCGCACGAGGCGACGGGGTAACCCGCGAGGGCAGCGTTGCCAGACTTCGCTCCCTCCCCGCCAGCGGTAAACACAGTAGCACTTCGATACGTCCTGAGGGTTGCCAACTTTATACACATCGAATTCCGGACATTACACGAAAATTCTCGGGGTAAAAAGGTCTCACAAATATGATATTTTTAGGAAAACACGTCTTGCTTGTATGGATGGTATGCTTAAAAAGAGGCGAACTTCAGGAATCAATGAGGGGCTGAGGGAAGGGCCCCTTAGAATCATGCGGGTCCGGGCCGCACAGGCCCAATTGCATTTGGGTCATGCGTTCATATTGGCAATCGCAAATATGCGATTTGGTTGGCATTGGCAATCCTATATGTTGTCCGTTGTATGCGTCATGTCTTTTAGTTCGTTTTCTTTGCAAGATGGCAACACCCATTATTTATTAAATGATAGAGGTATAGAAGGTCGGAAGTCCCGATATTGTATTTGTTGGCGACGGCGTCAGTCTAATGGCAATGATAGATTTTTTGTCTGGGGCTTAACGTCGCACTGTTCTGCAGCGACTAGCGAGGCTAATGGCGACGAATGAATGATTATGATGATGATTGGGAGATAATGGTAAAGAGTAGGTAAGGATGGAAGGTGGGAAGGAGGCGGTCGTGGCCATGGTCGTGGCCTATTAGTAGGTTACCTTCCCAGGATTTGCCTATCGACTGAGGGAATACCACGAAAAATATAGAGCTTTATTATACATTGTTCCAAAGGTGTGCAACGCAAATTCGAGATCACGGACTTCCGGCCTTCTACCTCTGAAGTACAGAGATGCTGGCACCAAGGAGGTTGTTGGCATTTATGTCGGTCTGTAATCATTTTCGCCAGCACTGCCCAGGTTACAGATTAGAAATCGCTCTGGCTTGGCCGGAAACTTATTGTTTTTGAATAAATATTTTGTTCTATTGTCCAAAGAAAGGGAAATGAGTGTGCGCGCGCCGTACGACTTGGCTGGCGTGGAGCGACCGCTCCACTAGATTCACGGCTTCTCTGATCAAGGTAATATTTTGCATGATCTTCGAGACTATTTTGATCAGATGCTATTGACATTCTAAATTTCAAAGTATTTTGAAATAGTCGTCAACATTGACCTATCGATGTAAATACCGCACTTTGAACAAATTGCATAATATTGTAAATTCCTATCATTAGCAACAGTAATATATTAGTGAACGTAGCGAGCGTTACAACGGGACTCGTATGCCACTCTCTCCATTTATTCTGGCATTGCCCAGCGCATCAATCGGAAATTGTGTAAGCCACTGATGTCATGTGAGCGGTCTCGTGTATGGTTTTTGAAAGATCCAGTGATTGTTTAAAAATAAAAAATTGACTCTTTTAATGGACATTGGGAGCTGGGACTAACAATTTACCTCTAGAGGTGTTTTTGAACATTCAGATACATCGGACAGAAATTGAAAATCTGATAGAATGTTGGTCCTATAACCATGCAAAATTTGAACTTGATCAGGAAACAAACAAATAAAATAATTTTACTTTTCAACCCATCACAGATCTCAAATACCGTGCGTTGTGGCTGCGGTGTCCAAGAGTGTAGCAAAATTTCATATCGATGGTTGAACGGTGTTTACCTGGGCATTGTCTTCGCAATCACGAACACCAAACACCTAAATATTCAAGCTCTCGCCAGTGGCGGAACGTCAGATTTGCCCAAACTTTTTTAGTTGCCCGTACCATAAAAAATCTTTCATAATATTATGTGCATCTCTTTGTGTGAATTTTTAAGGGGATTCTAGGGAGGGTATGAGATTTTAATTTTAGGTCAAATATAGTAAGAAGATGTTAGTAGAGACCGATATTCAGCGAAATCACTTCAATTTGCAAAGTCAAAAAATTATCCGGGACGATCCAAACGGGTAAAATACTATTCATACGAATAGCCCCAAATCAATAACCGTTCAACATAGAGAGCTGAAATTTGGCATGAATAAATCTTAATACATATACGAAAAGAACGACAAAGCCCTTTTTTAAAATTTGTATTTCAATATTTCTAAAATTAAATCGGAACGTCCCGGATTTTTCTTCGATAAACCCCTCATTTTGTATTGCCTGTGGTCAGGGTACAAATAAGGTTATTGAAACAAAACTTCGCCTATTCATAACGAAGACAACGAGCCCACTTGCAAGTCTCTGGAGTAATAATTGCGGTCGCTGGAGTTGTTTGAATGCAACAGCAATATTTCGTCAAAAAATTTCCGGGACCAAAATATTGGAGTCGAAAAGGGCCAAGTGGGTTGTAGAATCACTTATGGAATGAGGAAAATACATTATCTTCCTCTTATGTGCAATAGTTTAGCCAATTTCGTGTTTTATATGTTTAGTCACGTATTTAGCCTTAAATACTTTATTATAAACACTTTATCAATTATTGTCAATTTAGTTGCGTGCTGGAGGTGTATTCTAGAACGTTTTCCCAATTCCATTCCTGATGGAATCCGGTCACGGCCATAAGGATTAACATTGTACCGAATCAGATTCCATCAGAATTTGGAATTTAAAATTTCTAGAATACGGCCCCTGTAGATTTTTGTAGTAGGTAGGTAGGTAGGTAGGTAGGTAATAGCAAAGATTATCGTTGATAATAGTAGAAGGTAAGATATTATATCATTACGTCTGATTTGGGTCTGGATGGAGGGATTTTTTTTTTACTTTACTGTAGAACTTAGTGCATTTTAAAGCGATTTAATCACAAATTATGGTCGATTTGTTAATTTAAATACTTAAAATTATCAATATTGTCGGATTTTATGGTATTCTTTCTATCTAAATGTTCGGGGCCCCCTAAGCCCCCCCCCCCCCCTTCCCCTACATCGAAGTTACGCCTGGCTCAGCAAAAAACTTTTCATGTCGCTTCTCTGTTATTATTGCGTGGTCGGCTCTAGACGGCATTGGCAACGTCGCAATGCTCACAGGCCGCCACCGAATCTCGGCCCGCATTGATTTCCAACCATGAGAGACCAGCAGCTGGGCCATTGTGTACGAATGCACCCACCAAGCCAAGAGAGAATGCATTCTTCGTGCCACCTTGCCTTGATACACTCGATCTAACTTTCCTCCATGTGTTTCTATACTTGTAAATTCAATGAAGGTGATAATTGAATGATCATGGCATACAATTATCACAGTTTCATCATATTCATAAGTGCTTGTTTAGCATGGCCGAAGATACTTTCTTACGTTGATGTAAAACAAAAGAAGCTCGTGCAAACTATTGTATCACTTATCAGCAACTGACACTCTTAAGTGCAACAACAAGTTATAGTCATTTTACAACCGAGCTGAATGGAATTATCAATTAATTATAATGCTTTTACTAGTTATGATCATAATAAATGCAACGAAGTTAATATAATTGAATGATCATGGCAAACTATCATCATTAATGTTCCCATCAAATATGCAATAAACAGTAGTTATATATCTCCTGCATCTTGCAATCAATAGAAATTGTTGCCATCGCAACCCATTGAAAGTTACTGACAGCAGATTTATTCATCATGTTTATCATTTTTGGCCTGGAAACATTTGCCCTCATCCGATGCAATTTCAATAATTAATATCTGACAACAAGGATGATATTTATATGCCATCGTCAATCAACTATCACCCAAATTCAACTATCAACTATCACCCAAATTATTTCATTGTGCAGTTAATTCTATTTTCCATTGCAGTTTTACAACACAAATATCTATCTGCTACATCAAACTGCATTATGTATTAGTTTCGAATATAAACTGAGTTTGCAAAACTGCAAATCCATTTCTCTGTGAGAGTTCCATGAAGCCAAGGCCAACGAAATCGACACTGACTGAAAGGAAAAGTGAGTCGTGTGGCATGTGCAATGATAGAGCTCTTGGCTTGGCATGTATTCGCAGAGTGTATACAAGCAGTACGTGGTGCAAACAAACATGGCGGTCAATACACGCTCAATGGAGGGTTCAGAACTATTGTCTACTGTCATTCATAGTTTGCACGAACTTCGTTTGTTATTAGCAATGCAAAATTATTGAATTTTCCACCTGAGGACGGACATTATGTTGGCAGATTGAGGTAATTCGATGTATTCTTGTAATGTGAGTGATTCCTCTTCCTACTAAAGATATCTCCGGAGCCTATACAATTTCCCAGTAACCATTACCTATAAAATATCGCCAAAACAGCAGAGAATCATCACAGCTATTCGGCGTGCCATCAAGATGGAGGCAGGCAACAATGAGATGACATCACGTACAAACTATTAATAGCTTTAAGTAAATAAAGGGCTCTCGTTAGTTTTTTATGGTATTTGGTGTTTCATTGTTCCTTGCGTTATATGGATTGTTACCATGAATTTAAATTCCTTTTCTTCTTAAAGGACACATTTGGTAAATTTTATATGTTTTTCAGTTCCACGAATTCAGTATACTCAAGTAACTCTGGAGTACTCACAAATTCCAAGACCAGACCAAGTTACCTACCTACCGATTCCCTGGAAAAAGGGGCCTGCAAATTCCACTATTACTGAACTTTGAGCTATTTAGGTACACTTGGACCAAGGTTGGA
The DNA here is from genome assembly GCA_934045905.1 of Leuctra nigra. Lineage (NCBI taxonomy): Eukaryota > Metazoa > Arthropoda > Insecta > Plecoptera > Leuctridae > Leuctra > Leuctra nigra. Next base: position 10,355,010 of record OW203772.1, on the reverse strand, counting down.
AAATAAGTGCTGGTTTTATAAACCTTGCACTTGGACCAAATAAAATCGGTATGTAAACAAAACGCATTAAATACTTGTCAAATCAATCCTTGTTATTATCAATGAAATCAGAGCTCAATGCGTTAGCACAGACTTCATGTGATCAAACCCAACGACATCAAACCTCCATCAGCCAATCATTTTCTATTAAATACTGTTTATTATTTGTTCAAGTATACCTACCTAAGTTTTATTAATAGATTTTCTGTTTTTTTTTTAGTCTTATGCCTCCCAAGTGAGGCAAATGCCCCTCTTGCACTTCCCCCCCCCCTCAAAGATATGAATTAGATACATCTGAGGAATCATGCCAATGCTTGATCAAGCGAGGGATATGAAAGAAAGCAACAGGTCGCTCCACTAACCTCTGCCGAGTTATCGGAGCTGGACGTCAACACCTCGGAGCTGAGCTGCTTGAGCGTCTGCGTGAGATTCCTCGATGCCTCGGCGAGCGCCCGCGTGTCGAGGACCGGCTTGGTCGGTGGGTCGCACTTGCAGCCGGCGACGGCCGTCTCGCTCTTGGCGGCCGGCGGCTTGCCGATGCCGGCGGCCTCCAGTCGCTTGGTCGCCAGCTCCAGGGACTTGAGGATCGACTCGGCGCTGACCGGCGTCGTCGGCTCGCTCGCCGGACTCTTCGGCGCGTCGTACGTCTCCGGCGTCGGGCTGTCGGCGGACAGGAGTGAGGTTAAAGGCTTCGACTCTTCTTTCACTTCGGGTAGCGTAGTCTCCTTGATCGTGACGCCTTCCGAGGGCAGGAACGAGGAGGCGAACTCCATCATGGGGTCAAGCTTCGACGACCGCACGGTGGTTATCTTGGGCCGTTTCCCCGGCGACGTGGATATCTTGAGCGAGCTGGGGGTTGTCGACGTCGACGCTTTCGACTGGGACGAGAGGTTCTTGGCCATGCCGCTGATGACGTCGGTGAGGGACGACGCCAGGTAGTTGCGGGGGGAGGTGGTGGCGGAGGTGGAGGCGGCCGGCGACGCGGTCGTCGTCTCGGCTGCGGCGCCGCGACGGCTGCCGCTCGGCGTCACCGTCGACAGCTGCAGCTGGATCAGCATCATGTGGTCGCCGAGGCGCATCGTCAGGTTCAGAGGCGCCTTGCCCGATAGGAAGTCGTTTACCTGCGGAGAGACAGTTGCGGAGTTAGAACAGAACGCATGGCATGTGTATTATATTGTCATTCGGGCTCAACTGGACTCTACATCAACGCAATAGAAGCTATCAGCACATTCTTCATGCTGACCAATACAATCAGGATCAGTACACCTGAAAAGTAGGAAGACATTTTAAAATAAGGTTTAAATAACAATGAAAATTGTGTAAAATAAGTCAGTGGATTTTGGAACCAATTTCCAAAATGTAAGATAAATTATATAAAACCCAGTATTTATACAGTTTATTTTGTGCTTTACATAGATAGAATTTATGTGTTCTGAAGTAATTTTAATCTTTAAAATCCTCTAAATCCATTTCAGGAATTCAACATTTCCGCAGGGCAATGTGCCAGTACTGCTACAAACTGGGGGGGGGGGGGGGGGGGGGGGGGCTTCCATAACTGGTTCATGTTTTCATACGTAAATGTCAATGGGCAAGATATGTCTCCATACACACAATTATCATTGTTGTGCCTCCCTAAATGTTGGTTTCGCCCCCCCCCCCCCCCCCCCCATGAAAATGTCCGAGATCAGCCCCTATTCTTTAACTTCAATATTCCCGATTCCGCTCGAATCGGATTCCATGCAATGTTAATCACAATGGACGTGAATCGGATCCAGGAGAATCGGGCCATCACATTCCTGACTGCATTCCCGTGTCGTGAATCATCAGGATCATCTTCCTGTAAGACACGGCCTTGAAGGAAACATTTGGCAACACCGTGCGAGCAAGATACACGCGTAGGGACATTATGGCCGCATACATGGCTCAAGAATATTACTGTTTTACGAGTGATCGTTATGTCATGGCCCGCGTATGAATTTAATAACTTTACGACCTTTTCGCACACCACTGAAAGTTACAGCAGACGAATGACGTAAATTAAATCCCTATACCAAATCTCCCTTTAAAAAATATGTAATACTCTGGGTAAAGAAAATAAAAATTCAGCACCGTCAAGGATATAAAAAACGGGAAAGAAATGTATTCACACATCGTCCCTATAATACACCAACCCGTCCTATAATTCTGTACCTCCGCTCAGAGGTAGAAAGCCTGATGTCCATGTTCTCGATTTTGCTTTGCACACCTTTGGAATGATGTAATAAAGCTCTGACAATTGATATTTGACCGATGGTGAGAAAAAATACTACAGTTATATTGAAGTACTAAATATTAGTGCAGAGTGCGTGAGTGATTATGAGGAGATGATGATGATTGATGATGATGAATCGTGGAGAATAGGTAAGGATGGATGGTGGGACGGTTGCGTCGTGGTCTATTAGAAGGGAATCTTCTAACATTGTCTCTCGGCTGAGGGAACCACGAAAATAACACAGAACCCGGGGCCTACGTATTGCAAACTTATTTTAATTCCTTTTCTTAATTGGTATGCTAAAGGTTGGTTATAGAAAATTAATCTTAATTATTAGTTACCAATAGGACACGTGACAAAATACAAAACAAATGTTGTAGACCTAAAAGAATTTACTTGTTGGAATTTACGTAGACTTATTAACACATTTTATAAATAAAAATATTATAGAAAGCGAGAGTGCAGCTGAGAGTGCAGCTGAAAGTACAATGTGTAAATAAATATTAAACAATACTGTGTTTTATCATACGGCCTTATTCATAAAGTCAATATTACAGTAAACAAAGTGTGCAATCTTCCCGTCTAGAACTGGACAGCCCATATGCAATGGGAAAGCGCTTGGCCGGGAGAAAACGCCCCCCCCCCTCTCCCCTCGCAGATCGAGCCCCGTTCGCAGCACTTTCCCGCTTACATAACCCCGGTGATCGTCAGTCTAGAGGCGGTGCCAGCGCGGCTCGCGACCTCGGACACCCGCGCGTGGGCGGCGGCGGCGAGGTAGCGCGGGGGTGTCGAGTGTGCGGCTACGCAGCGCCGGGTCTAGCTCATCGCATCACCTCCTTTATCATCAATAATTCGTAAACAACATTAAAATGAAATAAAAACGATGAAAGACGCGTCATTTCACCCCTCATCTGCAATTCGACCGTATCGCGATTTGTCACCAAGGTCGAAATTGCAATACGATGTTACTCGAAATTCTCCCTTAGAGCGTCATGCAGTAAGAGTCGATGTTTCTGCCGTGTGTACGAGCGGCGTGCGGTGGCGTTGAGCCTAGGCCGCGCCTCCTATACGCCGTGATTATGACAGCGCGCAGGGGAAAGTGCTCTCACTCGGCGAATTACGGTAGTGTATTAATATTATATGGCCGGATCGTGGTGAAAAGTATTAGCAGATTACAATTTCAAAGTTTCTCCGACGCCGAGGAGGCGACAACAACGCGTGTGCAGCGAGCAAACAAAGCGGCTGCGGTCCAAGAGGTTTGGCAACGTCGCAATAGCATGCAGCAGCGACTCGCGAGACATTTCGAACGATTCGTTCGAATTTCAGGGAAGACGCGACACTAGAGGGCGGTGTGTCACGCGATTCCCGAGACGTTTCGAACGATTCGTTCGAATTTCGAGGATTTGCCGGGGAGGTATCATCTGAGGGGCAGTGAATCTCGTGATTCGCGGGACATTTAAAGAAAATTCGTTCGAATTTCATAAGGGGCGTCATCTGCTGGAGGGTGAAATCAACTATCAAAGACCAGAGAATCTAGCCTATAATATTAATATTATTTATGATTAATAAATGCCTTCCACAATTAAGATTTTGTTTCATTCTTGGTGATTTTTTAGTTGACGCCTCTACACGAATATTATTTATTCACTACGCTATCGAAATGATTGGATAAGAAGCCCAGCCCAATTGAATAATAGAATTGCCTAAAAACATTGGTGACAATTTAGTGCAATCCAAGCAGTACCTACCTATAATAAACAGCACTTGTCGTCGACAACTGTCTCAAGCATTATACACCAAATTTGAAATTGAAATTATGCTAAAATCCACACCCAAGGATACTACGAATTATTTTGCCCAAAGTTTGCCTAAGAGACGGAGCCCGTCCTTGACTATCAACATAATTTACTAAATGTAATTGCTCTGGAACGTAGGCAACAGGCAACACATACAGTTTTTAGGTGTTAACTCGAAGTAAATACATAGGTAGGTTGGAATATGTCCTTACTTTTAATTAAGCCTGCAGAAGTTCATACGATAGCTTGATGAATTTGACGCACACTACAGATTTAGGGCGAACAAAAGATCATTAACTACTCCAGTTTGTGGCACTATGGTTGTACATTGGTTGTAACATTGGTTGCATTGGTTGGTTGTAACTGACATTTGTAGCATTCCATCGTGTGTTGCATCTAACATAATATTGCTGCTAAATAAGTAAATACGATTAAACCAAAAAAGCATAAAAGGCAGCTTCCGATTTTTTTTACACGGATGAAAAATCTGTGTCTCCACTCCCTGATGTGTTGCTCTTTAACTTTGTTTTTAACCTTGTTGCAAACTTTGGTAATTTATTGGTATATTTATCACCCCTGCCCGGAAAAACTGTACAAAACTTTGCGACCGGGAACAGAGATCTAATCTTTATCTAATCTGTGAAACTTTGAAGACAATCGGTAAATTCAAATATTGAAAACAAACATTTTTTTTAAACGGATGGACCATATCAACTTAGGTAGAGCACCTATAATTTCCTTATAGAGTTAGACTAGACCATGTATGCCCATAATTTCTCCACTCCATGATTTGTTGTTTTTAAATCTTGTTAAAGAGTAAAACTTGGTAATAGACAACAATAAAAATTATCTAGATAGCTCTGCTTTACAAAAAATTTCATATGCAGTTCCAAGATCCTCATATCTATTTATGTTATGATCCATTGTTGAATAAGATAAATAGATATGAGGATCACAGTACTGCATATGAAATGTTTGGATAAACAGAGCTAACTAGATAATTTTTAATGTTGTCTATTTATAGTATTTTGCACCTCTTTCACGAAAACACAACAAACAAAATAAAACATACCTAAAACATTTTCGTAAAACAAAAACGCTTAATCGTTGATTGAAGGTTAACCTCTATAAAACAGCTCGTAAAACATTATGTGTGAAGATATTAGATCGAAAGTAATTGGAAACGATTTGAGCAAGTGTCCACGTATTCCAGTATGAATGGATTTCACCAGGCCATGTGAGGACACTATGCCAAGTGTTAGGCAATGTTACACGCTAGAGTAGGCACATTTCACTCGCGCCCGAGTCAAATATGCGCAAATAAACAATCGAGCAAAATATTCACTTGCGAAAGTCCGCAGTTGACGCGACGATTTGGCAACCGTGTCGGCATGTTCCGAGCAATACATTTGCATTCCGTTGAACTTTTGACCAGTCTGGTCGGAACCGAACTGAAACTGTTGGCTGGAGAGATGTTATTGTAGTGGTGTGATGGACGAATAGTTTGGACACTAGACGATCACTCGAGGCATAGTCTCAGATCTTCATACATTTTGGTGTGCTTATTGATAATCATGCCATACACAATCTTTGAAAACTTTTGAGAATATTTGAGTTTTCTCCCCCATGTTATCTTATGGCAGCCAAGTAAAATCGTGTCATTTTTAAGCTAAAATAAAGCATAATTTTTTGTACGGTTAGATTTTAGCAATAAACTGTTTTTTCTGGTAGACCTACGGACATACGATCAGGAAAAAAAATAAAACTATACCAAAGTGTGCAGTTTTAAAAAAATTACACCAAATTCAAAACGATTTTCCTAAACCTAGCATGTTTAAGTATTGCTCATTCTCAAAAGATATAAAATTGAAAACTCATTATTGCATACTTCAATATAGTTGAGCTTTTGTAAAAAGTATTTTGAAATGGAAATTTCAAAAATAAACGAAATGTGCTACATCGAGTAATCGCGCCAAACAACCTCTTTTCCTGTAAAAATGTTAACTTATTTATAACTTCATAAATTACTTCACAATAACTTCACGTTATTGTCATCTGTTGTGGCCAATGGCATCGTGTTTAAAGTTTAAAGTAACAATTTTGTGTACAACATTCTGAATTTTTGTGTTTCCTTACAATTTCAATAAGTCACCGAAAGGCATGACTTTAGCAGTTGAAATTACTGTTCATTGTCCTTGCATGAAAAATAATCGAATTATTCTAAGCACTAAAAACTTCATGAACATTTCAATTCTTTTTTTGCACCCTAGTGTGAGAGAATGGTTACGAATTTGGTTTGAATAATTTAACAATTATTTTGTTCGTCCCCTCTAATAATTTCTTCTCTAAGTACACAATAAAAAAGTTGGCATTATTCATGACGGCAAAAGATCATTATAATTTCCTCGGCCGAAGTTGCGAGTAAACATGCATGAAACTTCTAATTACATTGTAATGGAATGAGATTGAAAATAATTATCACAAAGTGTCTTCAGACATCACGCAGCTAGCAAACATAAACCCTTCCAGAGTTGCCAACTCTACCGTCGAACAAAGTAGAAATAATAGTGGCCAAAAATTGTGTAAACTGTTAAAAAATTATTCGTTGTCGATTTTTAATTAATCACGGTTGATGTTAATTTAAGTAAATTGTGCCGGATTAACTAACTTTTGGATTAAATTCAACTGTTTCAATCTTTTTGAGGTATCTGATTGGCTGTGCCGCCAATTTAGTCCAAAATGTATTTAATCCGGCTCAGATTAACTTTGGTTACTTATACCGGTCCTAATTAAAACCATCATTAACTAAATTTGATTGAAACTCAATATGCATATTGAAGAAGTCACGTAGTGTAAGTTTTCTAATGATTACGACGACTTCATACTGTGATTGTGGGCAGGTCTTTTCAATCTATGGATCACATTTCGAAATGTCCTTTATTTTCTGTGACGTGCACGGTTGACATTTTATTTAACAATAATGCTAAGAAATGAGGTGGTTCATGGATGATGAATTCTGAGAATAAAGTCGCAAGACACGAAAAGAAGAAATGGAATTACCGTATTTGTAAGTCTAGACAATGCCAGACATCAACATTACTGGTCAATAATGTAAGACAGAACATTGTGGACAATAATGTAAGACAAAACATTGTTGGACAATAATGTAAGACAAAACATTGTTGGACAATAATGTATGTAAGACATAACATTATTGGTCAATAATGTAAGACAGAACATTGTGGACAATAATGTAAGACAAAACATTGTTGGACAATAATGTAAGACAAAACATTGTTGGACAATAATGTATGTAAGACATAACATTATTGGTCAATAATGTAAGACAGAACATTGTGGACAATAATGTAAGATAAAACATTGTTGGACAATAATGTAAGACAAAACATTGTTGGACAATAATGTATGTAAGACATAACATTATTGGTCAATAATGTAAGACAGAACATTGTTGGACAATAATGTATGACAAAACATTGTTGGACATTAATGTATGTAAGACATAACATTATTGGTCAATAATGTAAGACAACATTGTTGGACAATAATGTGAGCCAAAACATTGTGGACAATAATGTAAGACAAAACATTGTTGTACAATAATGTAAAACAAATATGAGAGTTCCATTAGGTTCGGCCTTCAATAAAACTCATGGCAAAATAAAATGTTTTCCAAAAATGTTGATATGCATTTTGACTATTTTTCCCTAAAAGTGAGCAAATAGTGGTCATGTGGAACCATTGACGTGGAACTCTGCCCTTTCTTACTATACCAAAAACCAAGCACACACATTCCCCAAACCGCGTCTGTAAATAATCCCAGCTTCAGTCCTCGGGGCCAGCTAAGAAGAGAAAAAGAACGCCGCCGCGAGACGTGGGTTTTAAATTTAGCCGCGCGCGCGCACTGAATGGCGGCTGCGGGTGTGTCGTGACGTCAGCGACTATACGTCACGCGCGATGACGTCAGCGAGTGCGCGCGCATCGCGATGCACCGGCAGCGGGCGGTGACGTCACAGCGAGGCGTGCACGCGGCGAGTGCTGGCTACAGGAGTGACGTCAGTGAGTGTACTGGGAAGGCAAGGAGGTGGGTTATTTCCGAACGTGTAAATAATGTTTTCACCTACACAAGTAATAGCTTTGGGAAATTTCGTCACGTTTCTTTTTCATATTAGATTATTTTTGTTCAACTAACAAATAATTCACAAATTAATCACGCAAACATTATAATTTATTATTTTATTATTTTAAATAATTTAATATAAATACAAAATGACGAAATATCACAACACTTTTAATTGCAAAAACAAAAATAGTCATAAAAACTTGAAAAATATGTATAATGTGATTGAAATAATTTAGCAGAAACGTATTCTTGGACTTTCTTATCTCGCAACAATATCAATCAGAGCATTGATTGTAGATACTTTCTGATACAGTTGATCATTGGCCATTGTCTACATTGTATACCAGAACACAGAACAAAGTTAGTCAACTTCCGAGCTGACAACTTCACAAAAATCAAACGAGGCAGTGACCTTCTTGAATATTGATTGCGGAGAGCTGTGACCAGTGTTGACTCCGGGCTTGTCCTGGGGGGTGGGGGGGGGGGGGGGGGATTGGATCGTGATTGGACTCATCAGAGCCCCAGGACGGAGGGGGACAATGGCATACGCAAATTAAAAATGATATTAATAGAGAATGTCATGGACACGCATTGTGTCTTCTCTCGAAATTTGTACAAAATTATAAAAACCTCATGTACCTCCTTTCGTGCATTCAAGATCTACTGGAGGCCAATTCTTAAGCTTCCCAGTTTTGAAACCGTTTACGTTTTTATTGTTTAGGTCAAACTTGACAACTAGGCAATTAGCATTCAACCTTTTCAAGTTTTATGCAAGGTTTCAAAACGTGACTTCTCAAGAATTGGCATCCGCAGAGGCAATTTTAATTCGATATAAATTCCCCCTGGCAGCTTTGCAGCCCGCACCCGCATGAGACTAGGGGGGGGGGGGGGGGTCCTACGTGTTCCTGTATGCGCAAACATCCGTCGCAGTTTTCCTTTTCATCCGTTGCATAACTGATTTGTCCAGACTGAAGAACAGAGCATATCACGTGAATTTATTTCTCTACATCCAATAAAAAAAAGTTACCTATATGAGTACATACCTTACATCGTTCATGTTGAGTTATCCAAGACTAATTATGAAGGAAATTCACTGCATATATACTGGAGATTATCAATATTTTCAGTCAATATTAGTTGATTTTGCAGGGATTTATTAATAAAAAATAAATTTCTTGTTTTAAGCTTGGATATTTAAGTAGATACGCATGTGAAAACTGTCAAAACCCAGTGCTGTTATTTTAAATATTACATTCATAAGAGAGGATCATCATTTCGTTGGAAAGATGAATATAGAGCGCATGTTTTGCCCTTTTATTAGAGTAAAGTTTGCAGTTCTTGGCTGCTCGTAGGATTTCCTTCAACTTCAGTTCTTGATTTGAGAATATTATAAGGTGCAAGGAAGAATCATTTTATAAGTTATTTCCGCAGTTCTTTTCTGCGTAGATTAGTCCCATCCAACAGATGTGTCCTAAGTTATCTGATTAGGGGACTTGACGGACTAAACTGAACCCTTCTAAGTGAAATTGTTTAGCATTTTGGTTGAAAAAGTCACGTGATATGCTTTGGTCTGAAGGAGGTTGGAAGATGCCGTGACGTCACATCCTAGTCTGCTGGGAACACGGCTCGTGTTTCCTTGGCATCGGGCTGACGCAATGGTGAGTCAGCATTCGCGCGAGCTCGCCTCGGCTTCCAGCTACAAGCCGGCGACATCCAGGAACAAACACGTAGCAGAGCAACCAACGACGTTCCAATGGCGTTTTGTTTGAAATTTGCACTGAGCTTTGTATGGTGACGTCATTTCAGTGCAACTCTGGTGCAGCCCAGTGCATGCCAGAGGAAAACGCCATAAGATTGCAACCACTTGAGATGTCTGTCAGACGTGTTAGAGCCAATAATGTGGTCCAGATTACTAGTCTGGTAGTGCCATTTGGACCATTTTTAGACGTTTGTAGTAAAACGTTGATGACGAAGTTGTACTTCACAGTAATTCCGAATAAAATATAAATGGGATCTTTATGTGAACTTGTACAGATTGAACATGTGAAAGGGTCTAAATTGGCCGATCTCAATTGAAAGTGAATTATGTTAGCCGACAAGGAATGCTGGCCGTATTTACCTGTGCGTCGTTAAGGCTCTCGAGGGCCTGCATGACGCTCTGTTCTGGTCGCTGAGCCTGCAACAAACAAACAGATGCGTCATTAAACATGTATGTGACAGTGGCCAGCACACTCGCCCGGCAGTCAATCACTACAACTCCACAAGTTATGTTATGGCTCAATTCCAAAATGCATTTCAAATTGACGAACTATTAGATACAGGAAAAGGGGCTCCCTTTCAGGCCCCACCTTTGAAGTTACGTTCATTCGCGCCGATAATTTTCAGTTTATGAAGTTTCAGCACTTTATATGGCGGAATAATTAGACAAAATTCACACTTTTGGAATGATACAATCAAGCTCTTTCAATTGCAATAAGACTGAACTGTCAACAAATATACAGTTGTATTGACGCAATCTCCTACACAATGACTCATGTCACCATTAGATTCGATGAGGACAGAATTAATGGATTTTTACTTGAACCATTGAAATGGACGACGGACCTTTAAGTTGCATATAATTTCGGGGAAAACACAGCTACGTTTCAAGCAAATCGCGCCCTTTTTTAGTTTCGTAATAGTTTGAACGTTGCATTGTACTGCAACTAGGCTAATATGACGGTCGGCGGGAAGGAAGCTGTCGTGGCCTATCAGACGAAAGCGACCAAGGGAAACGGCACACGGTCATCTCTGGTCCCATCGGCCCTACGCTTCTGTACCGTTGTCCCTTGGCCGGGAGAATGTCGACAGGTCGGTTACCGTTCGCCAAAACTGTACTCCTCCAACCCGCGTGATCTCTCTCCGACTTTCCGACCGTTCACTCGATATCACTGTTACCATACGGTTACGCGCAGCAGCGGTCGAACACGACCAACTAGCACCGGATGAGACGGAAGCCGTGCGGCCGAAACTCTCCGCTCACATCAGTTGGAAAAAGTCGAGAAAATAGTTCTTGAAATTATAAGTTATCCAATATTTCAACTAGGTAAAAAAAGTATAAAAGATTCTTTTCATGTCCAGAAGTTTGCAGCTCCAGCCCAATAATGAGTTTTATTTTATGTCTTTTGAAAATGAACAAAACTTTATTGGGAGGTGTAGGAAAAATCATTTCGATTTTGGTTTCTAACTTTTAAAATAGCACACGTTGGTATTGTTTTCAATTTTTTCCTGATAGTACCTAAGTCCGTATTAAAAAAGGTTTTATGTTCAAATTTATCGGCACAAAAAATCAGAACTTCATTATAGCTTAAAAACGTATTGATTTTACTTGGCAGCCATACGATAATTAACGGGAGAAAACTCAAATTATCTCAGAAACTAGACATGAGAGTCGAGAAGTGTATACTTTTTTCAGGGATTATGTATGGCGTGAATATCAATAAGTACACAAAAAATATGAAGATCTACTGCCTCGATCGATCTACACATTTTTGTGTACACACACACGTATAGATCAATCCCTGTTATTATCAACGCTATGAGCCCACCTACAGAATGACGAATTAGCATATCATATAGACAGACTTCATAAGATGATCAAATCTTTTTCACTCAATCTGTTTTCTTCACATTCCGCTTTTAGTTTGGCCAAGGTCTACCGATATTCCGCGTTTTCAACAGGGCGAGCCGTGCAGATATTGCGTCCGTGGGTGTACATCCATTTGTATACTCCCCCTCAGTACATGCCCATGTTACACGTAGCTAATTAACACTTTACTAAGTTATATTAGTCCGTAATTAGACATGACCATAATTAAACAGTTTGTTCAATTTACTGCTCAATTGAAGGGCTAATTAGATGTTAAAAATTACGGTGTCCAAATAGTTAAATTAGTATTGAAATAAATAAGTGTGTAACATTCATACAAGTAATTGGCCGTTAAAATGTGAACAATATTGCGAGTTTATTACGATAAGAGATTGCTGCATGTAATGATGACGTAATGGTTGAGATGAGAGAAAGAGTAAGCCACGAACCCATACTTCTCGATCACGCATGTGTCAGTGTTATGTCCTCATCTGTGGGCTATAGCAGGGCGAGGGCGAGCGCAAAACCCGAGGGAGGCATTCCACAGTTCATATTCTCACTCGTCCTTGAGATTATACACATATTAAATAATATCGGAGGCGCCAAGGTCGCCTTATAACAATACGACAATATCTACAAAGGAATATTAGATACTACATTCAAAATTAAAGGTAAAATCTTTTAGCACTTCGAACATAAGTTTTGTTCAAATATTTGCTTTCTACAACGTACCAGATCTAAGAAAATAGAATCCAAATAAAGAATCTATTTCTCGGACGCATTTTACGTTTGTCGAGGTGTAATTACAATCAAAAAGGATCTTTCAGGAGGACATTGGGCATTCAAAACTTATCAAATGTATGCACACCTAAAGAAATGGAGCTAATTTATGTAGATTCTATTCCCCTTCTCTCGTGGTCCATACTTTGCTAATTACTATGCAATTACATTTCTGCATTAGAAAAGGTTCCATTACATTTCCGACACAATTTGATTCAGTCGTGAGCCATGTCACGACAACAAGTAGTGGATGGGATGGGTTTTACACTACGCATATCAAGGTTGGAGAATTCGGAAGTATTGCAGGCCTATCCAAGTCGAACAACGAAACTTGACATTTTATCGAAACACGTTATCCTTCTTACCTCTATGGTTATAGGGTGGAACCATGGTTCAATGATATTCTTCTCGTGGGGGGAACGAACTATTCGAGAAAATAAGGAACACAACTGACCTCTGGTGGATTTTGTGGTACTAGGTAAATGGCGGCTATCAAGGGCGCATTTGCATAAAAGACAAATATTTGATATAGTTGTTTGTTATGGCCAAAAAAGTAAATTTATAGCTAAATATCAATTTCATTTGTTTTTTGTTTTTTCACTGCTTTATGGAAACACGAAATGTAAAAACAAACAAAATAATATGTGGACCTGATAGTAGCCATCTTGCCAGAAGTGGCTCCATCACGAATCACTTATTTGTGGGAATAGTGTAATTGTAGGTATAGTTTTAATACACAGAATCATCTTAGTGGCACAATGTATTTGTTATATTCGTCGTATTTCGATGTCAAAGCAGAGGTTATGAAGTTGAGGTGAGTGGTGACCTAATTCTTAATTGTCCAAGTGAACTATGTAAAAACGGCATCACTCTACTTAGGTCAGCTCTGATTTCATTGATAAAAAGTAATAACAAGGATTGAGTGTCAAGGAACGTGACCAGCAGCAAATCCGTTTACATATAAAAAAGCTTACATAAAATGAAAACAGAAACAAAGAACAAGAAAACAACTGAGTAAATAATCCAAGAAAAAAAATATAAATTCAAACCGGAGGATGTAAAATAAATGCAGTGTATGGTTCTTTGACTGGACCCTTTTTAAATCGAAAAGAGAAATCTCATGAATATTTTTGGAAGCGACACAATTTTCACACGACATGACCCGCGCCATAGGAAGCGATAAATCCTGTGGAAACAGACCGCCTGTGTTTCCCTCTCTCTTTCTCTCTCCCACACGCCCGTGTCGGCCTCGCTCTGTCTCTCTCTCTCCCACACCGGGCTCTGGGTTGAATAATTATTACCCGCGCCGCGCGTTTCCTTCACCCCAGCCTACGGCATGGCTTCCGCCGCCCGACAGCCTGTATTGCATACAACTCGCCGACTGTACAGTATTGCAAATGTGTCTCGATCATCCCTACGCTTATACCATCCCGCCATACAACGGAGCGCTGGTACAGTACGTCCAGTGAGCGTGTAGCCAGTTCAGCAAATGCTGTGTAAAATTCAACAATGGGTTTAGCTTGTAATCCTGAGTGTTTTGACGCGTGTGAGGTTGTAAATTTCTCTCAACGACTGCAGGTGTTCTGGAATGGGTTGTTTTGTTGTGGTGCCAAATATCTTTCAATGCAGTTGGCTTTTAAAATTCAAGGAAAGTTGTTTAAAATGGCAACAGTGTAGGTGGAAGGGGTGGCAGGTCGTACTATATACCACTGTACGATCTCCGTTGTATGGCGGGATGGTATAAGCGTAGGGATGATCGACACACATTTCCAATGCTGTACGCAATATAGGCTCTCAACAGTTACCTGGACATGATCAGCAATCAAACATTACTTGCACTGGAAGAAGGCATTCAAAAATAGCGTCATAACTAGCCTCTAGGGTTAGGATGTTTAGGACATATCATTTTTTAATTTTTTGTTCAGACAAGTCTAAAAATGATACCTACATAAATATGTTGCATGCGTTCCTGAATTCAAAAATAAGTGTTTTATTTTGCCTGAAAGTGCATTCAATTTTTTTTATGAATTCAGTCCTTTTCTTGCTTTTGGAAGGTCATTTTGTTTTTGTTTTTTAATTAATAATTATTGGGGGAAATAATATTTATTTAAAGATACAACAATCGTTGTCTTCAGTTGGATGACCACTTGGATGACCAACAACGATACTTGACACATTGACATATTTATACCTACAATAATTTAGTTAATTTTAATATCTTACTCCAAATTCAACACCTAAACAAATAGTGTGAAGGTTACTATTATTAATGTATTTGACCTAAACCAATACATCGAATATGTTGACGAATAGGTATTACAAAGCATAACATTTCATTGGTCCTTTTTCGGGATTTTAAGGTCCTTTTTTAATAGCTTAAAGGTACTAGCCTGCGTTTTTGGACGTTTCAACGTGTCATAAACATCGTAGCCCTACTTATCGCCATATGCTCTAAGGGTCATTTGACAGCAACCCCGACCTTATCGCAACAAGGGTAAGATTCTGTCAACATGTCGTCGATTCTTTTGTGTCCTCGACAGAATTTGGTAGCATTTTCTCAAGTCTTATCAGAGGGTGTGACCAGCCCTAAAACCCTTCCAAGATAATCTTCAGATAACGAAAATGCTTATTCATCGAGTGTTATCTGCTAGTTATCTTCAAGTTATCTGCTAGATAGCACATGTGGGCCGATACAAAACCACCCTCGTACAACAATCTGCTAAGAGTAGATTGGGATATCGCCACAAAACTCTTGTCATCGACTTCTGGTCAGATTAGATATGATTGTAAATTGTCGACCTACACAACATTGAGCAGTTGTGCCCTTTCTAAGAATAGTATTATATCTGCCACTGTTCATAGCGACGTGTTGGATGATTACGATAACACATCTCTTAGCAGAAATGTTCAGTTTTAGTGTAGGTAGATTAAATTTTGTATTAATTCTGTAACATATTTTTTTATTGATTATGTGATTTTTTAAGTTTAATTCTTACAATTTTTAAGATTGTTGATATTTTTCTTGATTAGCACTTTATTGATAAAGGGATGTACAGTCAGGGAAACTAGATGGTTCATACTCTGCCTCTCTCTGACCCATAACATAAACATGTTTTTATATGGAGCAGAGAGAGATAGAGTATGAACATCTAGTTTCCTTGACTGTACGTGCGTTATGAAACAAGTCCGACCGAACCGGGACTCGAACCCGGGACCTGCACTTGCTGGGCAAGAGCTCTACCTACTGAGCTACCCGGCTGGACGGACATTAGAAACGACGTTAGTGCGTCGACACTTTTGACAACGCAGATCCTCTCAAATCTTCCTGACTATGGAAGTTTACCCCGAAAACCCAGTTTCTGATAACTATTTCTGCTTGACCCAGCCAAGCAAGCAGCCAAGCAGCCGGGGCGCGACCTCGCTGCTGATGATAAACAATGCAGCCGCGGCGCACCACGGGCTCAACAAACTCTCAAGGTCTCGCGTGCACCGCGCACTTGGTAACACGCCGCGACGAGATTAGAACATTGCTGCGTCCTCAATGTCCTTCAGGGCAGGCCCTTTGCGAGGTTCACTTAGAATTGGACACTTCGCTAACTAAAAATGATCGCCCAATGTGTGTTTATGTGTTCCTCATTTCCAAAAAATGTGTTTCATTTTGCCTAAAAATGCCTTTTTCTAATTTTTTTTATGAATTCAGTCCTTTCTTGCTATTATAAGGTCATTTGCCAGTTTTTTAAATTATTGGGGAAAAAATATATGAAGTTAACAACAATTTTATGAATTTTGGTCAACTCCTAACTAAACCCATAAACCGAATAATATGTCGCGCGAATATTACATACCATAAAATTTGATTGGTCCTTTTTCGGGATTTTGTGGATAATTTTTTAATAGTTTTAACGTACTATTTGCCTGTATTTTTGACGTTTCATAGATCCTGAACATTCTAGCCCTAGTGATTGACTGAAAATGTTAGATCGCACCATCAGAAGTCAGTCCAAGCTATCTCCTTGTCTCTTTCTAGTAGGTGACCTCTCATTTCATGGATAACAATAGACATTGATTGTTATGGAACCTCAACACAAAAATTGTTCATCGATCATATTTTATTTGGCTAAGCGTCCAGTGTACACAATTAGTCCAAGGAACGGACGGGCATTGGAACGAATGGAAAATTGCTCTAACCTCAAATGACCAAAATGTGACTCAACATTTTACACTCTCTGCCGAAAAATCCTGGCAAGATCTTGACGAGTTCAAAACATATTGTCAAGATCTTACCAAGAACCCAAGAACTTGAAAGATGAATTGCTATTGACAAAAATTTCCACCCCTAGCCATCGACTCGTCTGTAAACATGTCGGAACACGTAATTATTTCACGCGTTAGAGATCTTCGTCAACATCAAGTTTCGTAGATCCCTTATGTCGATAGGGGCAAATGTTGGGAAGGTTCCCTAATACTAGGCCTATAGGCCTCCTTCCCACCTTCCATCCGTACATATTTTTCATAATTATCATTAACAGTCGACTATAAACAGCATTACACAACATAATTATAGATGTAATTCCCCGGATCACACTACAAATCAATGAGGATATCGTGCCGTAACACCGCCAAGGTCGTTCTAAACAAGAGTCTCAGGTGCAGCGAGTTGTCCAAGGACGTCACCTCACATTGTGTGTAACTAGAGTCACCTCAATGACTCCGATAGTATTTTATCCTCGTTGTGCCATTAGGTCGAAGATACAATGCTAACACACTAGAAGATCGCCCTTGTGGCGCAATATCATGTTCTCAAATGCAAACGCGAGCGATTTTGCCGCTTGTTGCAGGCACTATTTTGGATACGATTGGAGACAAAATGGGTGGACGAAATTATTTGAAATTTTAATCATGATTAGATAAAAGACAAACTTAGGGTTATCACTTGGTACATTTGTAAATTTTTGCTGTGTTAATTAGTAATAATACGTTTATTTCTGGAGAAAATGGTATATTTTCTTGTGTCGCTGGGTACGTATGAAATTTAATTTAAAAAATTTGGCAAGTCATAATTACCCAAAGTTTGTCTTTTCTCTAATCATAATTGAAATTTTCGATCAATTGGTTAACGGGTTTGGTCTCCAATCGTATCGGAAACCTCATAGTTTTGAGCGGTTTTGTTGAGAAGGCGACCACAACGTTGTTTATTACAGAAAAGGCTAATAACGGCGCCTTATAAATCATTATGTTGATGGGGAGATGATGAAGAATGGACGGTGGTATGGAAGCGGTCGTGACCTATATTAAAGGTCGCTACATCCGGAACCGTCTTGAGAGTTAATGTAGACCGACAATGTAGTTGGATTCTGGACAGGTGTATTCTCGAACTGTCATCGGGCAATTTGCGTCTCAAGTTATAGCTGTGTCCTCGTGACTGGTACAAGGTTCAGAGGGTCGCCAATCGATATGACACAATTACAGAATATCATCTCTTGATCGCATCCGTCCGTTGCGATTCTAGAACTATTGTCGATGGCTGGAGGAATAGCAATCTGCATCAAGCTTATGGCAAAATATCATTGCTAGTTGCTACCGCTTTGCAGTTATAGAATCCCTGTACCCTGGGGACCGCTGTAGAAACTGACGGCTCGTACAACCGCAAGGCTCATTATTTACTCCACTGCTATGCAACTTTGAGTGGTTGCTTTGAAATGTACCAATTTTCTGGGAATACCATTGACAAAATTTAAAAAAAAAATTGAAGGAAAAGTTTTATTTTCCATATAATTCATGAAAATATAGAAAATAAATATGACTTATTTTAACTGTTTACCTTCTAAACAGTATTCCCAGAAAATGGTATCAAACCTACCCCCCAATGTATAGAAATTCGATTCTGGTTTAGAACTCATTTTTGATTTCCTATAGCCATCCATCTACCAAAAACCAAGTTATTTGTAAAAAATTGTGCAAACATAAAAATTGGATCTTCATTGTTAGCCTAAAAATTACACAATTTTACTTGTCTGCAGTAAGACAACATGGGGGGGGGGGGGGGGGGACTCAGTTTATCTCTGGAAACTAGGGACGAGAAGTGTTTAATTGTTTGTGAGATTTTGTGTGACACAATTATCAATAAGTACAAAAATAATTATTAAGATCCGAGACCATGGTCTGTCTTGCCAAAACCCGCAGCTGTAACGCATTATACAACACAAGGCTACTTATTACAAGCATGCCCGCGCCTAGAGACGGCAATTTCACGTGCTGCTCCGCAAATATCCATCATTACTCGGCTTCGTGGAAGGGAATTATCGAATGCGAACGAGTTACCCGGAATGTCCCATGCAGCGTGGCCGAGTGAATTCAAGTAATCGACTCCATGGAGCTGCGGAAATTGCGACGAGAGAACGTGAACAAAAGCAGTCGCAGTAGATTGGTCACTGTATTCGAGAAAATAAGGAACACGACTGACCTCTGGTGGATTCTTTGGTACTAGCCATAAGGGAGAATAATTGAGGATATCACGGAGATATTTATGTAAATAAATTATATTAAATTTGCTTTAGTTGTTTGTTATGGCTGAAAAAGTAAACTTTTAACTAAATCTAAATTTCAACTGTTTCTCCTTATTCACTGCCCTATGGAAACACGAACTTCTAAATAAAAAAGTGCATCCAAAAAGTGTCCTGCCAGAAGTGGCTCCATCACGTATCGCTTATTTGTTCGAATAGAAAACCGACGTCTGCTCAAGGTTTTCTTATTAGAATTTTAATAACTATTTTCTGGACCATCCATCAAGAAAATTTAGGAAAAATATCCAAGAAAAAAATACTTTTCCTTAATTTCAAGAAATACCTGAAAAATCCTAACTCAATTACCTATGAATAAAACAAATATAAAACTAGAAACTAGTTCACGGAACAGGTATAGCTGAGTGGTAACGCTCTGAACTTGTATTCCGGAGGCCCGGGTTCGATTCCCGCGGCCCTTCTTCCTGACTGGTTTTTTTTCGTGGTATTCCCTTAGTCGACAGGCAAACGGTGGGAAGATACCCTACTAATAGGCCGCGGCCGCCTCCTTCACGCACTGCAGAACAGTGCGACGTTAAGCCCCAGACAAAAAAATGAAACGAGAACGTCATCAAACTTGACAAGCAAAATGCAACTTTGGCATAATTGGGTGCACATTTGGTAAAATTTAGTGCACATACATTGGTTATACAAAGTTGCCTTGAGATGTTCGAATTTTGTGAAAACTTCGTTCGTTTCTACATATTTTTCCCCAGGTCTGTTCTGCACATAGGCATATGACACTGATGAATGATGTTGAAGGCAGGAAGGAGGCGGTCGCGGCCATTCAGTGGAGAACCCGCACTGCGCCAACTTGCTCTCCTACATCCACCTGCTTGACACACATCCTCTAATCGACCGTTAACCAAGACCAGTGGCAATTAACCGACCGTTAGCTAGTGTTTAGCTGATCATTGATGATCGATCAACAGGTTTAACAATAGCGGCAAGAACCTTCTCCCTCAAGCTAAAACAATTCGTTATCTTCTTTCACAAAGACCTCAGACGACCTTTGTTCGAATTGAATGATAGATTCAAGTATATGGGACAGTTTGTGGTCAACGCCGCACTGTACTGCAACTATAGGCTAATGAATGATTATGAATAGGTAAGGATGGTTCAATAATAGGAGTGAACCTTCACATCATTTGCCTCAGTTAAATTGAAGTAAATTATCTCACACAATTACTCATGTCACGATTGTTGAGCGAGCGAAGCGAGCGTCTCCTTTTGACTCTTTTGACACGGACCTTTTTTCTGCTACCTGGAGCAATAGAAGTCGCACCGTTCCACCGATCGATCTGAAATTTTGCCCACATGTTTCTCTCTAACCGTTTCTCTTTGCAGACCTTAATTATTTTGAAATCCGTTCATTGGTTAAAATTTAAATAAATATCTCCTGATAATTTGAAAAATTAAATGGTCTTCAATACATCTGATCAACTCATATTTTGCATTGTCATTCGGACTAACATTGTCTCTTATTTTACACAGTTTCATCACAAACGATGAAAACTAAGTGCACAAACGTATGCACTTATTGACATTTTTAATAACTGTCAGAAATGAAGTATGGAAATGACTGTTTCCACTGCAACATGGATCCTGGTTTGCTTTATGTATACCAGAGTATATTTAGATGCTATTTTCACGTTTCAATGAAAAGCAGATACCTACCTTTATGTTGATTGTGTGGATCATATTTCAATTCAATATGGATGTATATGAGTTGTGTACGCATTTCCGGTTCAAGAATTTGGACGAACCCGTGCTCGCTCATCAACGCGGTACACTGAACGTTTTCCCAGTAAATATGATGGGATGAAGACTGTGAATGACATATTTTTGAGCTCACCTCAAGAATCATCATCGAAATTAATTCCGGTCTCCACCAGTGAGGTACCTAGATGATTCCAAAAGTGTTCTTCTATGCGCCTATTAGGTACAAAAATGACATTCACCATCGGGTTTCACATTCTATGTAATCAGGTAATTGTATCCTATTATCTCAACGAGATGTGTCGGTAAATTAGGTTTCGAATCGGCTAATCGAATCGGCTAATCGAATCGACTAATCGAATCGCCGCATCGATCGGCCAGTGAGAAACCCTAGGACGGTAATTATAATTGAGTTGGATGATCCAATAGGCCGTGTAATCGAATCGGCAAGTGCAGCGAGGTCAGCAGTCAGCCGGTCGCACGCCAATGACGATGCATGATAGGTACTTTAGTTGTCACAGTTCAGGGGTCAGCAACCCGCGCCTCCTTCGTGGTTCTTGAGTGGCTCTTTATAATTTTAAAAAAGATCTGGAATCGAAATTTGTACAATACGAAAAAAACGCCCTGCGGGGCAACAGTTGGAAGGTTATTTCATTCAATTTGTTCATTTTAAAGTTCCAGATCACTTTTAAATTGTTGAAACTCTTTAAAAAACGCACTGCGGGGCAACAATTGGGGGGCTTCCTCAAAATGTCAAAATAAACGAGTAATTCAATTTATTATTTTCACACTTTGACACACGAAACCCAAACTCGACTGTACTGAGTCGACTATTTGATAAAATTTACTCAGAAATTAGATGTGCTAAATTTATAAAAATTTCATAATTTGAATGGTGCAAAAGTTTTAACGATCACTAGAGTTATGTTCACTTAATGATAAGCGTGTTTTTCAATGTAAGAATCAGTTGAGGTTATCACAAGAGCCGTCATAACAGAATGCGATCGGCATGACGCGGTGCAACATGGCCGCTCTGACGTCATCACCGGCCACGTGACTGGCGAGCACGTGACTGCTGTCACTGTCACGGCTGTGACGTGGGGGGGGGGGGGGGGGGGGGGGCACATGGCTGTGCAATGTAGTCACTTGCTTGGAACAGCTCGATGTTCTCCAGCTAATAGTTCCTAATCCGGTTCCCCATTTACCAACATGGGGACTTGGCTGGCTTCTTTTGACTCTCAATATGCATGAGATGAGATCAAGTTGGCTCAAGCTGACGAGAGGCACCTCCTAATAGGTCAGGGGTCGGCAACCAATTTTGGTGAAGGAGCCAATTTTCCAAAATTGGATAATAATGGGAGCCGCAGTAGAGGCAATAAAATATAATACACCGAAAATAATAATTTAAATAATAATTTTGATATTTTGATGAAGCCCCCAAGTGTTGCCCCCCCTCCCCCCACAGGACGTTTTTTTTTAGAATTTCAACAATTTTTAAATGATTCTGGGACTCTAAATTGAACAAACTTAATCAAATAACGTTCCAATTGCTGCCCCGCAGGGCCTTTTCTATTTCCGAATTTTCACATTTTTCGTACAGGTTGCCGACCCTGCAATAGGCCACGACCGCCTCCATCCCAGCGTCATCCTCTAGCTACAGGCTGAGCGAGCACCCGACGACCGCGGCCACGTGACAACACGAGGAGGCCGTCAGACGACACGGGGGCGATCAATGACAGAGTTAAAGGGGAACAAAGAGCCGCGTTGCCTAGCAACAGCCTCCGCAGCCTCGCTGTCATCTCAGTCAGCTGCCGCCAAGGTAGATGGATCGTGGGAGTCTCCACAGAGTCTTCCGCGCCAGTGTGCACAAGGTTTTTACTTAGACCAACCAAAACACCCTGCGGGGCAACAATTAGAATGTTATTAGATTTAGTTAGATCATTTTACACAAAATCACCTTTGTGTAAAGTTCCATAAAAAAAAACACCCTGCGGGGTAACAATTGGGAGGTTATTTGATTCAATTTGTTCATTACAGAGTCCCAGAATCACTTTAAAATTCATACAAAAATACGCCCTGCGGGGCAACAACTGGGGTGATTCGTCAATATATCAAAATAAACTAGTAATTCAATTTATAATATCTGGCGCATAATATTTAATCGCCTCTACTGCGGCTTCCATTATCATCTATTTTTTTTATAATTTCACAGGTTTTTTACAGCACCAATTTTTCCTGTAACCTTACCGTATTCATGTACTTGCTTACAATCAATTTTATAAATATTTCAACCAGTTTTTCACATTAAGTTTAGAAAGTAAAGGAGCGCCGCTTCAAGTATTTCTATTGTTTATCATAACTTTTTAATGTATTATTGTTATTGTATAAATTTTGGTCAATAAAAACTCTATTTAACAAATTTTTGGGAAATTGGCTCTTTCACCAAAAAGGGTGCCGACCCCTGGTATAGCTGCAGAATAGTGTGAAATACAAATCATCATTCCAGACCCTTCCCTACCCATTGCGCAGCTGTAGAGCCGCCTATAAGGTCGCTCCATATCACTGACGTCTATTTCTGTCCTCTCTTATCGGCAGATCAATAGCACAGCGTGCGGTGCAATGATCCTTCGACAAGGAGTCGATCACACACTTGACCCGTACAGCCTTAGGGGCGAGATTCACGCTGATCAGCATTGCAACATGGACCTTATGGCACAACGCGACAAGGAGTCGATCACACACTTGACCCGTACAGCCTTAGGGGCGAGATTCACGCTGATCAGCATTGCAACATGGACCTTATGGCACAACGCGACAAGGAGTCGATCACACACTTGACCCGTACAGCCTTAGGGGCGAGATTCACGCTGATCAGCATTGCAACATGGACCTTATGGCACAACGCGACAAGGAGTCGATCACACACTTGACCCGTACAGCCGTCGCGCTTAGGGGCGAGATTCACGCAGATTAGCATTTTTTTATTAACAGATTTTTATCAATATCTTTTACCAATGTAATTGTTAACAAAATAAGGCTTTGTACGAGTATTCAGAACAGTTCAATGAAAATAATTTCATAGCTGATTTCATAGCTGAAAATTGATTAAAAACCTCTTCAAGGCCACGCTCACTACTTCCTACAACGTAAGGATGGACGGTGAGAAGGAGGCGGTGGTGGCCGATTAGCTGGGAACATTCCCACCAAGGGAAACCACGATAAAATATGAGAAAAGACGACGTGGGGTTCAAAACCGCGTCCTCCAGAGTGCACATTATATGTAGAGGTATCTAATATCGTGATTTTTCACGCAATAACTCTGGACCGGTCAAATCGGACAAAAATCCATATTTTGTTTTACCAAGTTTGTCAACATAGCAACTCCCGACCATAGTATGAAGGGTCCTGATGTACAAGAAATGTGCCAGTATGAAGAGGGATCTCGAGAAAGCCTCCAGCGAGCCGAGATCCTCGAACCTCCACCTGACGGTCGGTGAAAAGACGCCTTGCCACCCCATATAATCGATGTCCCCCCCCCCACCCTGCTACCTGCACACGGGGCAGCCCGGTCGAACGCGCCCCACCTGGCCGGCAAAGACGCGGGGACAATACGCCACCACGTCGTCGAGGAGGGTGAGGGGTGCGCGTCGACGAGGAGGGTGAGGGCTGCGCGGGGACACCTGTTGGAGTCGGCACAAGGTAAACACCACACGAGGGTGCGGAGGATCGGGGGGAGGGGAGAGAGAGAGGTCCCGGGTTTGATCCTTGCAAAACTTCATGGGAGTCACGTCGACATGAGGGGATGCGAGTGAAATCCTCGGAGGTTCTTCCGTCCTGACTCATTTTCCCCGATCTTTTGACTGATGTCAACTATTAACAGTTTTCCAACGGTCGGCAACCCTTTTTTGGTGATGGAGCCAATTTCCAAAAAAATTATAAATAATTGATAATAATGGGAGCCGCAGTAGAGGCAATCAAATAAAATACACCGAAAATAAAACATTTAATACTAGTCTATTTTGATATTTTGACAAAGCCAAAATCTTCTTTTTTTAGAATTGCAACAATTTAAAAAATGGTTCGGGACTCTAAAATGAAGAAACCGAATCCAATAACCCCCTCCCCCCTTGGTTGCCTCTAAGGGTGTTCTTTTTAGAATAGCAAGAATGGAAAAGTTATGCTGGACTCTAAAATGAGCAAACTGGCTCAAATAACCGTCCAATTGTTGCCCCGCAGGGCGATTTTTTTCTAATTTTCAAATTTTTTCGATTCCAGATCTTTATCCAAGTTATAAAGAGCCATTCATGAACCACCAAGGAGCCGCAGCTCGCTGACCCCTTCAGTATTCTCTCTCTTACACAATGACTCATGTCACCATCACAAATATGATCGGATGAGTGAGAATCACTGGTTGAGCTACCTGATGTATCATTGAAATGGACTGCCAGCTTTCTACCTCTGAGGTACAGATATATCCGGCTGAGCCCGGGCAACACAATGACTCCAAGGACAGAATAGAATCGCTAAAATACGTCAATCGCAAATAAAATGCTGGGATAGATACAAACAATTCGATCATCATTCATCGACTTTTCCCATATCCCATGAGTCACCGGAAACTGATCATTTGAAAAACAAAATAAACTTCGACTGTCATGAAACCTACATTCCTTTCCTCCATTCTTACCCATTCTTCAACATGATCAATACCCAATCAGGAAGGGGGGCTCTGATCTGATTCAATACCCCTCCATATGTTCTTACAAGTATGTCAAGGAATGCTTCAAAGTATTTAAATCGCGTATACATGCACCAAATCATGCATAAAATTCAAAATGTATAGCAAAATGCGTTAAAATCACGTAGTAAGCGCACCAAGTCATGCCTGAAATTCAAAACATTTCTAGAGAAGTGTGCCCTCTGGTAAAGACTTCGCAAATGGGAGAAAACATTATTATTATAAAATTCCAGTTTTAACAAATTTTAAAGTGAAATAAATGGTTGATCCAACTAGATTATGTTTTCAAATGTCATTCACGAAAGTTCTGGAATGAAATTGGGCTCTTAGATCCCTAGCACCCCCCACCCCCTTGCCCAAGTAGTTCCTACGCGCCTGGATTCAGACTGAAGCTGACGAGCTCGGCGCCGGGTAATGAGCCATGCCACGGATCACTCAGCTCCAGGGAGGTTGGATGCAGGGGGGTGTCAGACCAGTGGGGGGGGGGGGGGAGGCGTCTATATGCGGGATCGACCCTAGCGTCGCCGTCGCCCGGTGCTGGCTTCACACCCCTCGGCGTCGCATCGACCAAACAACATCGCCGATACCGCAGAGGTTTCGATACTCACTCGTAGTCCAGTCGTCCTGCCTTCATACAATCATACCTGAAATCGCGAATACCGCAGAGGTTTCGATACTCACTCGTAGTCCAGTCGTCCTGCCTTCATACAATCATACCTGAAATCGCGAATACCGCAGAGGTTTCGATACTCACTCGTAGTCCAGTCGTCCTGCCTTCATTCAATCATACCTGATATCGCGAATACCGCAGAGGTTTCGATACTCACTCGTAGTCCAGTCGTCCTGCCTTCATACAATCATACCTGAAATCGCGAATACCGCAGAGGTTTCGATACTCACTCGTAGTCCAGTCGTCCTGCCTTCATACAATCATACCTGAAATCGCGAATACCGCAGAGGTTTCGATACTCACTCGTAGTCCAGTCGTCCTGCCTTCATTCAATCATACCTGATATCGCGAATACCGCAGAGGTTTCGATACTCACTCGTAGTCCAGTCTTCATACAATCATACCTGAAATCGCCGATACCGCAGAGGTTTCGATACTCACTCGTAGTCCAGTCGTCCTGCCTTCATACAATCATACCTGAAATCGCGCATACCGCAGAGGTTTCGATACTCACTCGTAGTCCAGTCGTCCTGCCTTCATACAATCATACCTGAAATCGCGAATACCGCCGAGGTTTCGATACTCACTCGTAGTCCAGTCGTCCTGCCTTCATACAATCATACCTGAAATCGCGAATACCGCAGAGGTTTCGATACTCACTCGTCTCGTTACATTCGGATGGAACTGAGATAAACGACGCTTTATGTTGAAACTTTTCCATACTTAAATCGATATTTCAATTGCGTTTTTCAAGACTTTGTGTCAATATATTCTAAAAACCGAGGGTATATTCTGAAAGCCCATAAAAATCACTGCAAGATTACGTATTAAAAAAAATCTAAAAAATTTACATAAAGCGTACCTACCTACTTTCCCTGTGCCCTTTATTTGTAATGGAGACATGAGTCATGTGTAAGAGAACACCAAAATAACTGTTATTGATCAGTCAAATGGCAATTGATTGATTACATCATGCCAAAAGTGTGCAAAGCAAAATCGAGAAAATAGACTCCCGGCCTTCTACCCCTGAGATCCACTTGGCACAACTAAAACTGATCGTTCAATAAATCTGATGGGTGAAAAATGTTAGATCGCACCATCAGAAGTCAGTCCGCAAGCGATCTCCTTGTGCCTCACATTTCCCACACATTTCACATTTCAATGTGACCTCACATTGCAATGGTACCTAACAAGGTTTGATTATGGAACATGCCAGCAAGTCATCAAAATCGTTCACCCATTGACTTCAGCTCTATATGGGATGTGCGAGACTGTCGTCGATGTCTAGTGACAAAGAATACCGACCCGTTCTTACGTCAAATTCTTCACGCGTCCGGCTGAGATCGTCTTACATTTGGAAAGATTTCTGGGAAACCTGACACAGTACAACAATATGCTTTTGAATTTTGATGCTGTCGTATTACAAATTTTTAGTCAGACAAAATTAATAATAAATGTATTTTTATTGGCAGAATCTGGTAAAGCATTGCGGCCTTCGACATCGGCGAAAGCATTCCGTGCTGCAGCTAACGGAACGGAACAGGTATGGCTGAGTGGTAACGCTCTGAACTT
This sequence comes from Leuctra nigra, assembly GCA_934045905.1. Classification (NCBI taxonomy): domain Eukaryota; kingdom Metazoa; phylum Arthropoda; class Insecta; order Plecoptera; family Leuctridae; genus Leuctra; species Leuctra nigra. The sequence goes on along the minus strand of OW203772.1, from coordinate 10,327,113 downwards.
GTATTCCGGAGGCCCGGGTTCGATTTCTGCTGCCGTCCTTCCTGACTGGGTTTTATTTTTCGTGGTATTCCCTCAGGCGACAGGCAAATGCTGCGAAGGTACCCTACAAATAGGCCACGAACGCCTCCTTCCCACCTTCCATCCTTACCTACTCTTCACCATCATCTCCCAATCATCATCATAATCATTCATCCGTCACCATTAGCCTCGCTGCAGAACCGTGCGACGTTAAGCCCCAGACAACAAAAAAACAGTCACGAATCGCATGTAGGGCGGAAGTAAATGGTTCACCGACCGTATGTTTGGTCAAGTGCAGTAACTAACTACCTCATCAGTCTGCCCTAGTAGATGGTGCCGTCATGAATGAAGACAGATCGTCCTCCTGGCACCACGCGTGTGTTTAGACGCAGCTGATCGGGGAGGAGAAGATGACCATGGAGCGAGAACAAAGGGCAGCGAGGTGATGACGTCACACCAGAGCCGGTACGTGTGCGACGGAGAGATCTTTTTTTGTCTGGGGCTTAACGTCGCACTGTTCTGCAGCGAGGCTGATGGCGACAGATGAATGATTATGATGATTGGGAGATGATGGTGAAGAGTAGGTAAGGATGGAATGTGGGAAGGAAGCGGTCGTGGCCTATTAGTAGGGTACCTTCCCAGCATGTGCCTGTCGACTGAGGGAAAACCACGCAAAAACCCCAGTCAGGAAGGACGGCCGCGGGAATCGAGCCCGGGCCTCTGGAATTCAAGTTCAGAGCGTTAACCACTCACCCACCGTGTTCCATCGACAGGGCTTATCGACGCCGTTGCCTATTAGTATGTAACCATCTAAGAACTTGAGCCTCGACTGAGGGAAAACCACGCAAAAACCCCAGTCAGGAAGGACGGCCGCGGGAATCGAGCCCGGGCCTCCGGAATTCAAGTTCAGAGCATTCACCACTCACCCAACCTGTTCCATCGACAGGGCTTATCGACGCCGTTGCCTATTAGTATGTAACCATCTAAGAACTTGAGCCTCGACTGAGGAAAAACACGCCAAAAACTCAAGACAAGAATCGAACAAAAAGAGCAATTCCTGCTGAAAAATCTTCAATATGGCAAGATCATGTAAAACTTGACAATTTTGTCTCTAATCCTGAAAAAATCTAAGCAAGAATGAAATTGATAGATCTTGGTTATTTTTACAAGACCGTGCATATATTTAAAAAAAAAATCAATCCCTTCTGAAAAATATTAGCTCTAGTAAGATTTTTCAGCAGGGCTTCTCAATTCAACTGGGTATTATTTATTTATTATTAATAAAACTATATGTGACACTGCTACTTTTAAAATGTGTCTATAGGTATGTATCAAAATTATATTATTTATGCAATGTTATACCATGTAAAAATACAAATGAATGAATACAATTTTGAAATTTAAAAAAAAAATCTCCGTTCATGTTGTAAAAAAGCCGCACACACTCCTCGATTGTGAAAACCGCTCCGATCTGCCGACGATAAGACCTTCATGCACGCGCCGCTGTGCGATTTCTAAGCAAGTGCACGCGGCGCGCGGGGTTGCCACATGGCCGCCACTACTGTGTGTGCAGCGCGCGAGCCGGCAACAGCGCGGAGAGATTGGAGCCAGCGGAGCGGCGGACTTGCGTTGCGCAAGATCCTCCAAAACAAGCGCTACGGGGAAGTGTAGAAAACATACGGAAATCGAATTCAGAAGTTGTGGCTGGATTTTGAATTTTCGTTCACGTCATGGCAGAATCGTATTAGAATAGTCGGACATGATTGGCTATGTTTTTATTATTGATTTAAATGGCGAAGACAAGAGACCATTTTAAATATTATCTCGGTGGCTCTGCTTTCTGAGAAAAATCATAATATGCAGTTTGATTTCCAGACACGTCTTAGTCCCTGTTTGATTTTTTTTAGAAAGTAGAGCCACGAGAAAATATTTCAAATTGTCTATAACAGTGGCGTAATTTCAGTTTTCGAGTCGCCCCCTCACTAAATTATTAGTTGACTATACGTAAAAATCCTTGCATCTTTTCGTGTAAATTTTTAATATTTTCTGAGAGTCTTGTCAATTGCTTAGTGCTATTATAATAGCTAGAGCTTGTGGATGATGTAATAGTAGAATGTAAAATAGCAAAACATTAAATCTGATCTTGGTCCGTAGGAGGGCCTCAAAACAATAAAGCGGATCCGGGGGATTTAAATATTTCGAATGTTTCTACAGAATTCAGTGCATTTTAACGTAATTTAAACATAAATTATGGTCGATTTAGTAATTTTATTTCTTTAAATTAATATCGGTTATCGATACTATTCTTCGTTCTCATCATAATCATTAATCATTCATGAGGAAGAGTGCGACAAACATAGACTAAAACGTTTTGCAGCTTTTTTTCAGGTAAAATAAAAAAATGTAAACAAGATGTCAGTCTTAAACAAACTCTTTCATAAAAAAACAATTGAATTAGCAACAACACAACTGAGTTACACATCAAACGCAAACTTTCGCTCGCCCTAGCTGATGAGCGCGATCCGGCAACAGCGCTGCTCTAATCCCGGCAAGATTGTAAACATTAAATCTCGCCGGGCGGTGTGTGACGGGGGCGGGGGGCAGTGTTGCCGGCTCCGCTCCGCACCAGCGCGTGGAGGCCACACAAAGACGGCGCGCCACAGCATGGCAACGCCGCCACGACACGAGGCAGCATTCGGGTTGATGCAACGTCCCCGCCTGCATGCAGCAGGTATGCAGTTTCACTGGCGGCCGGAGATCGGCTTTGTCCACGCAGAGAAACTCGGCGAGGGGCGGAAGTCAAGTCTCGGCATTTTGCGTTGCACACTTTTGGAATTGCAATTTGACTGATGTCAACAAATACAGCAGTATTCTTTTGTAAACAATGACTCATGTCACCATTAAAATATGAGTGGATGAGGCAGAATGTCTGCTTTTTGAGCTCAACTCAATGATCATTGAAATGGACGTCCGCCCTTCTACTTCTACTTCATCATTTTAGGGCCTCTTTGTGTGTGCATTGTTGAAGTTATCATTCTAGGAATTTGTCTGGTTGCTGCCATGAAATCAAATGTTTGAATTTAACAGAGCAGTGAAAACCGGCTCGAGTAAATTCAGAAAATGTGGTCAGTCTGCGTGCAAATTATTTAATGAAATGCCATTTTAGTTGATAAAATTGCCGGATGATGGCCGATAAAGTCAGCCGAAACGTTGCCTTAAATTAAATATGAAATTAAGCTTTACGAAAGTTCAGATTGCGATTCGCCACGAACGTCGAAATTATAATAAAATAATGTAGGTACCTACTAGAAATTCAACCATAGTACACTGGCAGTAAGGGTCAAGAAAGTAAGAGAACACTTCTGTCTGTACAAATACCTACAACATTTTACCATAATGCGGGCCTGGCAATCGAATTGGAAAAAGTCGATAATATGAACAGACAACCCACGACCTTGCACCAGAAACTGTCCAAATGTATAAATTGTGTAGTTCAACAATAAAACGGAAAACCAAACGCCAAGAAAACACTCTCGTCCACTAACTTGTCAATTATTCCAACTTCGACATGGGCTATTGATAACGGCCGGGTGACTTATCACTAAGTTATTCAGAAGAATAAGAAAGTAGTACTCGAGCATAGAAATGAACTAATATTGGCGCATAATCCATCAATAATTCTCTCCAACTGAAAGTTTCAGCTTTCGAACTTGGAAACCGACCGTCACGACATTGTACAGGTTTTCAGCGACCAATCCGAATCAAGTGACAAGGTATCCTGATCGTGGGTCACCGTGCGTTTTAACAACGCACTGCTCTGCAACACTAATGGCGACGGATGAATGATGATGGAGAACATAAGGGTGGCCGGTGGGAAGGAGGCGGTCGTGACCTATTTGTAGAAAACCTAGTACTTGTCTAAGAAATGAACAAAGAACTCCGGCTACATTACAAAATTGTACGAAAGAATTTATTGCGATTTATTTGTTGATCGGTATTGTTGAGTGGAATCTAACAACACTTTTAATCGGTCCATCATCAATTTCAACAAGTGCATCTGGACCCTGTAACGGTATTGAACAAAACGGATTGGCTGCTGATCAGGTTCCTTGACAATCAATCCTTGTTATTGTCAATGAAATCAGAGCTCATTACTATAGAGCTTTGTACGTGCTATAGAGTTAGGACGAGTTAGCATAGACTTCATAGGATGATGAATGCCATCAAACATCAAACCATATCAGCCAATCATTTTCTTTCGAATACATACCGTTTATTATTAGTTCGAGTGTACGATACTATCAATAAAAAAAAAGTTCTACCGAAATATGTACACTCGGCCAAACATAACTTGAACGTTGACCAAATTTGAATGACTGCTGGTCATGTCCCATATGACCAATCAAAGCTTGTTATTAACATTGAAATGTGAGGTCACCTACTAGAGTGAGACAATGAGATCGCTTAGACTGACTTCTGATGGTGCGATCTTACATTTATCAGCCTATCAGATTTATTAAACGTTCAAGTTTTGTTTGGCCAAGTGTACCTAACCGTACAAGACAATTTAGCCGATTGAAAAGCGCCTATTACGTAAAACCGAATGCCATAGTCAGCCTGGACAATAGTCGATTTGACTACGGCCATGTCAAAGGATAGCCTCAACCAAACCACGCAAAACAGTAAACCGCCAATACGTCCTGTCAAAGTGTGCATATCGCTGCTAACAACTCGTGTACGCCGAACAAAACCCCGGTGTACTGCACGACGGCGTCTAGGCCAGTGGGTTCTCGGCGTGTAACGGCACTCTAGCCTACTCCACAAGCAGCGCATCTTGCCACCGACAACAGGCTGGGTCACTCTGCGAGTAGACGCTCTCTAGGTCACCAGTCGCGATCTATTTACCGAGCCAGCACAGTGGGAAAACACATCACACACACAGAGGTTATGTAAGAGGCTAGCGGCTCTTAGCGGCTCGTAAGTGTACCGACGTGTAGACGGATGAACGAGTCGTGATGGAGTTTTACCCTTAGCGAGTAGTCAGTAAGGTTCAAGTTGTGATGGTAAGCTAATGGGCATTCACCCTTGGAGCGTGTGATTGTAAGAGTCATATTTCTTCCGAGTCCTTTGAAGTATAAGCCCATACATTTTTTAAATTTCGCGTTGCGCACTTTTGGAATCATGTTTAATCAAACTAATTGTCATTTGACTCAACAAATACAGTAATTTTAAGTACGTACAAAGTTACCTATTGTCCAACAACAGTCAACACCACAATTATAAATGTAAAAGGATTGTTCATAGGCTTATGAGCTTACCTCACAGGAAATTTTCTACCTATGAGGCACCTCAAAGATTGGTGAAAAATAACGTATGTACAATAGATTTGCCAACATTAGGTCAAATAAGTCCAACTAAACCGGATCGATTCATTATTTTCCCTGCAAAGTTCCTGAGCATGGGTCGCGGATTTTGTTGTAGGTAGCCGATTCTAACAATCTCTTTTGATGATAGCTACTGTATAAAATTTCTTGGCGACGTAATGGCTTAGATGGTATTGGTGCTAATTCACCTACATTGGTGACGACAGCTATTCAAGGCAAGTCAGCGCATTTGCTGATGAATTCATGCAACCTGCGCATATTGTATTTTCACTGCACAAGGTCCAAAGTTATAATACTCAGCAAAACTAGACCACATTCTAATACCAAACCTGCTGACAAATCTTGCACAATCTTGGTTAAAACTTGCAAATATCTTGTTCAACATTTTCCAGCAGATTGCAACGCAAGTAGGATAATCCCGTCAGTGTATCAAATTATCGACCACAATCCAGATGTTGAAGTCAACACAAAACATAATAGAACACATGTTCCTGCTCCTATGTACACTCGACAATTCATAAAACGGTATTTGAAAGAAATGGATTGTCGGGAAAAAATGTGATGGCATCATCTGATGAAGTCTATGCTTACTCGTCATCTATCTACCTCTAGTAGGTGAGCTCTGATTTCATTGATAATAACAAGGATTGATTGTCAATGAAGCTGACCAGCAGCCAATCTGTTTCGTTCAAATACCGTTTTATGAATTGTCGAGTGTACCTACCTACCGAAGTGAGAAGGGGATTTATAAAATATGAGAAACCACACAAATGATTCCATTTCCTTAGCAAAAGCAGGCAATTTTATAACTTTTAAAATGTCAAAAACCCACTGCGAAGTCAGGTACCTATATTTTCGGTCAATAAAAAATGCGCGATACGCAAAACGCGCTTCATGTCGATAACCTTTTGCTGATGAGTTTGAGATGTGGTAATCGCGCAAATACCTCTAGGTAGACACTGAGCTTTTTTTGTGATGAATTATTTTCCACTCTCTCCTGAAAAATTTGGCAAATTCTTACAAGATTTTGTCAAGTTTTGAAGAGTCGGCTGTAGTAACTATAAGGTAAGTTTGGGGATAATATTTCTAAATATCGCGACTTTTTGCCTATTCAAATTATGAAATAGATGAAAAATAATTTGCATCCTGTAACAAGTTAAATTTTTAGTCCATCTTAGCAATATTTAAACACCGTCTAAATACAACATTTGTGCCCAAACTCATGAAAAATCTGAAAAATATACATCTCAGATTTTCTACAAGTTTGTGCACAAATTGAGTGCTTATTGCTTCGATACACTTACATAGCTCAAATCGCTAATTAATTCTCTTCCACATTATTCGCAAACAACTGAATTATCACAAAAGTGACGACGATTAGGTCTAACTTCGAGTGCACCAACACCTTGCCAAGTCAGCAGGGCTTCACTTATTCCTGCACCAGCGGCCTTGGATGTCTATATCCCCCTCTAGTATAAATATGAAGACTCACCAGTAATCCTGTCTCAACTATTGGCAGCAATGTGAGGCGGCTGCCGTCCATTAATTGATTATCCTGTAACGTGCCGTCGCGCAGTTGTCTGGAAAACAAACGAATCATGTTAATATTGTCACGTCTTGTTAACTTCTTGCGAAGACGTTTCAAGAAGCAAGCAAATAGACCATTTTAAATATTATCTCGGTGGCTCTGCTTTCTAAAAAAATCATATGCAGTATTATTTCCAGACACCTTCCCTGCTGAAAATTCTTGCCAAGATCTTGCAAGATCTTGCAAGATCTTGCTAAGATCTTGTATTAACCAAGATCTTGCCAAGATCTTGCTAAGATCTTATCAAGATCTTGGATTTACCAAGATCTTGACAAGATCTTGGTAAGGTCTTTGCAAGATCTTGTATTAAACAAGATCTTGCTAAGATCTTACCAAGATCTTGGTAATATCTTGATAAGATCTTATCAAGATCTTGACAAGACCTAATCAAGATCTTGCTAAGATCTTACCAAGATCTTGCCAAGATCTTACCAAGATCTTGGTAATATCTTGATAAGATCTTATCAAGATCTTGACAAGACCTAATCAAGATCTTGCCAAGATCTTACCAAGATCTTGGTAAGATCTTGGTAAGATCTTGGTAATATCTTAATAAGATTTTATCAAGATCTTTACAAGACCTAATCAAGATCTTGCCAAGATCTTACCAAGATCTTGCCAAGATCTTGCCAAGATCTTACCAAGATTTTTTCAAGATCTTGCTAAGGCCCTTAGGAAAATTTCCTATAGTATATTTTGAAGTAGGTAGGTATTCCAAAGTATTATGTAATAACGTGTAGTAAACTATAGTATGTGCTATAGTACTTGAAGTACATGCAAAAACTTACTCCATAATACCATAGATTACTGAAGTAAATTCTACAGTATCGGTGGTAAACTAAAGTATAAACTACAGTATTTTTACTACCGCTGAAATAGACTGTTTTTTACTCTGGAGTAAATATACTTGACCTACTGTAGTAATTGTTGATAAATAAATAATAATAATAATTCTAAGTATGTACTATAGTGTTTTTACTACTTGCGATATATACTGCAGTTTTCTATAGTAAAGTTATAGGGAACGTACTTCACTGTAGTAATTCGAAGTATGTAGCTAGAGTACTTTGACTACAGACAGAATAAGTTTGCTATAGTAAGTTCTATAGGTAGTATATATACTTCATTGAAAATCTATAGTATCTCATCTGTAGTAAAGAAAAGTGTAATCTACAGTATGTTTACTATAGCCGATTTATATTGTAGTTTAGTAAATTCTGAAGTATCTTCATTGACTTTTTACTACAGTATTTGTAGTAGTAAGGTATATAAACTACAGAATTTTTACTTCATTGACTTAGAAAATTTGCACCACATCACCTAGTAAAATAAACTATAGTAATTATATTACAGAGCGTGAGCTGATATATTTTATGGGGAAATATCACAGATCAATTTATTTTGTAAATAAATCTTAATATTTATCGTTTCTCCTATTTTATCATGTTAATAACAATATAATGATACACTAAATAATATAAATATGTTCACTTAAATATGAAAACTCAATATGATCACTATTAGCGCAGCTAAGTCTTGTCTGCACCGGTGGCCTACTCGGTAAGACGCTCGACTACGGACCACGAGATCGCAGGTTCAAAACACGGCGGTTCCACGGGATTTTATAATTGAAATGTGTAATCAAACCTTGTCCAATACTTCAGAAGAGGTTTCCCGAATGCAAATGAGTATTCATAAATATAGAAAATTTTATTTTTTTATGAAATTTTAACGTTTTTTTGGCAGCAAAATGTAAAAGATCTTGCTAAGATCTTGGCAAGATCTTGCAAGATCTTGCTAAGATCTTGGCAAGATCTTGCAAGATCTTAGCAAGATCTTAGGAAGATCTTAGGAAGATCTTAGCAAGATCTCTTAGATCTTAGGAAGATCTTGCAAGATCTTGCAAGATCTTGCTAAGATCTTGGCAAGATCTTGCAAGATCTTAGCAAGATCTTAGGAAGATCTTAGGAAGATCTTAGCAAGATCTCTTAGCAAGATCTTGCAAGATCTTCCTAAGATCTTGGCAAGATCTTGCAAGATCTTGTTTGCAACATCTTGCTAAGATCTTGGCAAGATCTTAGCAAGATCTTGCTAAGATTTTTCAGCAGGGTTAGTCCCTGTTTCAACAATAGGTAAAACAGGGACTAAGGTGTCTGGAATTCAGACTGCATATGATTTTTCTTAGAAAGCAGAGCCACCGAGATAATATTTAAAATGGTCTATTGAAGAAAATTGGGAAATAGTAAGCAGTAAATTTAATTTTAACTTTATTTAATACCTAGTAAATTATGGTAGTAACATAAAGACGTGGACGTTGGGTTGTTGAGGAAAAAAGTTGTATGAATTTGTATCGATATGTTTATTTTTAAATGTCTATGACGAAGGGTGAAATCTTCGAAATGAAAATTGGGATGAAAATTAAACGTTACAACAAATTTAAAATGTTATGCAAGGTGTTACAGATACGTTTTCCCCCGTGCAAAACTTGGTAGGAAAATCTTGGCAGCTGTTTGCTTGCCAAGATGTTCAATCAATGAAAATGTGAAAATCGTCAATGAAAAGTTCTCAACCTCCCAACACTACTTAGGTAAATATATAATATTTAATATATAATACTAAGACGTTGAAATATATTTTAGGAGGGTAGAATGTTGTACCTAAAGGTTGAATGTTTTGGAAAACTTTCAAGTTTTAACTAAAGTTTTAAAAGCAAAGTCCCCTGAAACTTTCCGCCAGAACTTATGTCGAGTCATCAGCAGATTCGCCAGTGAGCGAACAAAACACACGTCACCTGTCACATGGCAGCGTGACACTCTGACGGCACCGAGCACGTGACACGCTGACGTCACCGAGCACGTGACACTCTGACGTCACCGAGCACGTGACACTCTGACGTCACCGAGCACGTGACACTCTTACGTCACCGAGCACGTGACACTCTGACGTCACCGAGCACGTGACACTCTGACGTCACCGAGCACGCGACACTCTGACGTCACCGAGCACGTGACACTCTGACGTCACCGAGCACGCGACACTCGGACGTCACCGAGCACGTGACACTCTGACGTCACCGAGCACGTGACACTCTGACGTCACCGAGCACGCGACACTCTGACGTCACCGAGCACGCGACACTCTGACGTCACCGAGCACGTGACACTCTGACGTCACCGTGCACGCGACACTCTGACGTCACCGAGCACGCGACACGCTGACGTCATGATGGTCCACGCAACATTTTCAGTCTTCACAAAAAGTTAAGAACATACCCTGATGAAACATCGGCCCAATATCTTCATAGATTTCAGGGGACGACTCTCTTATAAATAAAAAAAAATTAAGCAAGAAATAGTAAATTTTACTAAGATCTTGCCGATTTACCTAGAGGCAAGATCTTGTTAATTTTGACTATGGTCTCCCTAGGTATAATTTGTTTTTTTAAATAGTGAACCCCGTCTGAAAAATATAATAAGATCTAGCCAAGGCCTAGGATTTAGTATTTTTCCACAGGGTTTGGACATCATCAACTTAGAACTACTTCCTTGCATTATTTATACTGTACCTTTGAAAGTCGAAAGAAATCATTTCTCTATCATTGTGAGTTGCAAAACACAACAAATAGAGAGTCTTAATGACATAGAACTCTCAGTTCTATGTCATTAAGATTTCTAATGTAACGCGGTACAATCAATAATCTACCGTCAGCATTGCTGTTGATGATAAAATTGATTTTAGTGTAACAATGTAGGACACAATGCAATTGAATCATATGTCAATCAATTGAAGAGAAATTACACTCAAATTTAATTCAATTTAAAAGGATTTGAGGACCTTGGGACTCATAGATATTCTGACAACATCTTGTGATTTCATGTGTGACCTAGTAGCCACCTACTTTCAGGGAGGCAAAGCCAGACATTTATTTCGAGTCAATGAAAGATGATTAGATTGTTATTGTAACGACGCGTCAACGACTAGGTTATTGCACACATTATAATAATTTGTACTTTTAACTTTGTTGATCATAATTCATAAGTGGAGGACATGGGGAGGGGTCGACCTAACGAGCCCGATCCGGGGGAGTCATAAACTGGTGGGAAAGCCAGTTCAGAATTGTGGGAGGCTTCGGGCCCGTGGGACCAGATTTCTGGGGATCATCATCACGAGGGGGGTGGCCGGCCCGAGGGGCCCGCGAATTGGGGAGGATGGGACTAGGTCGACCTGAACTGCTCTTAGTTATGTCAAAGAATGATTAGAGGTGTAGTTTATTAATAATTCAATAAAATGAGGAGTGCCGAATAAACATAAACTACAGTTAGTGCTCCCCGGACTTTTAAATGGCCCGCTGGCAACATTGGGCTTGGGGCAGTAAGAAAGAGGGTGTAAACTGTAAACAAGGGGGCGTAATGTGACCAGACGGTCCACACCCTAGTTGACTCATCTTCATCACATCTCCCCCCCCCCCCCCCCTACCACCCAGAGAGCAGGAGAGAAAGTGGGAGGATACTGACGGCATTTCTAACGTAAGTTGTAAGCATTAGACAAGGTAACACAGCACAGTGCCATACAAGGTCTTTTTGCAAGAAGGAACGGACGTCTAATTCTAAGAATGAAACTTTAAGTTCGGACATTTTGTCCTGCTCGAAAATACACTAAACAACGGAGGTTTGCATTTTTCTTGGAAATTAATGATACAAAAATGACTCTAGGTTCTTGATCTAAATGAAAGAACTAGCCGGAAATGATACCTAAGGTCTACAAAATACACTAGGAAATATTTTTGGCCTCTAGACAGTTTACAGGTAAAAATTCAAACGCAATTTTAAGCGAAAGTCCCCTCCACAAAAATCCCCCCAAACCCCAGTGGGGGGTCTGTCTCAAGCTACGACCCCCGGCTTGGCAAGGGCCGACACGATGTCTGTGAATACTGCTGGGGACAATCACAAGGAATGATCACAATATCCGGCACAATGCTGTACTGCTACCGCCAGAGGGGGTGGGGGGGGGGGGGGGGGAGGGGGGCAAACCCGGGTCAATTTCATCAGTTTCTAAATACCTAATCACTTATTAAATACTGAACAGGTTAATTAACAACATAAGCAAAATTCCCCTAGCAAATGGATTTTCCCTTTCCTATCAACCCCTTCCGTTGGTTTTGTAATGGATTTTACATCTAGGGTAGTGTGTAGTGATTCCCTAAGAATCATAAGAAACTTCCGAACAATATCTAGAATTATTCCGGTTAGCGATTATGGTAGGTTTACAAGTTATACAGTAGCGTAGCCCATGTAGGGAATAAACTAGCGTCTCTTGAAATATTAAATCAAGTAATGAACATAATCTTGGTGGAATGCCAAACACCTGACTTGTAATTTCACTATTGCGAGGTAAAATCATTACGAAATCATCAGACTCCTAGACTGGAATTTAAGAGATTTGTGTAACAGCTGTTGCGAACCCCAGAGTTGGCAAGGGAACTTTCGGGAGAATGGTTTCAAAAAGGGTTAATTTGTGAAAATGTTCTAAAAATTTATCCTAATTAGAACCTTAAAAACCATGCAAATGGCTAAAATTTGGCAATTGGCAAAAATTGGCAGATTCCAGTTCTGTGAACTGTGGGAACTGTGTTTTTTCCCTGGCCGGCAAAATCTCCCAAACCCGACATCCAAAAGCAACAATGACGCAACACTGTCAACGAATTAATAATGGCATTTAATTAATTTTCCATGCCCTTTGTTACGAAATGGTTTCAGTGGATAACAAGGAAAAAGTCTCCTACACACACCTTTCATGGCAACAACCGCAGATCCGGTTGCAATCTATACAGAACTAGATTAGGCTAAGCGGTCACTCCTTGTAGATTAGTTCTGATGTCAATTCCATTTAATCACTATTGGTTTTGGATTAAAAGGGGGAAAGCGGGCCCAGGCGGGTGGGAGGAATTTTCAGTTTTCAAATTGTTTAATTAATTCACAACTTTTTATGTGTCCTACTAGACCTCATGAACCTGTACTAGCAGGTACTTTGCTTTGCACTATCAAAGACTTCGGTTGTCATTGGTTTTCTTTGTTTCTAACGAATATAAAAACTGTGTCAAAAGCAGTATATTTGGGGCCATACGATGAAGTAACGCCGTTCTAGGCGCCGTTACGTTGTGGCCAGCTGTTTAGTGTTTATCCGGGCGGTTCGAAATAATGGCACCCGTGTAATTAGAACACAACGAGAAAAACTGTGAAATTTTATAAAATCTGGCAACGTTACGTTTTTCATAACAATCGGTTGCTTTGGATTTGCAACGTCAATAAAAGATTATAATAATTAAATAATGCTTAAATTCCTTGGGGTGCCAGCCGACATGAATTTAATACCTGGATTTACTTTGCCCCATTGTTATATTCGCGTATTAAAACAATGTGCGTGCATTTAAATTTCTAATGTGTTTAAAAGGAAACAATGGCCAAGAAAATAATTTCATTCTCAGAAAAAAAGCTATCTGGACCAATTTTATGTTCGAAAAAACACGAGCACGAAAGAAGAGTGGGATTATACGTCATCACAGCTGATGGATTTTCAACCTATGTTGCCATATTTCAAGCGTATTCCTTTAGGATATCCCCCCCTCAAAGCACAAGCCTACTGCTGCTGGTTTATTAGTGAGAGGGCGAACGCAAGGATCAACTTACCGATCTCTATTTAGAAGGCATATCCTTTCTTTCGGCACTTTTAACTTTTTAGATATCACTTTTTTCAAGTTTTCTATGGTTTCCGATTTCGCAATCGAAAGATCGAATTGTCCGCCAGTGGTAGGCGTCACGCGTATCGTAATGGTCGACGCACTAACACAGCCACACCCCGTACGATTATTTGCATCCCCTGGAGTACTAGCTGGTTTGGCAGAATCTGCACTTGAACCAGATGCATTACCACTTCCACTATCCATTTTCAGTCGAGTTTATAAACTTAGAAAAACACCACCGCACCACACGCAAAACTACCTCAGTACGGACTATCTAACAATTGAGCCTACAATAGAAATTTGCATCAATATGCATTGAGATACGTCCGTACTGAGTCACCTTCACCTAGCGACTGATCTTTGCTGAACAGCGATGCAATGAGCGAGCCCCGTGCCGCCGGGGAAAAGTGATAGCGCGTCCGATGAACTCTGGATAGTATTTGAATGACATCTCTGGACGAAAAGCAGAAACTATTCCTAGTGAAATAGATGTCGCCAGCGTGACGGACAGAATATGGAGTTTACGTTTATTTGAAACATTAAATGTGTGCATTTAAATCTGATTTGAAATGTATTTAATTAAAAGTTACATTGACGTTTTAATTAATTGCCCAATGATTGCATTGTCAAATATTTGTAGCTCATCCAAAATTAATTTTATTCCTATCAGGGTAGTAACATTTATTGTTATGCTGTTGGCTAATCTTTGTTAGTTGCACTCACTGCCTTCTAGAAAGACATTACGAACAGCTGATTGCTACGATTTTAATTTAGTAGACTGTGGAAAAAATACACGGTCTTTGAGAGGAGAGGACGTTTGTGGTTAAAATTTGGTTAAAGCAAGTTGACGAGAAAATAAGGTAAAATGCCACTCAGTCCAGACATGAAAGATCGACTGCAAGTTGTGATCAGCGCTACCCAGTTTGTAGTCCATTGGGGATTTCTCCCTTGTGTACTGTACTTGGGATTCAAGAAGGGTGCCGATCCGGGCATGCCTCCTCTCTCCTTCGTGAGTTTACTTTGGCAACAATAACTCAAGAAAGAAGTAGGTAGTAGCAAATCACACTGTCTCATCTTCTAAGCATGACGTGCCGAAGAAATATAGTCTCAATTCCAAGAAAATCATGCCGTGTGAGTGTGACTTATTTTCTCTACATGTGAGCTCGTGCTACTCGTGCATCAACCATGGTGTTTGACAGTTTGACATTTAATAATTCCAGAATCAGATCTTGTTAACTCTAACTTCTCTATAAATCTTTTGTTGTATTAAGAATGTTTTCGATGTATGTAAAATAAAATATTACACATTATGATCTAATTTGTAGTATATTTACTATTATCCTAGGTACTATAGATACCTAGGTATAAGATAACTTGTTGTCGGGTCGGGACCTATGGCTAATTTGCAGATTCATTGTTTTGCACATATCAACTAGGTACCTACCTAGATTTAGGTATTACGGCTTCCACACGATTGGCATAGCATAGCACGCAACACACAAGAACAAATTAACCTAACAGTCAAATTCTTCTATTATATCTACCTAAAGGTAGGTATGTTTGTTTACACCTCAGCGGTCGACGCTCGGTGATGGCCAATCAGGAGGCTCGCCCGAGCGCTGGCATTCAAGGTCAAAAGTTTCAAATGGATCGAATCAACCAATCGGAAGATTGCTTTAAAATTAGAACCAAAAATTTCAGAAAAAATTATGATCTTAGAACTATACGACGGCCTCAAAAAATTTGAAAAATTTCGATTCGGTAGGTCAAACGGTGTGACCTACATATTTCATTTTTAAACCAATCGGAGGGCAGCGCTCAAAAACAATCCCAAACTACAGTTCGTTTTTCTTGTTTGAACTCTCGCCAGAATGCGCTGATGCAGTTTTTCTGTTAAAGGCCGAGAAAGACTTAATTGCGCGCTCACCTTGCAATGACGTCTTTCTCGGCCTAACAGAGCAAGTGACTGTGGCTCCATCTGGTGAGAGTTAAAACAGGCAACACAAACTGTAAGTTAGAATATTAGTAGGTATATGTGCAAAATTTGAGCTTGATGAGAAAAACAATGTGACCTGTTGTAGCATCAAGAAAAACAAAAACAGAAAGTATAGGTATCCAAAAGTGCCGAATGTAGACGCTCGCTCAACTGTAAGCTGATGAAACTCAAACATCTACCTAAGTTGCAGACGAAGAGAGATTTCTTTTACCTATTAGCAGAGAACCTTCCCATCATTTGCCTCTCGGCTGTGAGATCCACGAAAAACGTCAGTCAAGGACAGCTGCAGGAAGCGAACCCAGGATCTCCGGAGAACAAGACCGAAGTTATTGCCCAAGCCAATGTGCTCGACCAGTTCGATCATTTCTGTTCAACCAGACATCGAACAGGTACTTCAAAATTAGAAATCGAACATTGCTCAATTTTCACGGGCTACTAGTGCTTATCCTTGCTTGCAGTATTTTAATCTGAAAATTGCTGAGATTCGTTACTGCTGTTATGGCAGCATTGAATGCTTTCGTCGATGTGAAGGTCGCACTTCTTTACCAGATTCTGGCTTTATAAAGACATATTAACTCCGTGTAAGATCACATCATATCCTGCATGATTTTAAATATGAATTCATATTCAAAATATGACACTATAAGAAGCGTCGTTGTACCTACTGTGTCAGGTTTTCCTGCAATTTGGTCAAATGTAAGACAATCTCAGCCGTTGCAGCAGAAAAGTTGACGATAAGACGCTTTTGTCTATATACATCGAAGGCGGAGTTACGAATCATAAACAAAGAAGCGTTTGTCATTGATCTAAGCATTAAGATTACTTTTCATTAAAATTAGAACTGCAAACAAAACTCGTATGTGTAAAAGTTTGGTTAGTGATGCATATTCATGGAAATATATTCGATAAATGCTCCTTCTCCCTTTCCATGCATTTACATCAGTTTAGGCTCCTCCCCCCGACCCATGACACTGGCAAAGTTGTTTTGCAGTTGTTTGAATGTGGTGGGCAATGAAAGGAGTATTTACCGAATAAGTTTCCTGGTTGTCATATCATAAGATAGTACCTACCCTAGTTAAATAATTTACTATTACGAATAACATGGTCCCACATTGTTTTATTATCCGTTACCAGTACCACCAACAAAATAATATATTCAAATTGTCAAATACAATAAAACAAACAATTGGAAGTATTTGCAACAGTCATTCATTAATTATTATTACTAAATGCCAAAGCAAAATGGAGCTGGTCAAGACAATGATTATTGTTGGTAACTGCTCCAATATTTCATTACCTAATTAACCAGTTTACCACTACACATTGCTTCTGCTCTATTACTAAATAACAAAATGCACTAATGCGATAGGTAATACAATCAAACAGAATATGTATTGGTTTGTAAATTATGAAAATGTAACATGGATATTTCATATTAACTAAGTAGTCTTCACATTGTATCAAGATCCACATTGTTAAATTTAACATAGGTAGGCAAGTGGGTATTATCAAGTCAATAATAACAGCAAAACAATGCGGTTTTTATGATTTCTACAGAATAAAAATGTCTTAATAAATAGGTATGACAATAGACAACATTAAAAATTATCTAGTTAGCTCTGCTTTTCAAAAAATTTCACATGCAGTCCCGTGATCCTAATAGGTATCTATTTATGTTATTAGCCATTGTTAAATAACATAAATAGATATTAGGATCACGGGACTACATGTAAAATTTTTTGAAAATCAGAGCTAACTAGATAATTTTTAATGTTGTCTATTGAAATCTTTAGGTAGTTTTAGTTGTCCGCAGCCCTGTGCCCAACCTACGTTTCTTACCAACACGCTGGTAAAAATCATAGTTCGTATTTAAAAGTAGACCTGGCCAGAATATGACCTCCCATTGAACTATATTAAATCTCAGCACCGAATTGTTCTAACAAAATAATGCCACAGATATATATATGCAAGGACCGTAGGTATAGGCTACAAATTGTTCCGATCAACAGAAATACAAATTAAATAGGTATACACAAAAATGTATAAAGAATCCCATTAGTACGTACCACTTGAACACTTACCTGATCTAGACTACAATCCATTAATTAGCTTTGCTAAAGTAAAAAAATTACATACAATATTAGGTATATGTTTCTGAAAATATTTTGCAAAAGGTCACTTGTGGATTAAACTGATAATTCTAATGTTGTTTCAACTATACCTACTTTAGCTAAATGGCAAATACTAGAGAATTTTCATTAAATTTTCCCTTCACATAAAAAATTGTGGGACAAAAAATTTAGAAACATCGTTTTACTCCGTAGGTACCTTCCTACTTGAAATCTGTAATTTTCAATGAAAAATCTTGCATTTAAATATTAATTCTATCGGGAAAAATGCATTATTTTCTTTAATAATGCTTTATAGTAGGTAATAGAAAAAATACCAACAGTTCAACCCCACACCAATACGCAGTGCTTTTGAAGCTATCCTTGCCTCGGTCAATCAAAATTATGACAGTCTTCCTTTAGTTATCTTGGTCTCAAACACTAAGACATGGCATGCTGTGGCTAACGAATGAACCTCTCCAATATCTTGTTTTGAATATGTACTCTCAAAGCCACATCATTGAAACATTGAGCATTTCAATGTTATTAATTAGGCTATGAATTTTATGTAACTGGATTGCGGCACGTTATGAGGAAGGATTACTGGCTAAACTGCCTTTTATAAGATAGTGACCATTTCCTTGAAGATAGATAGTATGATGCGACAAAGTTGTAGTGAATGAATTCACTTTGAAGAACATGATACTTTTCAGAAAAACTTTGAACGGATTTCAAATTCATAAACTTACGGGACAAACTTCATAACTTTTAGATCAATTGTATCAAACTAAGTAGCCCACATTTTTCAATAGAAAAACATTCTCTACATCTTTGTCGCTTCAAAATACTGCATATCTTTAATGATATTATCACAATCTTAAAATGTCGGCACCTCTGGAGGGCATATTGCTGGTCATTCGCTTTAACAGTTCCGTTTGGACAGAAGAATTTATGAAGACTTCTCTCCGATACGTAATACGTAAAACCAAAATCTGAACCCACTGAACGATTAGCGTCTTGAAACCCTGTGACGAAACCGTGATCCTACTTCTTGTTGCTATTGTCGTCTGTGCGTCGGCGATGGTCCTCACGAACCAAACTCCTCTGTGTCTGCGTCTATCGGTTTGAACTCGAACGTGCCTCGTCCGTCCATTTGAAGGTAGTACTGCAGAGGAAATAGAGGAGGTGAGCAACTTGCTAAACTACACATTCACTTATGCAGTCAATAGTTAACTATAATGGAAGTTGAACTTTTAAAATAAAAAATTCTCAGTTGCAAATTGGTAGTTGCATCTACCTTAGAGGAATTAGTGACTAATTCCTCTAAGCATCTACCATGCATCACCATGGCAAGTCCAATCACTCAGCAGTGATTGTAGATTTATGATTTATCAAGGTATAGCAATGCTTGCATTACAAAGTTTTAAAATAATGGGATCGATCGCATTTTAAAATATAAGGAGTGGAGAACAGTGACCGCAGGAATATTGTGGGAGGACAGAGAGAAGTGGAGAGACACAGTGAAGGGGCATCAGCCAGAAGACGTAGAGGAAGATGAAGGAGAGTGTGATGTGTCAGGACCAGCCACCCGACATCACTGAAGTGAAGGCCCAAGATTGACGGTGGAATTCCACCCCCGACCCGGCATTGTGTTGGAAACGGGCGACAGATATTTATTTATATTATTAATTGTTAAATCTTTCCTCCATTTGTAAAATGATGCCAGAGTCAAAACATCTTGTCATCGAATCGAAATAAATGCGACACAAGAATAATTTTTACATTGTACTAATTTACTGTTTTCTCTCTTTCACAATAAGCACAATAAACAGAGTCAAATCGAAACTCAATATTTAGTTTGACTTCGATGTCAGGTCCCAGGCGAATAGGAACGGCTGGCTGACTCCCATTCACCATAAAAAATTAAGTGTAGTGTCCAAGAATTACTTAAGAATTGTTTAAATTCTAAAAATAGCACCATACGGGGCATAAATAGGAGTTATTTGTTGTAATTTGAGCAATTAACATCCCAGAATCGATTCTAAAATGTTTATACCGGGTGGCCCAAAAAAAACGTCCAACGGGCGAGACATCACTGTGACAAAACTACTGCACAAATCGGGCTGAAAATTACACCAATTATACAAAACATACTAAGGTCTAATATGTGAAAGTTATAAGACCATAACTTATATAGGAAAAAAGATACAGATGTTCGAACTTTGTTGTCGAAAAATCGATTAAACGGACGGAACTCAAAAATCACGCGTCCAGAAAATGCCCAATAGCCGGGACGCTGTTTACTCAAAACTGCTGAAGATATCAAACAGAAAATTTCATATTTTATTCAAAATATATTACTATCGATTGTGTACAAATTTCCATTCATTTGAATGAATGTAACGAAAGTTATGTTATCTAGAATTTGAGCTTAAAAAACAGAATGCACGAGAGATAATTTCTCAAGTTTTATTTCACATGTTATTTTAGAAGTGAAATTATCTAAAGTATTTTCTGTTTTTAAGCTCAAATTCAAGATACCATAACTTTCGTACCACTGATTCAAATGTATTGAAATTTGTATCCAATATATATTCATATGTTTTGCATAAGATTTGAAATTTTCAGCCATATATCATCAGTAATATTAAAAATAAAGGTGTCCATGCCATTGGACTTTTTCTGAATGCGCGCTCTTCGAGCTCCGTATAATTGATTTTTCGAGAACCAAATTCGAACAGCTGTAACTTTTTTCCTACAAAAGAAATGTTTTTGGAACTTTCACACATCAAACATTGGGATGTTTATTATAAAAAGTAAAATTTTCGGACTAATATCTGCAGTAGTTTCTTCACAGCGTTGTCTCGCTTATTGGACGTTTTTTTTGGGCCACCCGGTATAAGAAAAAATGCCTTACGGGGCAACAATTGTTTGCTTCAGTTTGTGCATTTTAGAGCCCCAGAATCACTTTTTTAACTGGTTTAAATTATTAAAACCGCCAGACCCCCCTTGCAAGTATCTCATTCGCCCCCCCCCCCGGTGATGAAAGTAGTTCCTACGCGCCCGTCAGGTTCGAACCCTAATATTTTCTAATAACCTGATTTTCAAGAGTCGGCTTACCTCGTGGTGCTTCCACAGCGAGCGTCTGTGCGACACGGTGAACAGCGTGATGCCGGCTTCCTTGCAGTACGAGTACATGCTCCCCTCCACGTCCACGCTCACGGCGGAAGTGCACTCGTCCAGGATGGCGAACTGCGGCTCGTGGTAGAACAGTCGCGCCATCTGCGGACACGTCAGCCGTCATTAGGTCGGATACGATGGCGCATAGTACACACATGTGAAGGACAGTAGATGTTAAAGCCGGTCATATGTTATTTCCCCGCCAACGGTCAGTTTGGAGCGGTTTTAGAGGCAAATACAAAATATAAATTGCTATATTTGGCAAACGGTTATGAATATCGCAAAAGCAAGACTTAGGTGACATGTATTGAACCTTTATCTACATTTTCATCGCTTACTGTCATAACTTTGCTCCTACTTTGTGGTCAGCATTTGTCGGGCACGAAAACGCTCCGTGCAAGCGACGAATGAGCGACGGACGAATTATATGTCTTTATAAAGCCAGAATGTTGTGCAAAATTGTGGTCTTCACTGAAAGCATTCAGTGCTGCAGCTGTATGTAGCAGTAACAAATGCCATAGAGCGGAAGTCAACATTCAAATACAAGAACTCACTGCTATCCTCTGCTTCTCCCCTCCGCTCAACACGTCGATCCAGTCGGCGATAGCGTCCCATCCGCCCTCGCGCGAAAGAAGGTACGACAGCTTGACGCGCTCGAGATGCTCGGAGAGCACGGCGTCCGTCTTGCCGCGGCGCTTCATCTCCTCGTGCGTGTGCGGGTAGATCACCTGGTCGCGCAGCGTGCCCAGGGTCATGTACGGCCGCTGAGGGATGTAGAAGAGCTTCCCGCGCGGCGGCTTGGTCAGCGTGCCGCCGAACAGCGGCCACAGCTGGACAACAGAATAGAAGCAATCAATACGAGGGGTTAAGGTGCTGCAAGCACAAGCGGTTTTGTAGCTTGTTGCAGGCACTTTTTTGGATATGATTGGAGTTGAAATGGGTTGACGAAATTATTTGAAATTTTAATTGTGATTAGATAAAAGACAAACTTATGGTTATCACTTGGTAAATTTCTAATTTTTTGCTATGGTTATGAGTAATAATTAGTTGATTTTTGTGTGAAAAAGAGTATATTTTCTTGTCTCGCTGGGTGCTGTATGGAATTTAATTTTAAAAATGTGCCAAGTGATAACCCTAAGTTTGTATTTTATCTAATTATGATAAAATTTGAGACCAATTGGTTGACGGGTATGGTCTCCAATCGTATCGGAAATATCATCCTTTTGAGCAGTTTTGTTGAATAACCGGCGCCTAATTAGCGATGCAAGAAACAAAAATTTAAAAGTGCTACTAATATACAATCAGACTGATCATGTGAATATCCTATCAAAGGTACACCCGCACTTATGAAACAATTTTTCTCTCTCAATTTGCTAAAACGGCCGAGCGCTTGCACCACCTTAAAGCTAAATGCGGCCACCACTGTGCCGGTGGACTCACCTCCCCGAGTATCCTGAACAGAGAGCTCTTGCCGCATCCGTTGGGCCCGCAGACGAGGACGTTCATGCCGGAGCGCACCTCGAAGGAGATCTCCTCGATGAGCACGTCCCCGTTGGGCGTCACCAGCGGCACCTTGTCGAACTTGATCAGCTTGTCGGCGTGGATCACGCGGCCCGAGCCGGGGACCAGCGGCATCGTGGCCTTCTGCAGCGCCGATGACAGAGCTGACGGGAAGACAAGACAAGAGGAAGATTAGTACGATTATAGAGAATGTCACATGATAACACCACAAACACAAGAGCGTTTTAAGAACCAACAACTCTTGGATCGTCACCAGTACTAGTGAAAATAAGGAAGATAATTAAAAACTCTGCATAATATTTCTGAGATACTTCAATCACCGCTGGCCCTGTCAGATGCGTATTTTCATTGATGATGAAAATGCGCGAAAATTAAATTATTTGCCATATGACTATGAGACATTAGTGCGGATAACAATGTTTCACGGCATGTATGATACTTCGTTTGAAGCCACTTCTCTGCCATTATATTATATATTTATTATATTCATTATATTATATTATATTATATTATATTCCAATTTTTTACCAAAATCCATTGCTAACTTTCTACAGAAGTTGATGATTGAGTAACTTATAAGTTCCTTTTTTGATAAAGTCAATTTACTTTAACAAAGTTCCTTTTCTCAAGTAACTTACTCAACACTGAAAATAAGGAGTATATTGTTAGAACAAAATTGGGTAGGTCAAAAGTTTATTCTTCAAAATAGGAAGAGAACAATTGAAATGGTATGGAAGGATGAGAATGGATGTAAATAGAATGCCCGGTATAACATTTGAAAAGACAAGGCAGATCAAGAAGAGATGTGTGGGTCGGCCAAGATACTGATGGGAGGAACAGATACGTGGTGATTTGAAGGCAAGAGGAGTGGAAAATGAAGAGATTGTGGAGGAGCGTTGGTGGGAATATGATGAGAAATGGAGTGCATTGCTGAAAAAAGATGAAGAAGGTGATTGAATGTTTATTAACTTTTATGAATAAAATGTTTGGTTTAAATTTAAATCTAAGAACAACGTCGAGTCTGGCGGCTCAAGTATAATTGTTTTTGCCTAAATTAATACCCAATTTTTTACCGGCTGTATAGTAGTAGAAAAAAAACAAATAAGGAGCTATAATTCTTAAATAACATCAAGGTAGTGAAAACCTTCTTCCTACTGCACCGACCTGGTCCGAGGTCGTTGTCCTTGTTGGTGACCATGGTGCGCTCGTAGTGTCCCGCGTTGAGGTCCTTGAGCACCTTAATGATCTCGGTGACGCGGGCGGTGAATCCTGCCAGGCGGGTCATCTCGCGGCCGGCCAGCACCAGGCGGCCGATCGCCTCGGCCAGCTTCACCAGCATGCGCCCGTACGTGTAGTACAGCTGCAACATCACAGGTCACGGTGACTACTAGGAACATGCGGGCGGTGAATCCTGCCAGGAGGGTCATCTCGCAGCACCAGGCGGCCGATCGCCTCGGCCAGCTTCACCAGCATGCGCCCGTACGTGTAGTACAGCTGCAACATCACAGGTCGCGGTGACTACAGAAACACGCTCTGTGTAACGCGTTGATGAGCGAGCATTCGTATTGCATGATAATTGATAATTGATATGCATTTGCAAGTTTCTGCACTATAGGCCTTGGAATGAGCCATAATGAAGTGCGTCAAAATAGCAGTGATAAATTAGGGTTGGGCGAACCGGTTCGTTTTTGAACCGAACCGGCTAGCTAGGTTCGAAAAACGAAACTCTAAAGTTCGTTTTCGAACCTTTTTCGAACCTCCCGCCTTTTTCCCCGCCCTTTTTCATTCAAACAATGCGACCAATATCTTGTCACTATTTATCTAATGTTGGCCTCTTGTCTTTAGTGGTGCAGTAAAATGGTAAAACCTGGGTAAATCGAACCCTGTAAGCCGAAATCATCATAAATCAAAGTAAACTCAAATCCTGTCACACTATAGGGCGTTTCATGTTAAAATAAATCTTGAACCGAATTTTTCATAAGACGCAATTCGAAGTGCTATTTGGTACCAACTAGAAAAGTAGCATTGATTTCAGTTTAGAAGTCCTGGTAATTTCCTTGTTGAGTAAAATTTTCGAAGTATTAAAATGAAATAATGATTGTTGCGATCTAAACTGTGTTGTACTTTTGGAACAGAGTGTACTTTTGGGTCCTGCAGAGTGCAGCTGCTTGCCAGCAGGTACCTGAACCTGACCCTTGCCTGCGTAAGGGAGGATTGTTTTGTTTTTCTCTGTTGAAAGGTCTGTGAACTCGCAATTTATATAAGAAGTAATCAGATGGCAAATGACTTGACATCATATTTTATTTTATTTTGATGATATTGTATGTTCATGGTTATTGAATAAAATATAATAGTGGTCATTGAGAACACCATTCGCGATCTAAATGAAGGGAAGATATCACGCATAAGTTTAAAAATAATGGTGTATATTTGAGCTTTCCAAACTTCATTATAACCCAATGCAAAATCAAAAACAGTATGACGATTGGCGAGATAATTTTTGAAGAATATTGGAATATACTGAAATGTATTAAAATTTCGAGCAGTATATTTCGCGTTTTTGTTCCTATTATATTTGGTATTATGTCAATGTCCCTGTATAAAAATAGAAATAATATCGGCGTAAACAAACACCCCATCAAACAGCTGTTTTCAAGTGTCTAACCACTAGACTTGCGAGAGGGATAGGGGAGAATGGTGACTGGTGCTTACGCGCTTATCTTGACTACATTACCTGGAAAACATCATTTTCTGAAAAAAAAAGGTTTGGTTCGTTTAAGGTTCGAAATTTCAAACCTTTTGAAAAGGTTCGGTTCGAGGTTCGGTTCGAAAAAAAAATGAGGTTTGCCCAACCCTATGATAAATATATGAAATTGACTTGAACACCGCCCAACGGACAGACTGTCAACTTTGCGAGAGTGGAGAGCAGGCACCTGACCATGTTTGACAGTCACGTGACAACTGTCAGCTAATGAGAGAGGGGCTCTCCTCTTTCCACTCTTGTAGAAGTTGACAGTGTGTCCAGTATTTTAAAAAATGTGTCACATATTACCAAACACGTATAACATGTCCGTAAAATTTCAATAGTTTGAAGTAAACGACAGATTAGTCTGTCCAATTTACCAAAACACCTAAAATGTTGGTGCCGATGACAATGAAAATTTTTAAGATGGTCAGTCGAGCGGTTCCATTTTAAATTTCAAAAAAATCACACTGCTTAGATTACATTAGTAGGTGTGCAAAATTTCAGATCGTTTGGTTGAAAGGTTTGACCTGGGCACTGCAGGCAAAAACACAAACAAACAAACATACAGAGAAATTATCATTAAAGTACCGTGATGACGCTCGCTTAAAGGAGAACAAAATACGTTAAATACGAGAAGTATGCAATGTAATATTTATTTCTATGCATTTTAGTGAAAACCGCATATTTTTAAAAAAATACCTGATTTTTTTATGATTTATTTTATGTAGCGCGCAACGAATATTCATCTCATGCGTGACGTACGTGGTGCGCGGCCATGTGTTCTGAGTCATGAGTCGCAGCGCGGCCGAACATGGCTATAAACAAAATCAAGTGTGACACTCATCTGTTCTTTACGCAACACACATGCAGTTCGTGTCCAACACGAGACGTAGAAACACTTTCTGTGTCTCATATTTTGAATTTACTTTGTAAACTAGTTTCTAATGCGCTAACTGCACTATTCTTTTTATTAATCGTTCACTATACGATAGGACAATGAGTAGAGAGACAATATTACCATATCAGTTCGAGCCAGAATATGCAGAGACTGATCTAGACAGTGTTGTTTTAGTGGGCGAGGACGATATAAGTGTACACATATATTCGGGACGAAAGGATAATATTTTGTGGTGTAAATGTGGAATGTGCAAATTGATGCCGAGTGATTTTGAATGTTTGTGTTGTAAGGAAAGCGAAACTATTGGCAAGGTTAGACGGCAATTTGATTGTGTCACTGAAAACCCCCTTTTTAGTAATTTAGTTATTTTTCAAGAAGCACTAAATTTATTACGACATCAGACAATTCGTAAAACTGCGAGCCGACGGAAGAAGGAGTCTCTCTCAGCAACAGAACTACCGAATAAATCGTGGCGGTATTTAGCTTATAAACAATTTGTTATTTGGGTAAATGCCAATAATACCCTTGGTGTCGGCAATAGGGTGGTAATTCCTTCGTGTGTAGTTAGTAAGATAAGAGAAACATTTCCGGAACCAAATGCTCTGTACACTGGATTTTTGCCTCGAGATTTAGGGGAAACACCTAAATGGCCTGAATAAACCAGCTGTAAGTAATACTTCTTCGAACATATTTTTATGATATATATTACAATGAGAGAATACCGCGTCGGGAGTTCGAAGCTGCGAGAAGTGATAAAAGGAGAGTGGGAAGACCGAGGGAAAAGTGGAGAGAGCTGGTAGCAGAAGATGTACAAGAGAGACTGGAGAAGTGGGAAGAAGTGGAAGAAGGAAGGTGGTGGGAAGACAGGAAGAAGTGGAAAAAACTGGTAGAGAAGAAGAACGAAGAGGAAGAGCCAAGCCTGGCCAGCTAGCTTAGGAGTCCGGGCCCTAGTAAATGGTGGCCTCGCCACCCCCCGACCCAACTCTTGGAACCGGGAGGAAGATTATTATTATTATTATATTACAATGGTTATTACTTATTGTGCATTTGCTCACCGTTATCACTGCTGGGTTGATGATGAAGGGAAGCGGGTAAATCGACTTTTACGTATTTCCTCGACAGCGGGGCGGGGGATGGGGGCAATGTTCTCAGGTACTTGCACAGGTGGGTCAAGGTCGGAATCTTCAATTATTTTACACTCTTCATTTTCTACTCTGTCCGCAACTCTGTCCATAATGTCGTCTCGCCACAAATAACTCTTTTTTTCGTATCTTGTTTTCATCACCCATGCTTTTGAGGCTTTTGAGTATTGTTGGTATTCGGCTTTAGGTTTTCTATTTTGATTTGCATTGTGATCGAGAATTGCAATGATTGATCGGATGTGCATTCCGCGGTTAGAGAAATGGATTCTTTTCGGAAGGTATTTCAAGCGGACATTGTGGTAAGATTCCAATCGACCTGTGTGCACGTAATTTTTAGCGTGTTTGATGTCATTTACAAATCCGGTGTTTGTAATGATTTTTTTTAATTCTCTGTAACTGTCTGATTTTGGATCAATCCACATTTTCTTCTTTCTTGTTTCCGGTGATAGTTCTTCATGTCCACAACAAGAGATGCAATCAGGTTGCATTGGGTCAGGTGACCAACTATGCACATTTTTAACATGATACAATAAAGATGTAAATTTCTCTACCAAAACCTCCCCATCACCACCGCATGTCTGGCAACTCCACCACAGATGGTTCGATATACTACCCTTCCATGCTGAGAATTCTGGGTATTTTTTTTCCACCGCTTTTATTCGTTTAGATAAACTTTTAGCTAAATGCCACACGTCGAATTCATGCTGAATCGTATCTTTGAATTGTCTCATAAATACACCCACCCCCCGATGTCGATCACTTAGAAATATTTTAATTTTCAATTGTTCGTCGTAAATCAGTCCTTGAATAAGTTCTTGGCAAGCATTTTTCTCAAGATCTCCTGTCATTTGGCATTTCTGAATAATTTTAAAATCTACAATTTGAGATGTACTGAGATCCATTATGGTGTATGTGCAGTATTTAGCGCAGAAACCAGGGCTATCGAATTGACCATCCCCTGCTAAACGCACATTTTCATCTTCACGCAAATTATTCATCATCTCTGTTCGTTGTTCCACCCACACTTTTTCAACTTCGTTTTGAAAATACCTTTTAATTAGTTGATCGAAAGTAGTGCGTGAAAAACAAAGCAGTTTCAGTGTATTTGCAAATTGAGAAAATGCTGTGAAATTAACACCTGTTAGCATCAGGGCTGACGCAATAGCCACATTGCCTTTGGGTTGATTGCCCTTCATAGTCTGAGATCGCCAGTGTAATTTATGGCCTGCTTCACACGTGGTCGTCACCCCTAGCATAGCCCCTCGACTCCACCTCTTAGTTTTTATAACAAGAGCCCCACATTCACGGCACAGTCTAAACAGGGTGGACAAACAGCTCCAAAATACAAAATAAAATAAATGTTGAGTAGTATTATCACTGTCACTGTCATTTTCACTGTCGGTTTGATCGTCAACGGAGTCCTCACTATCTGATGTTTCTTCTTCCGGGTCCAGTCTAAACGAAACATCCAAATCTTGCTTCTCAGTTTCCGACTCACTATCACTCTCAGAACAGAAACGATATATTTCTTGCGAGCCTAATTCGCACTGCACACCTGCATCACACGTATTTGTCCACGGATAATCTTCGCCGATCACCATAGGGGATGGATGACTCGGGGCTGTCAAAGCGCCTGAAGTCCCGGGTTGAGGAGAGGGTGGGTTTGTTGTCAAGAGGTCATCTACCATTTGTTTTTTGCGCTTTCTTTCATAGCGAGTTGCACGACTTTCTTTAGCTGCTGGTACGGGTTGAACGGCTACGGGTTGATCGGGCACGTGTGAGCTGTCACTTTTATGTTCACCTTTTAAACACTGGGTTGGGACTGTCCCCGGGTTCAAATTTATTTTTTTTCTACCGGAAGAATCACCCAATAATCGGTATTTTAAAATGTCGGACTGATTAAAATCCTCGGGTAAAAAGTGTTTCGAGCAAACACGTGAATCGTCACTAGGTTCGAAGTTGTCTCTGAACGATCTCGCTTTCCACACAGCAAATCGTTTGGGTGATCTATTCCTATTCGGGTAGCGGTATAATGATACCCGAGGCACTGTTTTTTCTGAATTATTACAACCATAAAACAAGCACCGAGGCATTATTAAATCGGATTATACTAGACAAATTTGAATTACACTTTACATCCTGACTCGGTGACTGCAGAAACTCGACTGATTTTCATGTGAAGCATACAAACTTACGCCTACAACTCATAAACATATCAGGGCCTCTTGGGTGAGGCTTCAAATTTCTGAGATCTACGCATGCAAGTTTCTCAAGTGTGTAATGATCTAAATTTATTACCTCCAAGCATTTTTATAGTTTAACTCATAAAACATTCTGAAGATGGAATATACTGAAACTAAAATAACGAAACCAATGTCGAGTGATTTTGAATGTTTGTGTCGTCGGGAAAGTGAGACATATGACGAGATAAGACGGGAATTGGATGTGTGTGTCTCTATAAACCCATCTATTTGAACATGATAATTCAATCATTTATATCATCAGATCAATCAGTTCGTAGAAAAGACTTTGAAACGAAGGAAGAATAATTTTCTCTTGCTGCTTCAGATTTATATCCAATAGGTATACATTGTGGCGGTTTTTAGCTCACATAATTACCTGACAATTCAACTTTTAAAATGTCTGGCTGATTACGATGTTTCGGGCAAACACGAGGCCTGTCAATAGGTTCATAGTTGTCCCTGAGCGATTTTGCTTTGGATTTAGCTTACAAAACAGTAATTCGTTTCGGCGCTTTCTTTCTATTAGGGAAGCGGTAAAATGTTCGCGGCGATAGCATTTTTTTTCCTTACTATTACAGCTGTAAACAAGGCACTGGGGCATTATGAAATAGTATGATACTATTATTAGATCTTCGAATCACATTGTACATCATAAGTTAGTGCATGAATGAATATAGACTGACTTGCATGCATGCATACAAACTCACGCGACACCCATATAACCAATGCATAGCCACACTTGCGACGCCCCAGTGACGTCATCGTTCTCGTAGCGTTGCGCAAGAACGTCTGCCAAGGTGTGTTACGATTTTTTTTCATAACCAACAAGCATGTCTATGTTATATGAACACATACAACATTCTGACACTGAAATATCACTAAACTTATTTTGTTCCCCTTTAAAAACCTGCCATTATTCGTCAGCCGTTGTCCATTGATAATGGAACAAGGGCTGTGCATAAAGGACGTCATGCGTGAGTTGTGTATTTGTCACGATTCTGTTTTGAGTCTGTTTTGATAAACAGAGGACTCGACTCACCCTGAACCTCTCGTTCTTGTCGCAAGTGGACAGAATCGCGTGGTCCTTCTGCATGAACGGAATGCTGACGGCCATGAAGCCGACGACGGTGGCGATATCTGCCGACAGAAGACGGAAAGTTGACAACACGTTTCCAAGTTCAAGTCCTCACCGAGTAATGTGACAACATTATTACAATCCTTACAACTTTCCCAGACAGAATGATACACATGTGAAAAGAAGAAGTAAAACAAGAAGAAACAATTTCAGGCGGAAATACGACGACATATACTTTATTCATACACTAGAACAAGTTTACATACTTGGACTTGGATGCCCATACTCATGGGTACCTAAGCTTTTTGTAACAAAGAAATTGAGTATTTGTTATTTATTTCACCTGGAAACAAGTGTTTGCCTTCAGTTACTACCTGAACAAACTACCTGAACATATAAAAAATGTAACAGATATTGATAGATTCAAGTAGGTACCTACTAAAGACATTTCTAGTGCATAAGGCGTATTACTCAATAGATGAATATATCAATGAATGAATGGAACCATGTACATATTAAATGAATGAATGATTAATGTTACACTGTGCTCAGCACATAAAATAGATTTATATATAAAATATCATTGTACCTACTACATGATGATATATTCCATATACCCTAGACAAAGTATATAATATACCTATGCTTAAGGGTCTGTAACACTGGACCTGTACCTTGTTTCATAGAAATAAACTTACTACTGTCCTTGACCAAAACAGAAAATAAAATTATAAATCATAAAAATAGATTAAAATTATCAAAAGCAAGGGAAACTTGCGTAAAATGAAAGATGGAAGCTCCGCCGAACTTACATTTGGCAACGACGTTGTCCAGAGTTCCCATGACGACACGGAACTCAAGGAACTTGCGCAGATGATCGGTCTACAACAAAATACAAATCATATGTTAGTTATTTGTTATTCATAAGCAAACTATCATAATGTAAAGTAAACATTACTGATCCGAATGAATGCTGGTTCCTACATACATGTTCTAAAAATAGCTGATGAAGTCTGAAAAGATCACTTTTCTTTCAATAACAAAAATAATATAAAAATTTAAGAAACAATCTTTAGCCAAAGGAGCAGTAATTTTGCTTTACCTACTTAGAAAAACACATAGTATGAACTTCAAATGCAAACCAAGTTGATTGGTTATTAAATCAAAACAATAAAAAAATGTAGCAACAAATGATGTGAAATTGAATCAGAAGCAATTGTTTAAATATCGGTAGAAACGAGTAAGAATCATGCCATTTCCACACAGATAAATAGCAGGCAAGTAGGAACGTTTAACTTATAGGGGAAGCTGCTGAATGTGGTAGAGGGGGGAAGGGGGGGTCTCCAGTTGTGGGGGCTTTTAAAAGTAGTTATGGGATGCTAATACCATTACCGTAGATGTACCTTAACATGTACATGCCATTAAGGCGGCTGGGTAGTGAGTTTGACCTTGAAGAGTTTTTTAATCGATTTTTATCAATATCTTTAAACAATGTAATTGTTAACAAAATAGGCGTTGTACGAATATTCAGAACAGTTCAATGAAAATAATTTCATAGTTTAGAATAAGTTAGTAGTTTTATTTCGTCCAACAGATGTTTAGTGTCATTATTTTAGTAATTTTCGGGCACTAAACGTCTGTAGGACAAAGTAAATCTAATAAACCATTACAAGCTATGGAATTATTTTCATTGAACTGTTCTGAATACCCGTACAAAGCCTTATTTTGTTAACAATTACAAGATATTGATAAAAATCGATTAAAAAACTCTTCAAGGTCAAACTCACTACCCAGCCGTCTTAACAATGCTCTTTAATACACTGTCATTTTAGACATGTTCAACAATAGTATAATATAAATTTCATAAAATATATAAATTGTGATTGAAAACGAATTACGTTTTGAAAATGTGTGAAGGATCAAGCTGTTCATCTGTTCCTACGCGACAGATAAGTCTCACCAGTTTGTTGAAGGAGGCCATGACGGTGAGCTTCTCCCTGTTGTTGCCCTGGTAGAAGGCGACCTCCTCGGAGTTGGTGATCAGGCGGGAGTTGATGTAGCGGAACTCTCCCTCGAGCTTCTGCTCCTGCACCGTCATGCGGCCGGTGGGGCGACGCAGGTACGTCAGGAACCAGCCGGAGATGATCAGGTAGACGATCAGCACGCTCGGCGTCTGTAACATTCCCTCGTCATGTCACATACGTGCTCGTCTTGTCCCATACATGCTCGTCATGTCACATACGTGCTCATCACGTGCTCGGCATGTCACATACGTGCTCGGCGTGTCACATACGTGCTCATCACGTGCTCGGCATGTCACATACGTGCTCGGCATGACACATACGTGCTTGGCGTCTGTAACAGTCCCTCGTCTTGTCACATACGTGCTCGTCATGTCTCATACGTGATCACGTGCTCGTCATGTCACATACGTGCTCATCACGTGCTCGGCATGTCACATACGTGCTCGGCGTGTCACATACGTGCTCGTCAGCCGGCCTTAATTAGGCGCCGGTTATTCAACAAAACCGCGCAAAACTATGAAATTTACGATACGATTGTAGTCTAAACCCGTGAACCAATTGATCTCAATATTTAATCATGATTAGATAAATGACAAACTTAGGGTTATGACAATTGGCATATTTTTAAAATTAAATTTAATACGGCACCCAGCGAGACAAGAAAATATACAATTTTTCACCAAAAATCAATTATTAATGAGTTACCTACTAATTAATAGCATAAAATTAAAAATGTACCAAGTCATAACCACAAGTTTGTCTTTTTTTTTTCATGATTAAAATTTCAAATCATTTCGTAAACCCATTTTGTCTCCAATCGTATCCCTAAAAGTGCCTGCAACAAGCGGCAAAATCGCTCGTGCTTGCAGCAGCTTAAAGCTTAGGGAATTCTGGACGGTTTGCTCCTAATACGGCATGCAGCCTAAGAGTTTTGTTGCAACGCACCTGGCCGCCCAGCGTTGTGGTCAGCCTGTAGACGTAGATCATGATGTCGAGCACCGGCTTGCAGATGTTGGAGTAGAGGTCCGTGATGGTCTCGCAGAACTTGTCCACGTCCGTCGTCAGCAGCTGGTCCGCGTTGGAGATGCGGTTGTCCAGGTTGGTCATCTTGTAGTACGTGAAACCCCTGCGGAGACACAACGTCGGTCAGGTCGGCGGACAAAGATGGCTACGAGACGACACAGGGAGCTGGTTCATCTAAAGTATTGTATACTATCTACTAGTCTACTAGTAGACGAGTAGTGTCTACTAGTTTGTCTACTAGTGTGTAGAGAATGCATATTAGCTATATGCATTCTCTTTTGATTGGTAGCATAATTACAGAGTTTCATGAAAGGTAGGGGGGGATTATCCCCCCCCCCAACTCAAGCAAAGTTTAACGTCACAGAATCACTTATAAATTGTTGAAATTAAAAAAAAGTTCTGCAGGGCAACGATTGGGGGGGATGTTTGATTCCGTTTGTGCATTTTAGATCACTTTTAGATTCTTTAAATTCTTAAAAATGCCGCGCGGGTGTAAAACTGGCTTCCCTCCACATGTCGTCCTCCTCCCCATGAGAAAAGTAGTTCCTACGCGCCTGATTAAGTAACATTTATTTTTCAATAATATAGCAATCACCAATCAGATCGAAAAATTACATTAGACTTCAATGTCATAAAACCAATTTATATCGGAACAATTCTCAAATTTCCATAAATATTTAGTATTCGATACTAAAAGTACCTAGAGAATGCGCTCATTTCAGTGATGGCCAGTCACTAGAGTATGCCCCAGTGTGTGTGCGGGCACTCACTTACATGTGGTACTAGTCAATTACTAAAAAATTGTACCTTGTATAGTAGTAATTTTTTTTTAACTCAAATGTCTTATTGTGATTGAACTAAAAAGTTTCAATGTTCAGTCGGAAAAGTAATGAATTCATATGAACGAAAAAGTTTAAACACACTCTTAATTTCAAACTTACTTGAGGTACTCATTGTAAAGATGCGTCGTCAGATTTGTTCTTAGACGTAGCTTCAATTCTCCGATCGAAAACTGAAGCAGAAAGTGTATTTAGTAAACATGTGACTTTTTTAACACAAGATATATTATGCACAAAATAAATGAAAATACAAGCTGCAGCTATTGTCAAGAAATAAGAAATATAAGAGCAAGCAAGCAAACTCTACATTGTACCAAAAATGCAGTACATCATTTGGGTTTTATATTTGAGGTATATCATTTTTTATGATACTTACTTTCAGCACATTGTTGATGACGGAAATCTGAAAGAAAACAAAAAGTAAATGTAGAATGCAGAATGTAGAATGCAGAAATTAGATAACATCATATGAATACATAACTGAAGGCAGATATTATAAATAATGACAATGCTTTGTCATGATTGATGTCGTGTAGCACTGTTCTTCTACCAGTCCAACGATGACAGATGAATTATTAGGATAAAGAAGAAGAATAGGTAAGGAGGGATGCTGGAAAGGAGGAAGTAGTAGCCTATTAGTATATTGACTCTCAATTTAGAAAAACAAATAAAAAATCTCATTCGGAGAGACAGCCGGGGGAATCTAGTTCAAGATCACCCGAGCTTACAACCAAACAGTTACTGCCTATGAATGATGATTGAGGCTCCACTAGTGAGAATGTAATAGAGAAGGGAGTATTTGAAAACCGGTACCGGCATGTAGCCTGTCCCTATCAAAGATACCACGGGGGCCAACGGCTTAACGTCCCATTCGAAGGACGGTGCAACATTTACAGCACGAGCCTCCACAACCCGCACCATCGAGAGACTGATAACAGGTGGAGGGAGGTCGTCACACTAACCACCAAACACCCCAGTCTCTCTGGCCCAACAGCAGCAACTATTAGTTAGGACAGAGTTGAACGGTCACCTATCCAACCGCTGACACCACTTAATGTTGTTTAACCTCGGTGACCACCCAACGGCTGGTGTACAGGATACCTCAGTTCTCGTTAGATCACTGAGGATAAGCAACATTGAGCATGGTCAGTAGTTGGATGGGTGACCATTCAACTCTGGCTTGCCAGTTGCTGCCGTTGGGCCAGAGAGACTGGGGTGGTTGGGGGTTAGTGTGACGACACCCCTCCCCCTGTTATCAGTCTCTCGACGGGCGTTACACCGTCCTTGGGATGGGACGTTAAAACCAGCAGGGCGCAGGGAGCGCACTCACTCGCTTGAAATCCCTAAGTTACGAATCCTCAATCAACTTCACCTCCTATAATAGCGCATCATCAAAGGAGTAGAGTTGTTGAGGCAAGAATAGGAGTAGGACTGCAACTCCTGTTACGCCATTAAAAAAAGAAAAAAAAAACGTGATCTGACGAGAACTGTGGTATTTATCCAATACATCAGAGTAAGCAGCGAGTGAATGTTAAGTTTACCAATGGCATGGCGGAGAAGAAGTTGAACAGCACACTGATGAACTCCTGCTTGTTCATCGTGATGATGGCCGTCTCGATGTACGTCGCGTTCTGGATCATCCAGATGTCGGACACAGATCTGGAGCGAGAAAACCAGATTAGGCATCTCCTTTCGACTGTACCCTACGTCTAATTCAGAAACAACACTCAGAACACTGTTGTGTCTTTAATAGATCGTAAAATCATTTGCTCCCATTGTATTCACAACCATTTCTTGCTCATCCCTAGTTTAATGTTGTTTACAAACTTGTAGCATTTACTGACAACTCAAAAAACACTTTGAATCAACTGTGTTGTACAATAGTCATCATTAAATTAGTTTAAGGACAGGTCATTCAATACTCTGCTAAAACCAGCAATTAAGTTAACACGGTCATTGTAGGATTGTCATTGGTTGTTGCCATGGCAATATAATCCTAATCAACTGTTTAAAATTTGGCAGAGTATTGAAAAACCGGCCCCAAGTTAATTATTTCTTAGCTTTCACAAAGTTATTACGTCGGTGACTTAGAAAATGTTGACTTGACTCGCATAGCATGTGCACAATCCACATGTTATCAAGTGAGGTACTAAAATGTGAGGTACTACGAATTTACTAAATGGCACTGAGTGGTGCAACGCCGGAGCCTGTACCTGGCGACGAGAGAGCCTGCGATGAGGAGCAAGTAGAACATCTCGGCAGAGAAGAAGCCCGGCACGATGATGCTGAGGATGTGTCTGATCTGCCGGACGAAGAGGGCGTCGACGTGCGCCTTGGTGCGGTTCTGCGCAGTCTTCTGTAACATCCGCAACATTTCATTACCTCTACTTGTCTTATCGATAAGGCAGCATATCGATGGCTAAGGATCAGGACCACGTACCTCCATTTTTTACGAAAATGAGTTAGAGAAATCTAAAAAACTGTTAAAATAAATATTACATCAGATGGTAAATATCTCCATCTGGAACAGGGTTCGGCAACCATTTTTGGTGAAGGAGCCAATTTCTCAAAAATTAATAAATTAGATAATAATGGGAGCCGCAGTTCCCAGCAAACGCAGGAGCTCCCTGGGAGGTCCTAATATTAGGATGATGCTCCTTAAATAGGGATATCCTTACAAAGATGTACTGGGGACCTCCCTGGTACATCCTAGTAAGGAGGACTCTAACAAATTCAAGATCGGAGTGTCTATTCGCACGAAACACGAATTCGTGCGAATAGCCACTCCACTGTGGGACGGCTATTCGCACGAAAATCGTGCACGATTTTCGTGCCGCATTAGTTCATTTTCGTGTCACTAGAGCGCTCACTAGTCGCGCTGTTTAGGTTCAGTCGTGTCACCATAGGTGTCACTAGTGTCGTTTTTTTAGTATACTTTCGTGCCGCGAAAAGCGTTGGTTGGCGTCGTCGGCTGTCACAGCTGTCCCAGAGCTGAGAGCAGCTGTCAATGTCAGTTTTCCGCCCGCCTATTTCATTTGGTTTTCCGAGTGTTCAATGTGTTTATTTGAGGCTTAGAAATGAAAATGCATTGGAAATGAGGCTTGAAGCAGAACCCATAGTAAAGTGAGGTTCATTACCTATCCTTGAATTCTACCAAAGTGCAATGTAGACCAAGTCTAGTTTGTAGGTAGAAAGAAATATGTAGGAAATATGCTCTCAACTTTTCATATTGATGAATACAAAATTATTTTATTTACGTGTAGTTACCTACATCCACCTCACCAACTCTTTTCTTACTGGTCTAATAAAATGCAACATATTTTTATTTTTAAAAAATGTTTTGAAAAGATTTTGTAAAAGACCTGAGGAAGGAAATGGGATTCTACATCACCACTTAAACACTTAATCTACCCTTGTATTGAAAGAATGACTATAATATATTTGAGTTGCCAATGATTCTGGACAACCAGAGGTAACTTTTGAATGCATCTGAATCTGAGGAAGAAGCGACGGAAGAAGCGAGGAAAAAGCGACGGTGGACAACGGAAGCGGGAGCGATAGTGAAGACGTCGTTCCCCTTGCAATGATTCGAAACTTCATTGGGCAGTTTCCTGTGACTTGTTAGGTACCACTGTGCCATGGTTTTTCACATGGTGCCATGGTGCCACATGGCACATGGTGCCATTTTTTGCCTTTTTTTATTTTGCAGTTATTGAAAAATTATATTAATTGCCTACTTACAATACACTAATTTAATAAGTTACATGAAGATAAATCATGTAAAGATGAATTACATGGTAATACATGTCATTCCTTACAATTCTGAAACAATATTTGGCATTTATGACATCTAAAACCAATTCAGTTATAATTGATTCCCAGTCCCTTCCTGCACAGTGGTATAGAAATTATACCACCAAATTCTGACCAAACGGGTTGGAAAAAAAATAAAATTAAAATTAAGGAAATTTGCAATTAATTCGTTATTAGCAAAAATATAAAAAAAATCCACCAAGAATTTTGATTGTCATAATTTGTGCTTCAAAGAGTTAATAACAACATTAATGTTAACATTAATGTCAGACATTTCTGAGCATGTAAGTTCCCAAAAGTTAATTTAAAAAAAAATATTAATTGAATTATTGTCTGAATTTGATGGAACTGATTTGAACCCAAATGGAACTGGAACCGATATTCTTTTGGGTTCAGGTCCTTGATTCTTAGCCATCGATAATCTCAAGTAGAACTTAGGCAAAATCTCCGAATTTCACTTATCGTGAGAAATCGTTTAAATTCAATATTTGAATAGATTTATGTGTTCTGTACCATAACATGTCAAGAAAAAGTGGAACATGAACAAATTAGAAATTTTCAAGATAATTTCGAAGTTCTTTGCGACTGTCCATATAAAAAAAGACTTCTTTGAAAAACTACTATTATAGTGTATCAGTTGCAATATTGTACGGGGCTATTCATAAAGTATGTCACGCAAAATAGGCCACTTTTCC
The DNA here is from genome assembly GCA_934045905.1 of Leuctra nigra. Classification (NCBI taxonomy): domain Eukaryota; kingdom Metazoa; phylum Arthropoda; class Insecta; order Plecoptera; family Leuctridae; genus Leuctra; species Leuctra nigra. The sequence goes on along the minus strand of OW203772.1, from coordinate 10,288,081 downwards.
CCCCTTACCCCTTGTCACAAGTTATCACACTTAAGACAACCCCCCCCCCCCCCCCCTAAAAAGTAGGTCACACCTGCAGATCCCCCCCCCTCCCCCTTACAAAAAAACACGTTAATTGCAAAAAAAAATTGAAAGAATGAGAAAACACAAAACTTTATACATAATTATTTATTGCAAAATATTACATTCAATGAATGAAAAAAAATCTAATTGAGAGGATTTTCTTGATGAGAGATTCCTCAAGAATTGTAAAATCCTAAAGAGAGGGAAAATTCAAATCTCGGCTGAGTGAGAATAATAAATGTGATATTTCTTTTTGGTGAAACGCACAAATTAACACATAATAGATACAACAAAGTGTGACATCACGCTTGTCTGCCCTCCCCCCTCCCCCCTGTCACAGATTGTCACAGTATGGCAGACCCCCCTCCCCCCTGTCACAGATTGTCACAGTATGACAGACCCCCCTCTCCCCAGAGGCGTGACAGTACTTTATGAACAGCCACTATTCTAACAAATAGTGAGTTATTTGCTGTAATTTGAGCCAATTAATCTAATTTGTAATTTTAACTTGTATTATGTAATACTAATTAATGTAATTTTATTTTTTATTTTTTTGATACAGTTAGTGCATTTTAAAGACCCAGAATCACTATGCTAAAAACCTACACTAATTATGTTACATTATGACGTCAACTTTATAGACTTTACAACTTCAAGGTTATATTATAATGCCTGCACTGCACATCAGTGATCAGCAACATCTCAACTTCCATAAAATATGTATAATTCTGAAATGTAATTTTCTCGAGACTCTCCACCATGGCTATGCTTCCAAATAAAGTGTCCCAGGATACATTTTACCACTCCCTGTGTAACATGCTAAAATTAGTACCTACTCTTTCCGGTACCGAAAGAAAGGGCATTTTGTATGCAATTTTATGTCCATAATTTCATAATAAGTAGGAAAATCAAATATGGCCCAAATCTAAAAAAATATATACTTATTTTTTACTATTTGCTCCGTATAGCAAATATAAACTAAAAAACACAGCTTAAACTTGATGTCCAAAACTCTCCAAAATGTATCATATTGATTTTAAATTAACAAAAATTTATCGGGGCTTTGCTCCCCCGACCTGCATGTGCTTTGAGACCCATGTAGGTACACTCTGCCAAACAAAACTTGAACGTTGACCAAATTTGAATGACTGCTGGTCATGTCCCATAACCAATCAATGCTTTTTGGAGGTAACCTGCGAAATAAAAACGCGCACCCCGACTGGGAATCGAACCCAGATCCTTCGGGTTTCCGGCCCTATGCTTTAACCATTAAGCTATCGGGACGCATTCTTAATCAGCAGGTTGGGTTGCCATACAACTCTTGCGAGTCCGAGTATCTGACCTATACACGAAGACTGAAGCACTTCGACTTCATTTGACAACGTGAATACATCACTCTCGAATGGCTATGCCATTTCGCATATTTTTATTTCGCAGGTTACCTCCAAAACACCATCCCTAAGTGAGAGATTCACTAAATTTTCCATCATTATCAAACAATCAATGCTTGTTATTATCATAGAAATGTGAGGTCACCTACTAGAGTGAGACAATGAGATCGCTTAGATTGACTTCTGATGGTGCGATCTTACATTTATCAGCCTATCAGATTTATTGAACGTTCAAGTTTTGTTTGTCCAAGTGTACCTAACTATCACAATTCTCATTCCCTGCACATTTAATTTGATTCTCCCCCCCCCCCCCACATCGCCCTCCTCATCAAAATGGACAATACGCACCCTGCCCTAATTGCGATTGACCATAAGGTCGATACGCCTGTACAAAGTTGCTTGAAATTCACCCTTATGAGTAAGAGCCAAAAGGGTCAATTAAAATGCATACGAGAATACGCAAGACTAAAAAGTAAAACATGAACAGAGGTGTATAAATATGACGTACATAAGTAGTAACCTAATAATTAATATTGTTGTACCTTCATTTAGCATGTAATTAACTAATTATAATAAGTCCAAGTATTAATTCAGGAAGGAATTCCACTGTCTGTGTTACAAACTGTCAGGGTCATTTCGAGCTACCTGCACGATGACCTTGAAGAATAACATTCCATTACACGATGTGTGTTTAAAACAAACGGCGTCAACAGAAAAAGTGTGCACAGAGACACTGTGTACGGAATGCGTGCGAAGAAAATTACTTCCAAACTTGACAAATAAATGGGCGAAATATATATTTGGATTTTTTAAAATAAAAAACCCATGGATATATAAATATGATGCCTAGAGCTAGAAATAGTAGGTACTATTTCTTTTAAAAGTTTTCAGGAAGTTAAGAGATTTTTTTCCATTTTAGTGTTGATTGCAGACATTTTAAGAGGGCTTGGTAGTGAGCGTGGCCTTGACGAGTTTTTTAATCGATTTTTATCAATATCTTTTTCCAGTGTAATTGTTAACAAAATAGGGCTATGGACGTGAATTCAGAACAGCACAGTTTGGAATAAGCTATTAGTTTTATTGTGTCCAGCAGGTGTTTAGAACCCGAAAATTACTAAATTTTCGGGTTCTAAACACCTGTACGACAAAGTAAATCAAATAAACCATTACAAGCTATGGAATTATTTTCATTGAACTGTTCTGAATTCACGTCCATAGCCCTATTTTGTTAACAATTACACTGGAAAAAGATATTGATAAAAATCGATTAAAAAACTCTTCAAGGTCAAACTCACTACCCAGCCGTCTTAATATGGTGTGTTTGGGGGAGAGGGGGGGGGATTAAAATGTTGTGTAAAAATATACTAATTTAAATATGGTCACCCAAAATAAAAGGTCTCAGACAAAGAAAAACAGTAAAATTATCACAAAAATACCTAGGTGAAAACAATTAGAGGACATTTAGCGTCGGGGTCTGCTTAGTCAGGGGGCTGGGGTCCCAGGAAATAGTTATTTTCAATGGATTTAAAGATTCTATTTGTAGTATTATCGCGAATTTGTTACGCCATTGAAAAACATTGTTTATATAAGTAGTACATAAATTACAACTTAAATTTTATAATTATAATCATTTGGTCTAACTGCTGACTGGGGGGGGGGGGATAAATGGGCATGCCTCAAACTGTCTGAGAAAAGCGGAGAAAAGATATGGCAGTTAATTATGTCACATTGATGGAATGATTGTCCTTGAAAGGTCAAAGTCAATGTAGGCAAGGTAAGTGTGACTCTATAATGTGAATACAGAATATAATTACTGGTAGGTAGGTACGTATACTCTAGTCTAGTGTTTCTAGGAAAACGCTCTGTGTAACGCGTTGATAAGCGAGCCTTCGTATTGCAAGCGATTAGTAGTAGTAGTAGTATCCATTTATTTAGCTTTACAGCTATTGTACACGTTACATACATTTTCACACAAATACAATTACAGAAATAGAATAAATTAATTTATATTAGATAACAAACTAAGTTAATAAACAGTAATTTAATTTAATTTAGTTAAATCAGTTCTGTTCTATTTCTAGATAGAAATACTTATATTTCTAGTTAAATATACTTGTTTTGAAATATCATTAACAGGATTACAGAGATTAATATTTGAGATTTTATTAAAAATTATTAGACAATTTGTTTGTTAGCAAATTTTAGTTAAAGGAGCAGGGATAAAAGAGAAAAGATGTCATGATTATGGTATATACCAGAAACTATTTATACCAGCAGCATGGTCAACTTTCCATACATTAGGATTACGAATGGATTTTAAGCACTCGCGTCTAAATATTTTAATATTGTCTGAGTTTCTAACATTTATAGGTAATTTATTTTTTTTATTTTTTTATTTAGGTACTTATTTAGGATTTAGGTACTGTGCGTGTGAAAGTTGCTGAGCTAAAGACTTTGGGAACTCCCGTTTCAATACCTAATAAATTTGACAAATAATTTTAAACATACATTAAAATGTCAGACAAAAAAATGTCATTTAGGTACTCTAGAAGTTCGCTTCAATAAGAACTTAATCCATTGCTCTGAAAATTGTCAAAAATACCTCAAATTCGTCCCAAATGATCATGCAAATTTTGAAGTTGATTATAGTCAAACGTTTCCAGTTTCATTTTTCCACCAATCACAGGATATTGTCAAAATACTACACACGTTGTACGCAAAATGTAACATCGATTGGTGGAACCAAAACACTAGAAAGAGAACGCGGCATAAGTTGGCCGTCAACGCTCGCTTTATCATCACATGTCACAGAATCTGCCTTGCACTGTCATATCAGGTCAGGGTGTCTAGGCAATGGTCTAGGAACTGCGGACTTGCATGGTATTGCATATCTCTTCCCGTGACAAATAATATGTAATTATATTCCCACAAATAAGTGATACGTGATGGAGCCACTTCTGGCAAGATGGCTACTATCAGGTCCACATATTAATTTGTTTGTTTTTACATTTCGTGTTTCATTAAAGCAGTGAAAAACAAAAAACAAATGAAATTGATATTTAGCTATAAATTTACTTTTTTGGCCATAACAAACAACTATATCAAATATTTGGATTTATATTTATGCAAATGCGCCCTTGATAGCCGCCATTTACCTAGTACCACAAAATCCACCAGAGGTCAGTTGTGTTCCTTATTTTCTCGAATACTAGGAGTATCGCTAGGTACCGTAAAACGGGGTAATTCTGAACAAAATTTGACTTATTTCTTTTTTTGTCTGGGGCTTAACGTCGCACTGTTCTGCAGCGAGGCTAATGGCGACGGATGAATGATTATGATGATGATTGGGAGATGATGGCGAAGAGTAGGTAAGGATGGAAGGTGGGAAGGTGACGGTCGTAGCCTATTAGTAGGGTACCTTCCCAGCATTTGCATGTCGACTGAGGGAATGCCACGAAAAAACCCCATTCAGGAAGGACGGCCGCGGGAATCGAACCCGGGCCTCCGAAATACAAGCTCAGAGCGTTACCACTCAGCCAACCTGTTCCGTTTGACTTATTTCGCTAATTACTTCAGGGTATAATTTTTTCGTAATATTTTTTTATTGATTATTATTGGAGGTGTGAAAAACTAGAAAAAGAAAAGAAAAACTCGCTACGCTCGCTCAGCTTTATAGTTCCAAGCATTTGATCCTGAAGCGTGTATACGACCACTTCTAACGTAAGGTACAAGAAATTACAGCAAAAAATAGTACCTACCTAGTTGATAATAAAAAAAGTATTATAAAAAATATTGAAATCACGTAAAAAAAAAAATACAAATACCTAGACGAAAAATATATACCAGAAAGTCACTAAAATCAAAGAAACAATGAATACTTTTTTAAAATCAAATAACATAAATTGAACATAAAAATTGAACAATCACAACAAGAAAAATGTGCGGAAAATATCGGTTCAAACCAGAGCTACATGTAACTAGGTATATAATTCAGTGGTACTCAACCTTTTTGACTTGCGGGCCAATAATACAAATTTGCTTTTGTTGGCGGGCCGCACTTTTTGAAACAGTGCAATAATGCTCACGATGATCAGGTTGGTTTATTCCAGGCGCTTAGAAACTACTCATATCATAGGAGGGGGGGGGGGGGGCAAAGCCCCTTAGTCTTAGCCCCGCAGGGCGTTTTTTTAGAATTTAACAATTTAAAAGTGATTCTGGGGCTCTAAAATATACGAAAACTGAAGCAAACTACCCCCCAATTATTGGCCCGCAGGGCGTTTCTTTAGAATATGAAGCAATTTATGTGATTCTGGGACGCTAAACTTAACTTAATTTTGTATGGAGAGTGGGGTCAGTCAGCTAGCACCCTACTAGCACCCTAAAGTCTGCTTCCTACGTGCCTTCTTCATTCAGTGTCTTCTTTATTAGGAAACGAATCGAACAATGTTTCACACGCCAAAACAATACACTGTTTTACAATTTTTGGAATTGGTAAAAGGCTTCATTTTCGTTGCAACAAGTATGAAGTTACATTTAGCTTTTGTCGCATTTTCAGCCTGATGAGTGGACAATAACATGACGACTCTCAAATTTCTCTCAAATGAAACGAGAAATCATTATTTTTTTAAATATTATTTTCACAGCATACACATTTTGTGAATGAGTAGGTATTTGAAACATCAACTGGTGGGCCACAAAAATTAGTCCCGCGGGCCGCAAGTTGAGTACCACTGATATAATTCCTCAACAGTCGGAAGTAACAAACTGTCTGTACTTTTGACTACGTAGCTAAGAGCGTATTTCAATGAACGGTACATGGAACTACCTAACGCAATTACCTTGCTATCAACAACGCGTAAAACTCAAGTCCTTTATGTTTATGTCCAGTTTGCAATAGAACAATTTGTAGCTCTGGCAAATCGTGTTTTCTTCGTCTTTTTGTCTGGGGCTTTACGTCGCACTGTTCTGCAGCGAGGCTAATGGCGACGGATGAATGATTATGATGATGATTGGGAGATGATGGTGAAGAGTGAAGTTGTGAAGGAGGCGGTCGTGGCCTATTAGTAGGGTACCTTCCCAGCATGTGCCTGTCGACTGAGGGAAAACCACGAAAAAAAAAAACAGTCAGGAAAGACGGCCGCGGGAATCGAACCCGGGCCTCCGGAATACAAGCAACCTGTTCGTGTTTGGACTCCGCAAAAAATACACGACCGGGTTTTAGCAAATTGAGAAAAAAAATGTTTTATAAGTGGGTGTAACTTTGATAGGATGTTCGCATTCTATAATAGTGACATGTTATAATATCATACAAACAAAATATCACATTTTCAAATGAATAATCAGCATTAAAAATAAATAGATCAAGTGGCATGGTTCAAAATTCTTCCTGAAAATAAAACCTCCCAGGGCTGTAGCGGAAGGACTCATTGTTTTCAAGGGCAAGCAGTTTTTAAATGCATCCACATTGTCCCTTCTATCGAAATTTAATCACGAAATTTCGAGTGTTTTGAATTGATCATGGGTTCTTTTTCAACAAATTAAAGAATTCTGCTAAAAAAAATTGAGCTTCGTAAATCGAATCTCTAGAAATTCAAAATTTCCCGGCGCCTGCCTCAGTAACGAAGTGGGTATAACCATGGCTATATACCACCATGGGTATAACGATGGCACCGCCTCAGTCCGGACATTTTACACATAGCCACATCATTTTACCCACTATAGCCCCCCCCCCCCCCCCCCACCCCCCAACAAGACCACCGTTGTTTTATGATAATATTGGTAGTGTTGAAATGTTTGTCCTGATTTTTATCTTCAACAATGATTAACGTTTGCATAATTTGTTGTTCCCAGCCTAAAACTTGGTTTGCCCCCTCTTGTAGAATTGCACTTGCAACTAAGGTCGGTGGCAAGCAAAGATGAACCCGCGCTAGCATGGGCCGGCCTATACCTGGCAATGCTAAACAGGGTTCATCTTTGCCTGTCACCGACATTACATCTGAACCATAGAATCATAAAGGTGTTCATCACTGGCAGCACCGACTGCTCTGCTAGTGATGAACCGCAGTATTATATAACACGATGCGCGTGGCCGTGTCTAGTCTGCCGTTCAAACATGCTGAGTAACGCTTTACAGCATGGTTACAGTACTTCTCTTATCTCGTGATTAGTCATGGCATAACAGTGCAATCATTATGTTAGGGACAAGTACCTGTCCATATGTCTTAGAACACGCAATCTGTTACGTTCATGTTGGATCCCAATCAATATTGTACTGGAGCACATGGCGAGAGAAACACAATCATACCCAGAATATAAGAAGATTCTTGGAAATTAACATTTCCGAACCCGAGTAGTAATTCTCTACGTCCGATCAAAAACATTAGTTACCTATGAGAACATTCCTTACATCGTTCATGTAGAGTTATCCTAGACGAATTATGAAGGAGATCCACTGCATACTGGAGAGTATCAATATTATTTGAAGTGATTTATTCATTAAAAAAAAAATCGTGTATAATACGCATGTGACAACTCTCAACATTTCGTTGGAAATATGAAGAAAGAGAGCGTTTTGTTGGTCTTAATTTGAGAATATTTAGGTGTTAGGAAGTAAAATCATAGGTATTCAAAGTTATTTATGGCAGTTCTTTTCTGCGTAGATTAGTTCAAACAAAAGTGTCTTCACTTCTGGATGCAGGATGAACTGCTAAACTGATCATACCACAGACAAATCGAGGTGGCCCAGGGCATTGGGGGGGGGGGGGGGGGGGGGAATTTGAATTAAATGAATACCATAAAAACCAAAAATGTCGATAATCCATAGTAATGAAAATAGTACCTATAGTAATTTAAAGAACTCGACCATAATAATTGTGTTAAAATCGCGTTAAAATGCACTAAAATGCACTAAATTCTATATTGAAATTCAAAAAATGTCCGAACCTACGCGGCCCGGACCCGCGTATTATTGTGACGCCCTTTTCCACACCCAAATCGGACCTAATGCTAATATTTTGCCTTCTACAATTATCTTCCAACTACAAAAATGCACAGCACGCAACTAGATTTACGAAATAAATAACCTGCGGGGGGGGGGGGGGCGAAATCTGAAGTTACGCCACTGCTCTAGTCTTGAATTTCTCTACTAATTCAAACGATTCAACAAATTAGTAGGTTATCGTTTATTTTAAAAAGTGATGTTTTTACAATACTACTCAAAATACTAACTAACTAAAACTTACCTACCGTGTCCAAGGTTGGTAGATAAGTAAGAGACCTTGCGTACCGTCGATATGCTGATTAATTTTGTCATATTATTCTTATTTTTAGTAATGAAGAGTAGAATTTAAATTACCTATCCTGGGCGGTGGGCAATTTCATAATTCAAAAGTTGGGCCGTTTACATAAGAGCGGTTTGCGTTATGCATTTCATCTATTAACCAATTACAAGTCCAGAAACCGCTCGCGGCGGCGTGACAGGCGATCATCATAATGGTCCTCGCACGTTACGTGTCAAAATAACTATCAGGGTTCAAACAGTTAGTAAAATACCTACTCAGATTATACCACTCCTTGGAAGCAGAAGGCCTGATATCCATTTCAATGATTCTTGAGGTGAGCACAAAAACATTCACTCTACCTTCATCTATCATTTATTTGTAATGGTGGCATGAGTTATTATGTAACTTCAGACTGTACGCCCCATACTAACAATGTTAATTTTGAGTTTGTTTTTGTATCTTTTTCTCAGGAAGTACTTGACCTACACGTTTGAATTTTTTACTATGTATTGAGGATATATTGAGATCAATTTAAGTCCACTTTTGTTTAATTTGATAGTGCACTTCTCATTTAATATTTTTTCAAGGTCAAATATTTTAACATTGTCAAAATTACAAAAAATTTCAATACATAAATTAATTTTTATAATAATAAATAACAATGGTATTGCATTCAAAGTGGACTTATCTTCCTATACACTTGCTGAAGGTACAGTAAAAATGTTAGCTCATTATCTCCAATGGATTCCAAAAAAAGGAACACGACCTTGAAAAAAATATAAATGAGATAAACGCATTTGAAATACAGAACAAGTGGCCATTGCATTTACTAATGCAGGAGACTCTTTTTCGACGAAAGTAAATTAAAAATAATGTATTTAGATATTTACCCACAGCAATACACTTTCCCAAAACAATTTAAATATAATTAAACTAATTAATTTTAAAAAAAGGTAGGTAGGTACAATCTTACTTTAATACCTTGACTACATGACTCCAAAGTTTGCATTGCAAAAGCGAGAAAATGGACTTCGTGCCTTCTGCTTCTGAGGTCTACTAAGACAATTGACTTGGCTGATCTCATATGACGTATTATTGTGGGCTAAACAGAATTCAAGGAATGGTTTTACAAATATTGATAGAATTCCTATCATTTGACAGTAAAAACGTCATGACGTCATTGACTTGTTGCCTTGGTCTGCCGAAGTCGTCACCATGGTAACACATTGTTGGGTAAATATAGAATTACATCGTAATCCTGAAATTGTACGTCACCAGCCGTTTCTGATCGCAAAATATATATAGGTACTGACATTTGAATACGATTCTAGGAATGAAATGTACATTTTTCAGATGATATGATATCCCGGCTTATTTTTCCAAAGCTCCAACTTTCTATGCGAAGTATTCGAGCCTAAAAAGAACTCGTGTACACAGCGCAAAATACTGAAGAACATCAGATCCACAGACTTCATGGCGCCTCGTTCAGAAGACTGTAACGAGGGGTTAACAACTCCGGAAATTTGGTGTACACTAACCTGCAAATCTTTGGACATTTTCGAGAATCTTTAAAATCTTAGAAATCTTAGTAAAATCCTTCAAAATCTAAGGAAATCTTTGGAAATTTTGACTCGCCGGAATCTTCGCTTAGAAATCTCGCTTAGAAATCTTGGAAATCTCAGGAAATGTTTCAAAATTATTGAAAATTCATTCAAATATTCGAAAATATAGGAAATATTTAAAATCTCGGGAATCGGGTGAAATCTTGGGATCTCGTGCAATCTCGAAAATCTTGTAAAATCTGCGGAAATCTTTGAAATCATGGAAATCGTTGAAATCCCAGAAATCTTAATTATGAAATCTTTGGAAATCTTGGAAATCCGAAATCAGGTGTACACAAAAACTTTTAGTTGTTAACCCAGCGGACTGTGATCAAAATCTGTCAAACGCTGTTCTGTGGTGAACATCTAGTTTTTGCAAGAATATGAATGCTCTTGAAATGCCGTTTGTATTTCGGTTCCCACGCAATCATTTCTATAAGTAAATAAATACCCGCCATTTGAATTGAACTCTCTACATTTAAGTGCAATTGTCATGAAACTGTTTACAAGAGATTTTCATTTTTGTGGCTTGGCAAGATCTTGAAAATTAACTTGTAAAGATCTTACCTATGCACAATCATCTTGCATTAGCTTACAATTTGCACAACATCTCGCAAAATTTTAGCAAGGTTTTACTAGTTCTTCTTATCAAATTAAAACAAGCTCTAGACCTAGTGTATTTTAGGTCCCGTTTTGCCTGATAAGGCTCGGCTAAAAATAATGATACCTAGTACACGAAAATCATAGAATTTTTGGGAGCACATGAGCTGGTTCCTTCCAAAATACATAAGCTAGGTACACTGGAGCTGTTTTGGCTCTAAATGTCTTTATGGAAGTCATTTTGGGTTTCTTTCCTTTCTTGTCTCGGTAGGTAATACTTCATTATTACTGTATTGTCCGATCATATACCACAGGAATAGTTCAAGCTATTGTTTAAATCCTTGGAGTTTTATTTCTCAATAACTCTCAAATACATCTAGAAAAAAAACACCGCTAGGATTGAACAAACAATAGCTTGAACTATGAATGATCACTACATTTTATGATTATTTCCTAGGTATTTCTAGATGTAAAACCGGCTGGTTTTACAGCCACTATGAATATGAGGCATGTATTTCACTGTCAATAGCATTAGCCTGTTACCTAGAGGTGTCCATGAAATTTTCAATACTCAGACAATGAAAACGGAATAATTTACTAACTGATAATGTGAATATTCACAAGTATTAAACAAACAGTATAGCTTTAGGTTCACAGCAAAGAGCTTTGATAAGGTATTACCTTAGTAGACTAACCAACCTCTTATAAAACTCCCTTGTTTCGTTCGAGGCATGTTAGCATTAGATATTAAACCATAATAAAATTATTTACAACTAGGTAGGTTGGGTTATCATTATTGAAATTGCATAACATGACAAGAGAACAATGTAGCTTGACAAGTATTTAATTTACTTATCTATCATAGGTACTAATATTCTATCATTAGGTACACTCGGCAAAACATTGATCGTTGACCAAATTTGAATGACTGCTGGTCATGTCCATGACCAATCAAAGCTTGTTTTATCATTGAAATGTGGGGTCACCTACTAGAGTGAGACAATGAGATCGCTTAGACTGACTTCTGATGGTGCGAACTTACCAGCCTATCAGATTTATTGAACGTTCAATTTTTGTTTGACCAAGTGTACATTCCTGAATTAAGTTAATAATGAGATTCAGAGTTTACTAACCTCTCCGACCACATATTTGATGTCATTGCGGCTCTTTCTGAAAGAAATACAGTAAAACAATGTTTAATAATAAAAGCGTATGCAGTTTTTAAAAAGTATTTACTTCATGTGAAGTCTCAATTACCCACAAACACTACAAACAATTATTAAATTTCAAGGTTCTCAAAAGCAGTCCTTGTGCCGTCTTGTTACTAAAATAAAATTAGGAAATAGGAATGCAGACAGAAAACATTGCCTTGTATAAAATTGTTAAAATGAGCTTTTCAAGTCAGCATTTTAGATATTGTAACGTCAGTGTGCATAACTAATTGTAATAAAATGCATTCCAATAGCACTTGATCTTGGGTTCAACGGTCAACCTGTTGATAGGTGAAAGATCTCGCATTCGAATTTAACGCGACAATCTGTCAACCAATCAGAAGCGTTTCATCTCACACTACGTGACTCAAATATCTACCACAAAATGCAATTATTTATTTTCAGTCCGAAAAAACGAAACAAATGTTAATAAGCACATACACACGAAATGAAACCTGCTATCCGAAACCCTTCATTATTTCGATTCCATTCCACAACCTTGAGCAAAATGTACTACCTACCTACCTAACCTAACCTTCAATTACTCTGCATAATTTATTTTTGTCTACAGCATTATGCATATTGTCTCAATATTATATATGACATGCAAATAATCCGTATTTCAATATCTTACCTTTCTCTGTTCTTCCGTCTCATCCGAATAAGCCATAAAAATATCGTCACTGACGCAGCACTGGCTATTGTCTTTTTATGTGACACTAATTTACTGAACGTAACAGGCATTTTAACTAAATGAGTCTATACAATAAACTCTTAAAATATTATCACATGAACGAACTGCCGACACAATCGATGCTAGTTTAGGTAAAATGGAATCAATTTGCACAATCACGGTCTCATCACGGCCATCGCTGTCCCTTCTGACACAACCAACCTGTCGAATGGAGTGAAATGACTGATAGAGAAAACAGCTGGTTTCTCTCTCTCGCTCGCACTCGCAGTTACGTCCGCAAACACCTTGAGTGCCGAACTACTTCGGCTTTATTCGGTGATTACGTAACATTGACAGGCCTTTTAAAATATTTTTCTTGGAAGAATTGCATTATGTCTAGATTATGTCAGAGCATACACGTGGTAAAAAGAGAAATTTTATCAAATTATTAAATACAATTTTATTAAAAAAAGAAACATAATTATAATTTCAGAAATTAAAGACAGTATTATAGTAGAATATATATACAGTATACAGTATAACTATAGAGAGACAGTATAGAGACAGTATACTATGAACATTTTTTTTAAATGTGGTCTGCTTCCTCAAAGAATTTAGTAAAATGTCTAGGTACATAATTGTAAGTTAACTGCATTTTTAAGAAAACTTTTCTAGACGTTCTTTTATATTTTTTTATTATGTTTTTATAATTTATTTACATCAAAATAAGTGCATATGAAAATATAATACACTCTCCCCTTTATGAAAAACATGAGTCGGGGAGATGAATGCAGAATTGGGGGAAAAAGTTATTGAAATTATACAATTAAACTAAACTAACTAAACATTATACTAAACAATTTTGTGAGGATAATACATGGAGATATTAAAGATTGTGCGAGAAGAGACAATTGGATAATTATCTTAGAAACTAATTGCATGAAAAGGTATGAAATCACTCGATACATATAAAAGCAACATAGGCAAATGGAAACCAAGAAGAACTATTGCATATCAATTTACATTCTAAATCTTATTATATAAAGTTCGTGTCAGAGTGCCCATCGACATTTTTTCAATCCATTCCTTAACCAAATGTTTCAATATAAACTGTTTGTTTTTGGAAGTTATTATAAAATTCTTGATATTTTCCGGAAGCAGATTGTACTTGGACTTTGCTTTGGAAAGGAAATTCAGGATAAAATAAGATCACGTCTCTGATTTCAAATTCATTTTTTATACATTAAAATCATCAATATTACAACATTACACTGTCAAAATTACAGTTAATATCTTAAGTACCTACACAACAGTCATTTAGTTGAAATAACTCGATGTTCTATACTAATTAAATATGATAATTAACGTAACAACGGTATAGCATGATAACATCCAAGGTATAGAATGTGATAGAATCTACATATTGTGTACGGATGCCCTCAAACCAAACCTTGGACGCGTTTTTTGTCTCCTTATCTCTTTACAGATAAGATTATGCAATATAACACGATGTTGTAATGCAAATTGAACTAGAGAATAAAATCAATCGTTATAATGATTGTGTACTAAAGGAACATACAAATTAAGAATATAAATTCACAGTTTTTGACTTAATGAAAAAGAAAATATTAATTATTTATTAGAAACCCCCTTGGATGACTAACTACATTTAAGTTCCCGATATTTAAAAAATGCAGCATTATCACAGTTGCAAAGCTAATTATTTATAAAATTACGAATGTATAATTCAATCGGAATTATGAATTATCGTTTATTTCTGCCTTTAATTGTGAATCTGCTCCAGAAGCTGCTCTTCCTGATATCTTGCGTGTGCTCTTCGTCTTCGTCGTCCGTGAGTGGTCCGCTAGATAGCTCTCGCGTCGGCGAGCCTCTTCCGGAATCACCGTCGTCGTTCGCGTTCCTGCCGCCAGGCGCGCTCGAGGCCGCGTTAGTGCTGCCACCTCGCAGCATGTCGAGGAAGCTCGGATCCGGCGCGGTCTTCTTGCCCGTTTTCAAATTCCCGTTCCCGAAGCTCAGACTCTGGATATTGATCTCGGCTTTTAGCTGTTCACGATCTTCAACTCGGAATTCGTTCGGATCCTCAACGAAAGCTTGCTGTAAATCCCGCATTATTTTCTTCCTGATCGTTTTCTTCATCGACAGATGACGTTCCAAATGTTTCACATCCTTTTCGGTTAAAGTTTTCGAATTCTCCCGCCTGGAACGTTGTTTCTTCTTCTTGGTGGTTGTTTTCGGTATGTCCTCCTCACTGGCTGAGCCTATCGACGAGATCGCGCTGTCATTTCCGCCGGAAGTGCCGTGATCTTTCTTCTCCTTCTTCGAGTCCTTGTCCAGACGCATCGCCTTCATCTGGTCGGCGGCGTCGTCGCCATGGTTACGCGAGGCGTTGTTGTTGCTCCAGTTGTTGTGGAAGCCGAAGATGTCGCGCAGATGAGGGATGCTGCGATCTGTCATCCTTGGACCAGTGATTTCAACTGAAACACACAGAAACGAATGGTTTTAACTTCAGATAATGCAGCGAGCACATAATTACTGCTATACAGCGTAAAACAAAAGATACAACATTCCAATTTCACGACAATTAGGTAGTTGAAATTCGTTCTACGTTTTCTACCAAACAGGACACGCCAAGTTCTCAAATCAGCTAGGGATTGTAAATTAAGGAACAATCGTATGGATAAATCGAGAAATGAATTGATCACTAATCGATATAGAAGGAATGTAGGAACAAAAACTATATTTTACTATAAAATACTTCTTTCTAAAAATAATAAATAGAAAATAATAAAATTAGTAAATTAATAAAAAATTGGAACTAAGCAAGTTGCCTATGTGGACTGGCGCAGCTGTCCTTCCTCCCATCATTCCCTATTCTTCATCATCTCCCAATCATCATAATCTTTCGTCACCATTACTAGCTGCAGAACAGTGCGACGTTAACCACATAAAATTGAACTCTTAGTTTTGAACCAGTATGCTTACATTTAACAGGATGTTTATGTCAAGAAACTCTTAAAAAAACTCGCTTTCGTGCTGTAAAGACGGGCCTATTACCTGTGTGATTTGGCAAGAAGATATGAGGCTGAAACAATTAGCTGCTCGGCTCTGTGCATGTGGAGCTGGTTCACATTGGTAACTAACTACTGGTTGCCATTGGTAACTACTGGTCTGGTTGCCAGCGAAACAGAGCAATAAAGACTGGAGAAAGAAGATGATCGTGCAACTGCCGAGGTTGTGTTCAAAAGGGAGAGGATGTTCGCTTTAGGTTGATGTTTGACCTTAGACATTGTGTTTTATGCCGATTTTATTGGATCTATAACATTAATTAGAACTATTAAGTACGTCGGGATTAGTATTAGTAGGAAATAAACATTTTAGTTCAGATTGAAATAATTCTAAAATATGCGAAGTGTTAAAATTGGATAACTAAAACCGGACACCATTGAAATTTCTAGTTGAAATTTCAGAGATATGGTAAAAAGATTCTCGTTTTATATTTTCCCGGTCATTTAAAAAGTCATAAAGATAATTTCTATCTCCAAAATTCACAACATGTAATAAAAGTAATATTGAAAAACGGTAAAATTGCGATAAACAGTGTTTAAAATAAGTCGACTCACTGGTTATATAACTTCTGCGTGTTTATACAATACAAGTACCTAATAAAGTTAAAAGTAATAAAGAGTACCGAATATAAATAATAAGCATCGTGTGTCTACGAATTGTGACACTGATTATAAGATAACTCACCCATATCAAACTTATAAACGTCCCTTTTCTCAGACCGCATCAAAATATAATAGAATAGTTGTATTCATCACCCTCGTAACATTTGAGGTCGTTGTTGGTAACATACCTCAATCTTGTTCATTTTGTTGGGGAACAACAAGCAAATTTTCAATAGTTTAATCGTATTTATACTGGATGTGAAAGAGAGTTATTATTCTAATTATTTCAAATAATTATTACTCATTAACAAAGCAAAAAATTGAAAATGTACCAAGTGACAATCCTAAGTTTGTCTTTTATCTAACCCTAATTAAAATTTCAAATCGATCCGTCAACCCGTTTTGTCTCCAATCGTATCCAAAAAAAGTGCCTGCAACAAGCGTCAAAATCGCTTGCGTTTACAATCATTATACGATTTAAATCGCCACTAATTGCAATTAATAATTAATAGATTATTTTCTAGATCCCGATTAAAATGCAATTGTCGTGTGACATTTTAATCATAACAATTATCCGTGATTATTATTTATGGTGCAACTGGTTATGTTAGAAAGACAATGATTATGCAAATACTCTTGCTACGGTAATGGATGGGAACTTGTGATACACGCAACGCGGCACTTCTTTCCGATTAGCTTCATTTATTATTCGGTGAGAAAGAAGGTATAGGTACCCTAACGTGTCATAACCAACCACAAACCTGGACCAATACTCTACCACAGAGGTAGAAGGCCGGAGGTCCATTTTCTCGATTTGTTGCCCTTTATGGAATGATGGAATCAAGGTTCTAAGTTGCCATTATAATGTCAACAAATATACAGTTATATTGAAGTATTCTCTTACACAATGACTCATGTCACTAACACAATAATATGATTGCATGAAGGCAGAATTTTACTGGTTTATAAGCTCACCTCAAGCATCATTGAAATGGAACCTTTGAGGAACAGTTTTGAGACGTTAGATTATCATAATTTACGTTGTTTTTCCTTTTAATTTATATGTATATATACTAGGATGGGCGGTGGGAAGGAGGCGGTCGTGGCCTATTAGAGAACCTTCCGATCATTTGCCCCTCGACTGAGTGAAAACTGAGGTAAACCACGGTGTCACCTCAGTCGGGATGACTGAGGGAATCGAACCCGGAGGCCTATTCCAGAACGTTTTCCCAATTCCATTCCGATGGAATCCGGTCACGGCCATAAGGATTAACATTGCATGGAATCGGATTCCAGTGGAATTGGGAATTTAAAGTTGTGGAATAGGGCCACGGGACTTCAGGCAATCTGTGTTCTCATGAAGCCGTACATGTATAATGTGCAGTTGAATTGCTTTGCCTGATTTCCCAACACAAATCCTAACACGTCTAGACAACCTGACAGTTTGTAAGACAACATCTTTATGGTGTATTGTTATTAAAAATGTATACGACAAATTTATGCATCCAAAAAACGTGCAAACTCACAATTTAAACACGAAATAACTTAATAGCTCGTATAAAAAGATGAAACAGGAAACTGTTCTTTGTTCTATCATAAACAATTGTTTTCTACAGCTATAAGAACCCAGGATGAACAGTGGTTACTTTTTAACACATTTGAAACTCACGAATTTATAAATATTAATAATACAAGCAGAATTTGCGAGTCGGATTTATAAAATTGGCACCAAAATTTAGTTATGGGTCGTACGTGACATGCGACATTTAATCGTGTGTTGTTTAATCATAGCTGTTGGGTGCTGATTACTGATCAGCCAATTGACTGACATTTCGTGAATGAAAGCAATTAGGGTGGGGGGAGGGGGGAGGGGGGGATTTGAGCACAGAATATATCGATGGGCATTCTATCAATCTAAAAAATATGATTACTGAAATATAATTTAATTTTTTCGCACTTTTAACAGCTCTGGGACCCAAATTTATACCGTCTGCTACATCGAGGATCTAGAAATTATGAACGAGATGGAAATCTAAATTTCCCATAAAGAATGTCATAAAAAAAGTGCGTCTTTGCACTATTCTTATGCAAGACATCTCTCACTAATAACAGTTCGCATAACATGGGGCTTGAGGAATTCAGATACCTAATAGAATCCACATAAAAAGGTTAATTTCTCCGAATAACAATGCTGTTTGCAGATTTGTAACTGTAAAAATTGCTCAATACTGAATTACTTCAAAGTAACTTTTCTTTTAACATGACGGGTACAGGGAACGAACGCTATGAGTCACATTCGTATGAAACTGAGAAAAACGAAGTTTTGATCTTGTATCTTCCATACAAATCGATATTTCAATTGCGTTTTTCAACACTTTGTGGCAATATTTTCTAATCACCGAGTGTATATTCTGAAAGCCCATAAAAATCACTGCAAGATTACACATTTTTCAAAAAATTGACTTATTTACTTCTCTCCCTGTACCCATCTGTCTTAAAAAGTTTTAAGACGTCTGAAATGAAATATTTTCGAGAGCATCTCCATCTCTGTAAATACATCGTATTGTTAAGGCATGGACTGCTCTGTGCAAGGCGGAGTATCCGGTTCTAAGAGAAAGAAGGCAAAGCGAGGTACGAACCAAGGCTCTTAGACAACAGTGTGATGACCTAAGAAGGCCACGCCCTGCCTGGACTCACAGCCAGTGTGAACAACACATTGTTGACTACAACAATGTCACTTCATTACGTCAGAGGGGGTGCAAGGGGGTGCAAGCACTTTTTTGGATACGGGAGACAAAATGGGTTGACGAAATGATTGAAATTTTAATCATGATTAGATAAAAGACAAACTTAGCACTTGGTTAATTTTTAATTTTTTGCTTTGTTAATTAGTAATCCCCATAAAAAACACTCCGTGTAAAAATACCAGCCAAGTCTCTTCAACTATAAAAAAATATAAGAAATCTAAAAATTAAGCACTGAAAAGTAGTGATATCAAAAAATGGGCCAAGTCAAAACTTAATTTTAAAAACCAAAATATACTTGGCGCATCGTGTATATAAATACTAAAGAAGCATTATGCAAAAAATCAAATATACCTCTAATGCCCTTAAAAACAATGCGCCAAGTATATTTTGGTTTTTAAAATTAAGTTTTGACTTGGCCCATTTTTTTATATCACTACTTTTCAGTGCTGAATTTTTAGATTTCTTATATTTTTTTATAGTTGAAGAGACTTGGCTGGTATTTTTACACGGAGTGTTTTTTATGGGGATATCACTAAATTTTTTAGTTTATTAACACAACTTGTAACACATATCGGAGCAACAATGACTAATGCCTTTAAAAAAATACGCCATTTCCGAATTAGTTACTACGAAAAAATATGTTTGCTGCTAAATAATAAGTTTAAAGTGATACTCCATGAAGAATTGCGAAAGCATCGTTCCAATCGGTCCAGCCGTTTTCGAGATATGGCATCACTTCCGGTTTTCAAAATGGCGGCTGAAATTACTGCCACCTAAATTTTATTTCTATAAATGTTATGTATCATTATAAGCCTTCTGAATATGTTGTTCTTGTAGTAAGAGGTGATTAAAGTCTAATTCTTAATTTTTTTGGTGTCATTTCCGGTTTCGCTAAAAGTACGTTTCTACTTCAACAATTAATATTCTATAAAGATGACCGTCTGAATCGATTAGCGCTAATTTCGTTCCGTTCGGTTCTGCCGTTTTCGAGATATGACGTCACTTCCGGTTTCAAAATGGCGGCATAAAAACAGTTATAGCAAAAGGCACATTAGACGCCAAAAGTGCACACGTGGTAAAAATTTCAGATCGATCGGTTCAGCCGTTTAGGCTGTGGCGGTGATAGCAACGTTTCATGAACAGGATAATAATAATAATAATAATAATAATAATAATAATCAGATAGCTTTTAGAAAGGGTGTAATTTCACTGTTTTCACGGCCCTCTGGCTCGCATATGGCACAACCTGTTTTTCCCAAATTTGGTATATGTGGTGGGGTGGGCCATAGCTCGAAATTAAGACATTTCACAACAATGTGAGATTTTCCAATTTTATGATCCAGTAGGCCGAAAATGCCATGTTGTTGCTTACAGTAAAAGTGTTTGGTCTGCTCCTCAGTTTATTAGGCATTTTCGGTATGTTGAGTGAGTGTGAGTGTACAGTACGACTTGGCTGGGTGGGGCGATCGCTCCACTAGATAATTAGTTGAATATTGGTGAAAAACGGTCTATTTTCTAGTCTCGCTGAGTGCCTTATGAAATTTAATTTTAAAAATGTGCCAATCGATCACCCTAAGTTTGACTTTTATCTAATCATGATTAAAATTTGAGATCAAATTGTTCACGGGTTTGGTCACCACTCACCAATCGTTTTGGAAATGTCATAGTTTTGCGCGGTTTTGTTGGCGCCTAATTAACAAGGCACGAAGTAAAAATGGTAACTTGCTACTAATATACAATCAGACTGATCATTCATGTGAACAGTTGAACACTGTTCTGCAACTAAAATTAACTATGATGAAGAAGAGGTTTGTATGGACGGTGGGAAGGAGGTGCAGTGGACTAGAGAACCTTCCCTTTATTTGCCTCTCGACTGAGGAAAAATGCCGATTCATTTCTGTGCCTCGGAGGTAGAAGGGCGTAAGTACATTGAAATTATTCTTGAGGGAAGCTCGCAAGCCTGCAGTTCGGCCCTCATTCAATCATATTTGCAATGGGGACATGAGTCATTGCGTAAGATAATACTTCAATATAACTGTATTTGTTAACATCAGTCAAATGGCAATGCTTGATTGTAAATAATTTCAAGCAATGTAAAATCGAGAAAATAGACTTCCGCCCTTCTACATCTAATGTACGGATTTAGTCCAGAAGTACAGCAACGGGAACCGAACCCGGGACCTGTGAATCTGATTCTGAGCCTCTCAAATGTTTAAAAAATGTCATAAGAAAGATAAAAGTGCTGGTAATGAAACTTTATAAATATAATAAATTAAATACGATATGGGTGTAGGTAACTTATCTTGAATTGCTGTAGGTTATAGGGCGTGAACTGTAGTTGTAACCCATTTCAATCAGGTTTGTACATTATGGATTGTCCTTAAGAAACTTCAATTTATAAATACTAACTCATGGATACATTCTACGTAAACTAACGTACCTATACCTACGTAAATGACAACTACCAATTGTTTTGTAGAATGGATATACTGATGTGCTGGTAGAATTATAAAATTGACTCGGGTTACCAAAATTGACCAATGAATGTAGGTGTGATCTATGAAATCAGCAAGGTTAGGTAACTCTGGCAAATAAATATTTGACATTCTGACAAATTACATTCTTTAAACAATATACCTACAATCAATTTATTTTTCGCTCACTCGTATAAATTATGTTGGACGGTGGTATCACGAAATAAAGTATATTTTGACAGGTATCTTGCCAAAAGCGTTTTACATGTCAATGTCATGTCAGTGGAGAGTTTGGACCTACCTTTCTTATAGGAAGTTATAATTAAGACTGAATCAATGTGTAGATTGTAAAACTGTTAAATTCTGTACGAGATTCTGTAAGAACTGCCCAAAAGTTGTCGTCTATTGTTCGATTATGAAACATCTGGCATGTATAGGAATCCTGCTCGTGACGTCACAGTGGTAGAAAAATGGAGGATGCTCTGGTAGGGGAAATGTGTCAAAAGCTATAAATAAAGCTATAAATCATGTTTCTCAGATGAATATTTAACTTGAATATGTGTATGGATAAATATTGCGTATTATTATTAACTTGTACTTACTTAAATATCTTTCTTTCACAAGTAATCACTCTAAATATGAGATTTGGATTGCCGCTGTCAGATTTGTTATTCCCTATACTTTTATGCAGGTTGCTATGGCAACCTTTTCTCACGCAGGATGCCTATATTGATGACGAAGAGAGAGATCTTCATGAGTCAATGCGAAGGTGGGAGATTGTTCATATTAATATTCTTATCTAACTTCATAACACCAGCTGGTATTACTGCCATTATCTTACAACCTTATCACATCCAATGAATCAATACGTTCGCATGTTGATTGATTAGGTATTGTTACAAGTGTGTGGGATCGAACCCACGTATACTTCTGGCAACTCAATGTCACTTGGCAGCTCTCTTTATATCCAATAAGGCTCATAATCGTATTGAATATCATAACACAATCGTCCTTATGATCTAACATATGAGAGCCTTTAGCATTGTGCTAGTACATTTTTCATGATTGTTGTATCCACAAATTATCTTTTTTCCGTCGAAAAGAGTACTGATGTATCGTTGGCTATCCATTAATTCGCAGATATCAATCAATGTGTAGAATGTTTTGTCAAATCCTTCGACCCAGAAGAACTGAAAATAATTTATAAAATCGATAGAAACACTGAATTTCGAATTTCTCGATTCATATTCTTTATACCGGGTGGTGCAAAAACATTCCCCCTGTTTGAGAGGACACTAAATCGAAACTATTGATAGCAATGTCTGCATTTTTTTGCATATAGAAAACACACAAAATTTTTATATATTATGCAAGTTTCAAACATATTTATTGAATGGGAAAAAAGTTAGAAATTATTGAAGTTACACTTGAAAACAATTCAGAGGATTGATAATGGAGTTCTCAAGTTTTTAGAAGATATTTTCGTCGAAATATGAGACTAAATAAATTTCAGTAATTTTGTTTGTCCGTATTTTGACCAAAATATCTTAAGTCAAAGATTATAGTATCTTAGTCCATTTTGTTTGTCCACACATTGACTAAAATTCTTGTAAGAACGTGATCCAAAATCTATATTATCATCATAAAGCCTCTTGTCCGTAATGCATCTTCTCTGGCACTTAGTTGTTAACAGTTGCTACATTTCTTGTGTACTTCCAATGCAGCAAGAGTGCAGTCTCTGCCCTTTCATCTCTGAACAATGCCAATCTAACCTACATCTCGCCCACGATCGCGTCCCTGCCAATATATCACAGCTACACGACTAATTTCTCCGCATCACGTGATCACAACATAGCGGCGTTCAGCGTTGTGTCGGCGTTGTATTGATGGGAGCCCACGTGATCAAGAAGTACCAAACAAAAAGGATAATTCGCCTTCGAGTGAACACAACTGAAGGATGAAACTGAGATAAACGAAGTTTTATGTTGAAACTTAAGTATCTATATCTTCCATACAAATCGATATTTCAATTGCGTTATTCAAGATTTTGTGGCAATATTTTCTAAAAACCGAGGGAATATTCTGAAAGCTCATAAAAATCACTGCAAGATTACACCGTATTTTCATGGTTTACTTGATGTCATACTTATTTAGCACATTTTATCAGTCAAGTAACAACAGTTTTTAAAGAGTCAGGATTACAGTAGGTATGTATAGTTTTTTTATTGATAATGTCGACATTTTTTATTCAATATTTTAATCCTTACAAATACATAAAGAAACAATGTCAATCAATATGAAAATAACATTATTTAATATTTATGTTCATATTTTTTTAATTCGTATTGTAATATTTGGGCAGACCTTGAGTAGATTTTGAAGAATTTTAATGATGTACCTAAATTGTTAGATTTTACGGTTGAAAGTTTTTTTATTATTCTGCTAAATTACAAATTTACCCCAAGAATGTAGGGTCTTCCCTTTCGAGTTTCTCAAACTCTTCATTTCAAATAGTTTACAAATCGTACGATAAGTGATAATTAATAATTAAAATCACCTAATTAGGGATATTTCTCCATAAATATTGACTCAACCACCAAAAATTTCCGAATTCAACTTCTAAAAACAGGCAACGAGGATGTAAGGTCCGTTTGCCTAATTACCTAACCAATTACTTAATTACCTTGGGATCGTTCTCCAAGCATAACACCTGCCGGTTAATTGCTAATTACTCATTAGTAATTCAGGATGTGTTGTGGAGTTACACTGGATTACAGCATCATCATTAAAACACGAGTTATCCAGACGAACAGAGATCAGCTAGCATCAGTTCCGACTCATTTAGTTAGTTAAATGACCAAAAAAAAAAATTAATTTATCCCACATTTAATTTTATATAGAAGTAAGAAATAGTCATGAAATGTCCTGTTTCTTGCAACATCGGGACTTATATTGAGTTTTCAATTTTTTGGTTTTTGGTGTATGTTTAAAATAGCTCACGATGGTATAGTTTTAAATTTTTTCTCTGATTGTATGTCCATATGTCTACTAGAAAATAAGTTTTTTGTTGAAATCTATCGACACAAAAAATTAGATCTTCATTTTAGTCCAAAAATTCCACGATTTTTCTTGGCCGCGTGCAAGATAAAGTTATAATTTTTAGGGGTGGGCGAACCGGTTCGTTTTCGAACCGAACCGAACCTTTTTATGTGGTTCGCAATTGGAACTTTAATTTTATTGGTTGCGAACCTTTTGCGAACCTTTCCCGCCATTTTTCCCGCCAATAATTTGAATTTTTAGCTTTTGTTTAGAAGGCAGTGGATATGATTCCAAAGATGCTTGCTCTGCAAGTGCAGGTATCTTGATACTTTTTGTCTTTGGACAGCTCAGGACTTGTTTGCTTGAATTTTAGAAGTGACATTTAATTCATCATTGAGAAATTGATGGAAAATGAATATTGATACGAAATAAAGGAAAGGTTGTCAGAGTTTTGGATAGTTCCACTTTTGATTAAATTGGTAGTTATTTTATTATAAAACAATAAAGTAAACATTTGTTTATGATTATTAAAAGTAATATGCCAATGATCTTAAACAGTTTGAATAAAAATTTAATTGGTTTTCTTTTAATTATTACTTATTAGCTAATTATTTACCTTCTGTAACTTGTAAGCTATACCTATGTGAATGATAAATAAATATGTAGAATTGATCAGTCAAATATAAATGAAGTTATGACATCTACACCATCAATTGTCTTATTATTTTCCACGCCTGTCATAATGGGCCAAATATGTAAAAAGGTTCGGTTCGAGGTTCGCAAAAATTGCGAACCTTTTAAGGTTCGGTTCGAGGTTCGGTTCGCACCAAAATTCAAGGTTCGCCCAGCCCTAATAATTTTCTCAAACAGAAAAAAAAACGCAAAATGGACAAGTGCATTTTGAAATACAGCTCCTCATTTCGACTGAGAGACTGAGGTTCTTCGATCTCGACTGAGGGAAATAACGAAAACCTCAGTCAGGAATGACGACCACCGACATCGAACCTGCGGGACCTCCGAACAAAATAATCGAGTTGACATATGTGCGGTGATAAATAAGGTCAAATATGGGACCGGGTTTTATAAAAAAAGGCCATACATTCCTTATTTTCAAAACAGACATCAACCTAGCAAATTCTCTTTGAGATGTTACATAATTATGAGGTACAGTACAGGGAAATAACGCTATGAGTCTATTTCCAAAAAATTAGTTTATGGTGTCATTTTGCAGTGTTTTTTGTGAGCTCTCAGAATACCATCGGTTTTTAGAAAATATTGCCTCAAAGTCTAAAAAAAACGCAATTTAAAAATCGATTTGTATGGAAGATACAAGTTTCAAAATAAAACTTCGTTGATCTCAGTTTCATCCGAATGTGACTCATAGCGTTCTTTCCCTGTATTCATATTATATCAACATACATTAGTTTTCTTTTCATCAAATACATTCTAACCCATTAATCGTTCTGAATTCAATTTGTTGTCATTTCAATTGCATTAATTGCAAGAGGCCCGCTTCAAGTTGTCTTTCACTGCAATTACCGCATAACACTCGACCGTTCTGTCTGCACTGGATGTCCACTTTTACTTTTCCCCATCAGGATGCAGTTTCACTTTGTTCTATATTTTGAATAAAAAGCCAGAGGATTAGGCGTGATTCTCTTCGTGTCATGTTGTGGGCTCAGCCATTGTTGTCGTCATCCGTGACGAAAGGACACTTTTGCGACAACATTCTTTCTTCACGTGGAGGATTACCAATAAGGATGTCCGCAATTTTTAATATTGTGACCGTCTGTTTGAAGATACTTTTGTCATGAAGTTGCAGTACATTGATTAGAAGGAGAAGGTCCGAAGTCCATTGTCGAGCAAATACAGATATATTGAAGTATTGACTTTCAAAATGATGGGGTCATGGGTGTAACCATGACAAAAAAATGCAGATTTAGGTACAGGCTTTTGAACTTTTCAAAGGACTTCAGTCCTTTTGCTTCTATGGTACAGAATTGCTGATGAACAAGTTAACGATCTTTAAAAACGAAACATTCTTCTGATGTATAGATTCATCGATTGGCCCATCACACAATGCATTGGTCAGAACAGTATGTTTTGGGGGGAAATTCTACACAAATTCAATATTTTTAGCGTACCTTTATAAACAACCCACGATGTGGGATTAGAAAAAAAAACATAAAAATAGTCCATTTTGAATACATCATCATGTAAAATCTTATCCTAAACCGAACGTGAGAGCTCACAACTTGACCGAACCATAGTATAAAGATCGTTCACTTTTCCTACTACAAAATCCTTTTCTGTATTATTTATAAAGTTACAGATAAAAGCAATCTGTTTGTATAAAACCCTAATCGGCCTAATGGAGGGTGATTTCGATAAGGTTTTGGGGGAGCCAACACCCTCAATGTCACACCGCGCCCATTTTGACCTGAAACTGGATAGATTAGGGCGACGCACACGCCATTTTATCACCCCCCCCCCCCCCCCAACCCCCCGGATAAGCCAACCGCATTTCACAACACCGTGCGAATAGACAAGTGCATGTTATTTACAAGTGTTTCAAATCAATTATTTCACATACCGACACAGATTACATGACACACAATATTTACCCTCGAAAACCAATACTTACCTATACATATTCATTCATAAAACCAAATTTAAAACTTAAAATGTTGAAATGTTGGAAAACGTTTTTTGAAATTGTGATTTCAAAATATTTTTGGCTATTCGAGAAAATAAGGAACACGACTGACCTCTGGTGGATTCTTTGGTACTACGATAATGGCGGTTGTAAAGGGTTTATTAATGTAAATAAAATATATAAAATTTGCTTTAGTTGTTTGTAATGGCTGAAAAAGTAAACTTGTAACTAAATCTACATTTCATTTGTTTCTCCTGTTTCACTGCCTTGTGGAAACACGAACATCAAAACAAAAAAGTGCATCTAAAAATTTTCCTGCCAGAAGTGGCTCCATCACGTATCGCTTATTTGTTCGAATAGCAACCGATAATCAATGGCTCTCTCGGCCGTTTTAGCAAATTGAGAGAGAAAAATTGTTTCATAATGTGTGTAACTTTGATAGGATGTTCACATGATCAGTCTGATTGTATATTAGTATAGCACTGTTTTATTTTTGCTTCATGCCTTGTTAATTAGGCGCCGGTTATTCAACAAAACCGCTCAAAGCTATGACATTTCCGATACGATCGGAGACCAATTACCCGTGAACCAATTTTAATCATGATTAGATGAAAGACAAACTTAGGTTTATCACTTGGCACATTTTTGAAATTCAATTTCCTACGGCACTCAGCAAGACAATTCGAAAATAGCCAATTTATCACCAAAAATCAACCAATTATTACTAATAAACAAATCAAAAAATTAAAAATGTAACGAATGATAACGCTAGGTTTGTCTTTTATCTAATCACGATTAAAATTTCAAATAATTTCGTCAACCCATTTTGTCTCCAATCGTATACAAAATGTGCCTGCAATAAGCTGCAAAATCTCTCGCGCTGGATTAACTAAATTAGCAGTGCAGTCGTCTTAAATTTGTTTTGTAAACACCGGCCCTAATCAAGGGATCTATAGATTTGTATTAAGTATAGTAAATTCATGGATTTATTTTTAAATTGATAATGACTTAAAGCTTACTTGGCTCCTGAAAGCCCATCACTAATGTTTGATCACAAGATTGAATTTTATCCTTCTTGATACTTATGCAAATCCGTTTTTTTCTCAGTCTGCCTTTCCTTATTGACAGAGCAATTATCTTGCTGTTTGTTACTCGTTATCAAGTTGGTACCTTGAACTTGGGTCATAGGGCACATATTTACACATCCGCCAAGAAACATGCCAATAAAAAAATCGTATATCGAAAGAAAGAAACTAATCATCAATGAGACATATTCAAGCCAACATTATACAATACACAGAATTCAGATTGCTATTAAATATTTGCATCTGCGAACGTCAATAACCTCTAATTTTTTTAATCGCTGGTGTAAGAAGGAAAAGACAATTGGAAATACCACTTCAAGTTTTAATAATGTTGGGTAATACACCGAATGAATAACAGTACTGAGATGCCAGCACTGTTGCCTCTGTAGGAGGTTACACAGTGTTGGTATTATATGAAACAATACCACATACAACTCCATACAACCATTGCCCCTCTTATAGTACCTATATGATACACTATTGACTGAAGTTCCAATTTACCCCCAACAAAGCAGCTCATATTTGAAGTGCAATGTTGCCATATTTACTTGGATGCATTCGTCCTTTTACTCTTATAATCTCTTTTGAACAGTAACCTTACATTTTCAAACGGCAGTCGTATTAAAAAAAATCATTACTTTGTCATTCCTCTTGCGGGTTTATTAGTCCTATTCCGGAACGATTTCAATTCTTGTCTCCCTGTGCTATCTAATTGGGTAAATTTGAACTTCAATCAATTGAAGATGCAAATATTTTTTCCCTAATTATGTGTCATAACTCATAGTTTCATTAATCATTGGAATGAATTACATCTAATTCACATTCCTATGGCGAAACACTGGAACCCTCTTCAAAATAACTACAACAAAAATAATAATACCACTATAGGAACACATAATAAAACTAAATCATTATTCCGAAATCTAAATTATACCTCCATACATGAGACTTCAATAATTATGATAGTTACATTTCGATATGTCAATCAATTAAATGTACTGTACTATCAATTATCGACACAGTTTCGAACAATACCCGTATATAAACCAAACAGATAGCCAGCGTGTTTGTTTTCGTACTTTCAGTGAAAATGAAAGTGTATAATTGAAGATGTCGCTGGATGTTACATCAGTACGTGAGATAATCGGTGGATTTAGTCTGGCTTAGTTAGCCAAGCGTCACTATGATATCCTCTCTGTACAGATCATGATCGCATGTACTGTGACGTCATAGAAGAGCTATCAGCCAATAGCAGCTTGTGTTGCCAGGGACGTCAGTAGCCAGTAGAGATATCCTCTCTGTACAGATCGTGATCGCATGTACTGTGACGTCATAGAAGAGCTATCAGCCAATCAGCTGCTTGTGTTCCCAGGGACGTCAGTAGCCAGTAGAGGAAGAGCTGCTGTTCAGTCGTCTTTCGAACTTACTGTCATTGCCACTAAGGTCGATATTGACATAATCAGTTGCAACAAATACGCCCTTAGAGAATCAAGTAATTATGGGAACGTAATAGGGGATTCTCCTATTAATTGAGCGAGCGTAGCGAGCGTCAACACGGTACTCTTATGGCACTTTCTCTGTGTGTGTGTTTTTTTTTGTGGTCACAGCCCAGGTCGAACCGCTCAAGCAATCGATCTGAAATTTTGTACACAACGTAATCTATGAGATCCCTGGGATCGTTTTTGAACGGGATCCGGTGATTGGTTCAAATTTTAAAAAAAATATTATTTGATTGGTTGTTCCGATCAATTTGACATTTTGACGAGTCATTTCAACCAACATTGTACCCAATCATAAAAAGTTTCAGCCAAATCCTCCCATTGGTTCAAAATTGAAACCATATTTCCTGTGTTTTTTGAAATTTATACTAGAACCGATGGAACGATCAACTTATAACTTCGCATGATGGTTGGGACCATGGGACCAACATAAGCTGCATTTTTGACAACTTTCATACTAATCTGTGTTTAAGGCGACTCATCCCCACGTGACCAGTTTGATGCCTAGGTTTGATCTGACTAGCCTACAAGCCCACGGTGTACGCCATTTTACGTCCCAGTAAAGAAAGGGGTTACCTTTCAGTACAAATATCTTTATAGTGGTGTTGACTACAATAATGCGGTTTGTGTCGTAAGTGTTCACAAAAGATCGCTCTAATGTTTCATATGACACTTTAATAATGAAAATGCTTTACTTTCTTGAAAAGGCTTTGTGAAGTACGAAGAAACATCGACCAGACAGATTATCAGCCTGTGTTCAACTGGACAATACAAAGATATTAAACACATACCTGTAATTCTACATCCTAATTCTTCCTTATTTTTCACCACGATTCTTCTCATATCAATTACACATCACGAAACATCTCCAACTCGCCTGTGCTGTCAATGCATTCTTCATTTTCGTCCACCACATTTTACGCAATTTTTTTACAGTCGCGACATCATAAAATCAATTGAACAGCATAAGGAGGCCGTGACTATCAAAACAATTGCACAAAATTGCGTAAAATGTGGTGGACGAAAATGAAGAATGCATTGACAGCACAGGCGAGTTGGAGATGTTTCGTGATGTGTAATTGATATGAGAAGAATCGTGGTGAAAAATAAGGAAGAATTAGGATGTAGAATTACAGGTATGTGTTTAATATCTTTGTATTGTCCAGTTGAACACAGGCTGATAATCTGTCTTTGGTCGATGTTTCTTCGTAATTCACAGAGCCTTTTCAAGAAAGTGAAGCATTTTCATTATTAAAGTGTCATATGAAACATTAGAGCGATCTTTTGTGAACACTTACGACACAAACCGCATTATTGTAGTCAACACCACTATAAAGATATTTGTACTGAAAGGTAACCCCTTTCTTTACTGGGACGTAAAATGGCGTACAGCGTGGGCTTGTAGGCTAGTCAGATCAAACCTAGGCATCAAACTGGTCACGTGGGGATGAGTCGCCTTAAATCCAAAAGTTATTGACATTTTACGGACATTTTGCGTGTTGGCTGTCAAATTCACGGCGACTTCGACTCTTCAGTTCATGGCAAGGTAGTTAGAGCAGAAACTTTCAAACGCATATGAAACTGATAATGACCGTTCAACAGTCGATCTGATATTGTGTAGACACACTAATATCATATGAGTGGCCCCAGGTATATTTTTTGAAGGAGATCCTGGGATTTTTGAAAATTCACACGGAACCGTTCAATCATAAAGATTCAATCTATCAACTTAAAACTTTGCATGGTTATTTGGACCAATATTTAAGGAATTTTTTGAGAATTTTATACAAGTCTGTGACGAAATTCCAGAATGATTGGCTTTTAATGACATTTTCGATAGACAGAATTTCTGTTCGAGGTGTTGCGCGTATCCGTGCTCGCTCATCAACGCGTTACCCAGAGCGTTTTCCTAGTTAGATTTCAAAATAATTGTATTATTATGGCAGTTAAAAAATTGTTGTGGATTTAATATTTTTCATGGAATTGTTTTACAAAGGTTGACAGATTTCTTCTAGCTTAAAAACAGGAAAATTGACATTGACGTCATAATTCATATGTTGCCATGGCAACAAAGTATATCACACATTGTTGTGGACTTAAAAATTACATCACAATCCTGATTCTCGTTAACACACCGTTTTTTTCCCGCCAAAATATCTCATGACATTTGACATTTACTTTTATAAATGACAATTTTCCATTTCTCAAGCGATAAGTGTGTTTGTGATTATTATTTGTTGCAATTTACGAATTTACCGTAATAAAATTAGAGGAGACT
The DNA here is from genome assembly GCA_934045905.1 of Leuctra nigra. Classification (NCBI taxonomy): domain Eukaryota; kingdom Metazoa; phylum Arthropoda; class Insecta; order Plecoptera; family Leuctridae; genus Leuctra; species Leuctra nigra. The sequence continues at coordinate 10,255,795 of OW203772.1, read as the reverse complement.
ACCCCATTCCGTCACTGTAGGGTACAAGTCTGTACCACTCTGGACTTTATATGCTTTCGATATCCTTAGACCGCCATACTGGACTGAGGTTATTTAGTGTGTGGGTTTCCTCAGTCGAGACAAATGCTGGGAAGGTTATGTACTGCAAGGACTCGGCCGCCTCCTTCCCACCGTCCATCCTTACCTATTTTCCTATCATCATGATAATCATTCATCCGTAGCCATTAGCTGTAGCAGAACGTAGTAAGACTTGAAAAATATACCTAGATCATTTGGTTTACTAAAATGGAGTAATACAAAATGTTTGAGTAAACTGAAACCCCATTAAAAACACTCCGTGTAAAAATACCAGCCAAGTCTTTTCAACTATAAAAAAATAGAAGAAATCTAAAAATTCAGCACTGAAAATCAGTGATATCAAAAAATGAGCCAAGTCAAAACTTAATTTTAAAAACCAAAATATACTTGGCGCATCGTGTATATAAATAGTATTGAAGCATATGCCAAAAATCAAATGTACCTAAATATATATAATATACCTATAATGCCCTTATAACGATGCGCCAAGTATATTTTGGTTTTGAAAATTAAGTTTTGACTTGGCTCATTTTTTGATATCACTGATTTTCAGTGCTGAATTTTTAGATTTCTTCTATTTTTTTATAGTTGAAAAGACTTGGCTGGTATTTTTACACGGAGTGTTTTTAATGGGGATATCACTTATTTTTTTAGTTTATTTACACAACTTGTAACACACATCGGAGAAACAATGACTAAATACTTTAAAAAAATACGCTATTTCCGAATTGGTTAATACGAAAAATTGTGTTTGGTGCTCAAAATACCTAAGCTTAAAGTGATATTCCATGAAGAATTGCGAAGCTTCGTTCCAATCAGTCCAGCCGTTTTCGAGATATGGTATCACTTCCGGTTTTCAAAATGGCGATTGAAATTACTGCCACCTAGAATTTATTTCTATAAATGTTATGTATCATTATAAGCCTTCTGAATAAGTAGTTATTGTAGTAAGAGGTCATTAAAATCTAGTTATTCATTTTCATGACGTCATTTCCGGTTTCGGTAATAGTACATCTCTACTTTAACTACTGATATTCCATATAGATGACCGTCTGAATCATTTGGCGCTGGTTTAATTCCTAACGGTCTAGCCGTTTTCGAGATATGACGTCACTTCCGGTTTCAAAATGGCGGCTTCCTGTTGGTTTTATAAAAAGGCACCTCAGACGCCAAAAGTGCACATGTGGTGAAAATTTCAGATCGATCGGCTGAGCCGTTTAGGCTGTGGCGGTGATTGCGGTGTTTCCTGATATCATCATCATCATCAGATCAAGATAGGTTTTAAAAGGGGTGTAATTTCACGTTTTTCACGGCCCCCTAGCTCGCAAACGGCATAACATATTGTTCCCTAATTTGGTATATGTAGTGGGGTTGGCCATAGCTCGAAATTAAGATATATCGCAACAATGTGAGATTTTCCAATTTTAAGATCCAGTAGGCCGAAAATGCCATGTTGTTGCTTACAGTAAAAGTGGTTGGTCTGCTCCTCAGTTTATTATGCATTTACGGTATGTTGAGTGAGTGTGAGTGTAAGGTACGACTTGGCTGGGTGGAGCGACCGCTCCACTAGATATTTATTCATGTCCAAAGCCATCAATTGGCAAATCTACAAGAACTGTTTCTTCAACAACAACAAAAAGTATATAATTTAGGTATGACTTTAATCTAAAAGGCGTCGATGTTGTTTGAAATCTTCGTAACCGCCGTCACGGTGACGTACACATTCCTGCCAAAGTCTTCGCTCTTGTCGAAGTAAGTTTCCTCCAACACAATCGTGTTGCTGCTCTCGAGCGCATTCTCGTCTAACTTGAGCGGCGTCTTGACAAATCTCAGATCCGTCGTCTCCCGATCAGCAGACGTCATCTTCAGGTGGATCCGAAACTTGCAGGCGTTCTCTTCGGGTCCGATGTACCTTGAGTAGAACACAATCTTCCCGTCGGAAGTACGCCGGCTGGAGATCCAAAAATATTCGTTCTCCTCTTCATACTTAAACATCGATGTATAACTTTGTAGTCCCCACGTTTTAAATTTCAGTCCAATGGATTTACCAATGAAATGTACATTGTTCCGATGTTTTCTTAAAACATATAAATACATATCTTGACAAGTGCCAACAAACTCACAAGTTTCAAAAACAAGGCATTTGCAAACGAATTGAAATCTGCAGTTCGGATAGTGAGTCTCCAGATCTTCCTCCCTTTTCCTTTTGACACCGCATCCATTCTCGTGGAACTTGCAGGGAACTATGAGCACTTGCTCGCTGAGGGTGTCCAAGGCGAGGTTCCGGTTGGAAGGGGTTCCTGGCACACGGCACACCGGGCACTTGCCAACCTTCTTCTTGCATTCGGAACAGCAGTTGTGACCGTTGACGCACATGAATACCGGAGCTTGACAGGACTCCAGGCACACGGGACATTGCAGCACTTGCAATATCGAGTCTTCGAGCGTGTCCAGGGAAGACGACATATTCAATTGTTCACTCGGGGTGTAAAGATACTATACTTTTCAATGCATTATGATTCTTGCCATGGATACTCCAACAATAAATGTGAACAATTTACAATGCCATGGTTTTTATTAACAAAAAAGTCTGTGTTGTAGGTATACAGATTATACGAATAAGATAGCACACAGAATATGTAGTTAGTTAAATTTAAAACTGAAACGAAAGTAGAGAAACTGGAAAATTAAATTCTTAAATGTAGCAGGAAGGAAATTTTACCTAACAAACAACTATATCCTTTCAGAGTGGTTTCTAATATGAAATGATCCTTTATTCATTATAGTGAAAAGAAAAAGAATATTTAATATTAATGGAGCATCATACAGTTTTAATAAAGCATCAAATCATAGCACTGAGCCCTCTTTGTGGCAACCATTTTCGACAGTCAGTTTTTTTATTACAGTTCTCTTTATGTTTGAAACGTAGACATTTTCTGACAATCTCAGATGGGATGAAGTTATGTATATGAACTGCAGATTTAAAAGATTTGACCTCCGGTGGGATTTGAGCCCACGACCTTTGAAGCTGCAAATTTGAAGGATTCTCCGTAGCTCAGTAAGCCTGTTCCGTTCTCATTAAGTTGAACTGCAGAATCTAATGCTAACATCTTTCACTATCATTTCTTGTTGCATTAGCAGTCCTCATCAACGGTTACTAGTAACTTAATTTACATCTATAGTTTAACAGAACAATAAAAAATCTGTCCTTTATGACAAATCTCGCTGTAAGAATTAATTATCCATTTTTGAATTAATTCATTTTCAAAATTGTCAACCTATAAATACTCACAGAAACCTTTTCCACTTTAGACCGTAAAATTTATTTTAAATTCTAGTATCCATGTGAGGAGGGTCCTCTTTGCCCCCTCCTCCCCCCCACCCCTTCAGTAGTTGAAATCAACTGTAACCGTCCCCCAGAATAAATATGATTTGATGAAGGCAGAATTTGAAATTTACATCAGGCCTTCTACCTCTGAGGTACAGCACCGAGTATTGTCGCAATCGATCGACAACTCTTATCCTTCTCAGACCCAGACATATTTTTTTTGCCCTGATTTTGGAGACATTTATTTTCCTAAGAGAAAATCGCTTGAAATTTTTTTTAAAAAAAATTAAGGGGTGAGGAGGTTATGAGAGATCATCATGTCGAACGTGTCGATGCTAGATGTCGATCGCCTGTTGAAAGTGACACGATCCCAGTACAGAACAGAACGAACACACAGAGATCCTCGCGAGAAAGTGATGAAAAGTTCAAGAGAGATAATTGGACTCTCTCGACCGAGATTAATAACGCGAGACCAGATCGAGATCGAGATGTGATCGAGTTGGTTGCCATGGGAACACGGTTCTGCACGGAGTCGGGAGGAAATGCTAATTAAATGCACTTTTCGGAACCAGTTTTACTTTTTTGGAGGTGATCAAAAGAAACCGATAAGTATTCGGTTGAATACAAGTGTTAAAATGATCGACAAATCGAAATGGTGCGGTCATAATGCTCCGTATTTGAACAATTTCAAATTAAATGCTGCTAGGTTAGGTTTAATTTTATAGATCAAGAATTGTATACACGTTAATTTTTAATAAGAAAACAAGCTCCTAAAAAAAAATATTGTCATTTTAATACGTCTTCTCTGTAATAAATGACGTGTCAGTCATTAACCTGACTGAGGTATCTTCGTAGTTTTCCTCAGTCGAGAGGTAAATGTTGGGAAGGTTCATTGCAAATAGGCCACTACCACCTCATTCCCATTGTCCATCATTCATCTCCCAATCATCATCAAATCATTCATCCATCACCATTAACTTAGTTGCAGAAAAGTGCGACCCTGTCCCACTCCCATTATAAAAAAAAATAACGAGAGGTGGAAAAATCCCCATTCATACTGGATTTCCTTCCTTCATTTTAGTTAATTCTTATTTCAGTAGTTTTACCATGGCACTATTCTACAACTAGGACATATTGGCGACGGATAAATGATTATGATTAAGAATATGTATAAGGATGGCAGGTGGAAAGGGGCGTCTGCAATTCGAGAAAACAAGGAATTCACGACTGACCTCTGGTGGATTCTCTGGTACTAGATAAATGGAGGATATCAGGGGTACATTTGTATAAATATAAATATTTGCTATAGTTGTTAATGGCTAAAAAAGTTAATTTAGAACTAAATGGCCTATCCTTTACCAAATAAGAACTGTAATAACAAATATGCTAATTCTGTAGAGTGACAGTACATCTTGCCAGAAGTGGCTCGCATCACGTATCGCTTATTTGCGGGCATAGGAAACCTTTCCAGCCGTCAGTTAGGAACAGGTTGGCTGAGTGGTAACGCTCTGAACTTGTATTCCGGAGGCCCGGGTTCGATTCCCGCGGCCGTCCTTCCTGACTGAGGTTTTTTCGTGGTATTCCCTCAGTCGACAGGCAAATTCTATGAAGGTACCCTACTAATAGGCCACGACCGCCTCCTTCCCACTTGCCATCCTTACCTACTCTTCACCATCATCTCCCAATCATCATCATAATCATTCATCCGTCGCCATTAGCCTCGCTGCAGAACAGTGCGACGTTAAGCCCCAGACAAAAAAAAAATAAAAATAAAGAGTAAGGCCGGCCTCTGGACTCGAACCCCGCGCTTCTCGCTCACATTCTCTCTCGGAATCATCCCACCCGAAGATTTACGCTTGGACGAGGATGTTGCTGACATCACGGCCTCTGGACTCGAACCCCGCGCTTCTCGCTCACATTCTCTCTCGGAATCATCCCACCCGAAGATGTTACACTTGGACGAGGATGTTGCTCACATCACGGCCTCTGGACTCGAACCCCGCGCTTCTCGCTCACATTCTCTCTCGGAATCATCCCACCCGAAGATGTTACACTTGGACGAGGATGTTGCCAACATCACGGCCTCTGGACCCGAACCCCGCGCTTCTCGCTCACATTCTCTCTCGGAATCATCCCACCCGAAGATGTTACACTTGGACGAGGATGTTGCCAACATCACGGCCTCTGGACTCGAACCCCGCGCTTCTCGCTCACATTCTCTCTCGGAATCATCCCACCCGAAGATGTTACACTTGGACGAGGATGTTGCTCACATCACGGCCTCTGGACTCGAACCCCGCGCTTCTCGCTCACATTCTCTCTCGGAATCATCCCACCCGAAGATGTTACACTTGGACGAGGATGTTGCCAACATCACGGCCTCTGGACCCGAACCCCGCGCTTCTCGCTCACATTCTCTCTCGGAATCATCCCACCCGAAGATGTTACACTTGGACGAGGATGTTGCCAACATCACGGCCTCTGGACTCGAACCCCGCGCTTCTCGCTCACATTCTCTCTCGGAATCATCCCACCCGAAGATGTTACACTTGGACGAGGATGTTGCCAACATCACGGCCTCTGGACTCGAACCCCGCGCTTCTCGCTCACATTCTCTCTCGGAATCATCCCACCCGAAGATGTTACACTTGGACGAGGATGTTGCTGACATCACGGCCTCTGGACTCGAACCCCGCGCTTCTCGCTCACATTCTCTCTCGGAATCATCCCACCCGAAGATGTTACACTTGGACGAGGATGTTGCTGACATCACGGCCTCTGGACTCGAACCCCGCGCTTCTCGCTCACATTCTCTCTCGGAATCATCCCACCCGAAGATGTTACACTTGGACGAGGATGTTGCTGACATCACGGCCTCTGGACTCGAACCCCGCGCTTCTCGCTCACATTCTCTCTCGGAATCATCCCACCCGAAGATGTTACACTTGGACGAGGATGTTGCTGACATCACGGCCTCTGGACTCGAACCCCGCGCTTCTCGCTCACATTCTCTCTCGGAATCATCCCACCCGAAGATGTTACACTTGGACGAGGATGTTGCTGACATCACGGCCTCTGGACTCGAACCCCGCGCTTCTCGCTCACATTCTCTCTCGGAATCATCCCACCCGAAGATGTTACACTTGGACGAGGATGTTGCTGACATCACGGCCTCTGGACTCGAACCCCGCGCTTCTCGCTCACATTCTCTCTCGGAATCATCCCACCCGAAGATGTTACACTTGGACGAGGATGTTGCTGACATCACGGCCTCTGGACTCGAACCCCGCGCTTCTCGCTCACATTCTCTCTCGGAATCATCCCACCCGAAGATGTTACACTTGGACGAGGATGTTGCTGACATCACGGCCTCTGGACTCGAACCCCGCGCTTCTCGCTCACATTCTCTCTCGGAATCATCCCACCCGAAGATGTTACACTTGGACGAGGATGTTGCTGACATCACGGCCTCTGGACTCGAACCCCGCGCTTCTCGCTCACATTCTCTCTCGGAATCATCCCACCCGAAGATGTTACACTTGGACGAGGATGTTGCCAACATCACGGCCTCTGGACTCGAACCCCGCGCTTCTCGCTCACATTCTCTCTCGGAATCATCCCACCCGAAGATGTTACACTTGGACGAGGATGTTGCCAACATCACGGCCGGCGAGCACGATCCATGCAACGCGGCGATGTGTAGGCGAGATAGTGACTTTCACTTGGTGATAGCCCAGTCTCATATCCACCGTACCGAATATCCATAATTCTTCAATTACAATCGGGTTAGAAGATGTTGCGATGTTAGGAACACTTGTTACAGTTGGGCGTTGGGGCCTTGAATATAGTTCACACGTGGGAGTTTACTAATCGTTTCTTTGTGGAATAAAAAGTGCAAGAGCGCTATACAGCCCGAACCGGTGATCCAATTATGTATATTTTTAATTGGCAGTCAGTTACGTTTGTTATGCACTATAAATACGTGAAATTATCAGTAGGAACTTTAAAAACTTATGATTTTAAAGTTTTCAACAAATGCAAATCGATTCAGCCACAAATAAACAATATCAGACCAAGAAAAAAATAAAATAAATACCAATTTACAAGTTTGAATATGGTATCCCATTATATAACCCATTACTTTATGACTCTTTACAATAGAGTTCCTCATATCAACTCAAAACTTAGTATAGTGCTTACTCACAATCTATTTATATTTCAGCTATAGATTACCAATATACTTCAGGTAAATAAAAAGAAACAAACGGAAAAAGTTAGAACATAAGTTTAAATGAATGAATGATTATATTTTAGTGTCTACCCGAAATCAATAACTGATTATAAATGTAATGTGCACTCGCATCCAATCTTCGTTATTTTGGAAGGATTATTCAAATCTGTATTTTATGTGCAATTTGTACAGTTAAAAGTCGTGAAATTTGGACATCCTTCTTTCTGTTTCTGAGGTACAACTGGTTTATATCCAGATTAAGAGTAACGCAATTACAGATTTGACATCGACTATGATGGAAGACGTTTACACCCCTGGGAACAGGATAACTTCTAAAACAGTAGTTAAATTATTTGCATAGATTAGATCATGTTTATGATAATGCTGATAGTCTAGGTCTCCCGCTTACACCTTCACAATTAGGTTCTACAGAATCGTTATCTTTACAGCTAGATAAACAATTCGCCGAATTTTGACGTAAACTATTAATAATAGTAAATAAAACCATCTGATTACGGATGACAACACTGATAAGAATCTCTCTCCTTGATCACAGCGCGGAGGCCGCCTTGATGTGTACGTGATCGGAGTGCAGCAAGGTTGCACATGGACCTGTGCTGTTTAACTTGGTCAGGATTGCACTCTCCAATAGATTCGAACTATAACGAATTGTGCATCGTCCTTTAGCCTCTTTCAATCGTCTATCCGTAACTCTTTATATTCCGATTATCACATTCAACATCAATATAAAAATATCGAAATTTAAATTGTCAACAAAATGTTTGGTATACGATTATTTTATTACGAAGGCTTTACAGAAAGTAATTGTTAAATTTGATATTTGGCCATGAGACTTGCATCTCAAGTGTTGTGGCTTTCAGCATGCATTTGTCTCCCTTTATTCATTGCCAAGTAACAGGTGCAATGTTGTTTTTATGTTTACGGTTCGGTTGTTACTCAGCGTTTAATATGAGTTCGACAATAAAATTGCTTGACGAGTGGAAAATCAGGTCATTAATCAGTTTTTCAACAAGATATATTTTTTTTGCATTGCATTACCCCCTGGGCCCCTGTTGCACTGAAAGGCCAAGCGACTTTTGTTTCTTCAAGTTATTGAATGATGAGAGAAGAAGTGACAGGTGACGTATGAAGGTGAGACAAACAGGGTCGTTGTAACTTGTTACGTCACCACTTAACAGTCGACATCTTGTCAGGAACGGCGCCAGGAATTTTTGATAGGGTGGGCAGTGAGTGGCGTACAATTAGGTATTTAGGGTGGGCACATAATTTTCCCACTCAAAGTATATGTGTTAGTGTTAGTTAAAAAATAAAGTCATGCCCCGCAGGGCGTTTTTCGGATTTTTAAATCAATATCTAAACAAATTTATGGGATGCTGTGTAAATATTATTTTTTGAGTAAAATATGATTGGATTGGAATATCACATAAAATAGGAGTGAGGATCGTAAAGTTATAAAAAATTAAAAGTTTTCTAGAAAATTATTCAATGTGTATTATTTGATTACTATTTTCATTAAATTATAACTAAAACTCAAAATTCAAAGACAATAATAAAAATATTATCCATTATTTTTGGGTGGGCAGAGGGTGGACAGTAACAATTTAGGGTGGGCGCGCGCCCACCTGCGCCCACCCCTGGCGCGGTCCCAGCATCTTGCATTAGTGTAAGTGTTCGCATATTGTTCTGCAATATGAAATGTAGGTAATGTAGGTGTATATAGGTGGATATATATGTAGGTGGATATACCGAAATGTAGGTATATCTCGAAAAATGGCGTCTAAGGCTAAAATTTACAAACTCTCACTATTTTTAAATCTCTCATGGGGGGATGGTGAAGACTCGGGTGAAGAGGACAAATTTACCAATTGGGGCGATGATACTATCAATATATTCGCAATGGGGGATGCCATCCCCCGCATCCCCCCCCCCCCCCCCCCCCGCCCACGGCTAATTCGCCCCACTGGAAAAAGGTAAGGAGGATCATAGAAGAAAAACTAATTATTTTTCTTATGGTAGGATGTGTGGGTCGTGGTCTATGGGGGGAACTGACTGAGTCCCGACTGAGGAAAGCCATGTAAACCCGGGTGTCGCCGGGCATCGAGCCCGGAGTGAGTGTCCGAGTCGTGAATGTGTGGTGGTTTATCTGACATCAGTGCTGTTGACGCAACAATAACCCTAAGAGCAACATTCTTCAACAATCCCACGCTCATGAATAAGCACTTCTCAAAACAAATCATCCAGAAAGAAAAACAAGCCGAGACATCCGATTGTCGCCTATAACAACATCAGCGTTCGGGTGTTCTGATGCAGTGATTTTAGTTTCCTTTTTGGAGGATTTTTATCAGGACATCCGATTGTCGCCTATAACAACACAGTCGCTCGGGTGTTCCGCTTAAATGATCTTAGTTACATTCTCGGAGGATTACACATCGGGACCCACGATCGCCCGCCTTGACAGCACTGACGCGCTGGTGTCCCGTTGCAATGATCTTAGCATGATTACAAGCCGAGACACCTGATCGCCGCCTACAACAGCACTGACGCGCTGGTGTTCGGAGCGTGTCTCGTGGGCCGCCCTCGCTCGAGTTCTGCACCAAGGTGAACTCGTTGGCTTTGTTGCAACTGTCTGAGGTAACCAACACATGCACGGCTGCTTATAGACTCTGACTCATGCAGAGAACAACCACTTGTTCTCGTAGACGCTTGGACCTTGTGGATATCAAGCCATAAGGGTGAATTTCCAGAAGCTTAGTACAGTAATGTCAACCTTAGCGGTGAATCGCAAAGGTCGAATTATTATTAGCACGATTTATTTATTTCCTATTTTAGTTTTCTAATAAATTATTTTAATCAACACTAATTTAAACAGTTTAAGTGATTTTGGAACTATAAAATGTACTAACTGAATCAAACAACCCTCCAATGCTGCTCCTCGAGAAGGTTTTTTAGAATTTAAACTAATGAAAATGATTCTCGGATTCTCAACTTAATTTTTATAACACTAATTTTCAATAACTAATGGGCGGTCAGACTGCTCGAAGTCCCCCCCCCCCCCCCCCCCATTCGAGCACTTTTGTCTGCAAGAGTAGGAAACAGTTTCTCGAGAAGGAATGGATAAGCTGTCGATACAGTTGATGCAGTCACTGCTTCTTGGAAGCTGGATGACTGCTGGATGACCAACCCGCTGGCCTTCTCCAGCAGCCTCCAAGACCGCTGGACCAAACTGACAACCGATCTGTCACCGGTACAGTCGCACTGTTGTGAACCTTGGCCGAATGATGACGATGAGGATGAAGTCTGCACTCATCGAATTGGGGGGGGGGGGGGGGGATGTGGGGGGAACAGTTTCATCCCCAAGGCTGTGACTACTTTACCATCCCCCCATGAGAGATTCAAAAACAGCACTAGGTATGTAGGTATGTACCTCAAAATAATATTATTTCCAGAGATTTTGTCAATTGTAGCCTTTGAAGACGCTATTTGTCGAGATAAAAATAAGCTTAAAAAGCGCCAATATCGCGTAAAAACGCACCAAATTAATTTCTGAAGTTAACAAAAAACGGACCTGTGCGCCCCGGACTTGCATGGTGCTGGGGGAGGAAAGGCTCCCCACATCAAAAAATTGATTTCAAAGTGTCATAAAACCTGCAGCAAACGCTCTACGGGGCAGGGTTGGGGACGCGCCTCCCTCCCCCCCCCCCCCCCCCCCCTCCCTCCCTCGACAGAAATCATGCCGGCCCATTGACCTGGTGAATATGTTTATTTTTGAAACAATTTACACCACCCCTTCATGGACTAACTTCCAATTCGACCAGTGAGGATATAGGTGAGGCTGGTGTGAAGGAGGCGGTTGTGGACTATTATCAGGGAACCTTGCCGGCATTTCACTCTCGACTGAGGGAAACTACTCAATAACCTCAGTCATAAGGACAGTTGCGTGTATCGAACTCGGGTCCTCGAAGTTCACTTTCAAAGCGTTACTCTTATAACAACCTTTTATTTGATTTCAAAGATTCCGTGATTAAAACGTTGATTTATATAATTAGAGTGATTGCGAGATTGCGGATATCCTCTACATTTATTTTTCTATAAAATTATAATGTTGAAGTTTTGGTCCACTTATTCTAAAGATCTTCTAGAAAATCTTTTGTAACAGAAGAAATAACATGATTAAGGAAAAGCACTAAAATACATTTTATGGTCTGCACAATCAAGGACAATAATTATAAATAAATCTTCGTTATTTCCTGATTATGATGACCCTCATTTTAATTAGTTTATTGGTATATATAGAGTCTTAGAAATAAGATAAAACATCTTTATAAATGCAGAATTAGCCTCATATGAGAAGCATAGTTTAAAATCGCACGTCAATAGACTATCGGATAAACAAAACTTGGTTTCTTGCAATTTACCTACAGCAATAGAATACGAATAGCAACTGTGCTTTAATTTGTGTTTCCACCTCTAAAAAGGAATTTACAAGCGTTTTGCATTTTGCTTTTTTTTTATTAACCAATCACAAGTCTGCATCGAGCGGTTTCTGGACTTGTGATTGGTTAAGAGCGAAAAATTTGAAACCCAACGCAAAACCGCTCTTTATGTAAATTACCCATTATTATAGATGTTCTACGGTCAATTGACTGGTAAATTGAACAAACTGTTAATTAAGCTATAAACTAATTTCACTGATTAAATAACAAGTTTTAATTAGTTTATGCTAAAGATACACGGAAAAATTGTATTGCTGCGATAGCAATAAAAAGTGAGAGTAATATTTTTTTTCTGGATGGCATAACAATAATTCTATGGTTGGGGATATTGTAGCAATAACTTTGGTTGGGGCAGCCATGTTGTTGAAACAATTTATTAGCAAGACATATTGCTACAGGAGCAATACAATATTTTGTGCGGGGGGGGGGGGGGGGCATAAAATGCGAATTTACCGTCTTAATTGTTAAATATTTTTTATGGTCGCCGATGGCACACAATATTGGCGAATTTTTCCCTCTTGATATAGAATGTTAAAATGCTATAAACCGGGTCCACAAAGAAGACCGTTTTTGCGTTTTGCGGTTTCCTTTTTTCTATTAACCGATCACAAGTCTCCTTTGAGTGGTTTCTGGACTTGTGATTGGTCGGTAAAAAAAACGGAAAACGCATAAAACGGTCTTCGTGGGCCCGGTTTTATTGAATTGGATACCTATACTTATTTTCACTTCAGGTTAACCCATTTAAGTTTTAAAATATGTTTCTTTAGTTTTTTTTTAACTTTTAAAAGTTAAAAGTATATATTTATAATGTATCCAATTCAATAAAACCGGGTCCACAAAGATCGTTTTTGCATTTTCGTTTTTTCTTCCCATCCTTACTGTTAAAATTCTTAAAACATTCAAAAGAGACAGCTGATTATCACTCCAAAATATATATTAATACCAATATAAATCGATCGCAATTGATTCGACCGTCCTATTTGGTCCCCCCCCCCCCACATGTTCACTCACGCACCCACATTGTCCCCTTATCTCACTGAACATCAACACGGCGACCCTGACCTATTCCCAGTCATGATACAGGCGTTATAGATGGTGTCGGAACACATATAGATCATTGATTACATAGCTAATGGTGATAGCAGGCAACTGGGGCACTGGATTAACAGGTGACGGATCGTAAAAGTATACAGTTTCATTGTTGTTGATTCTGTTTAGTGTGTTATTATGAGTAATCTGTACTGGAAGGTAGATATTGAAGGTCTGTGAAAAAAACAAAATAATAGTTTGTGAATCTTGGAGGTTGCTGAATATCATCTTGAACCATTCAAATTAAAATAAATTAAAATATAATTACAATAGGTTACAATATTTGTGGGAAAATTCTTGGAAAAGCTTAAATTAAAGGGTTGTTGAGTCAGAGTTTAGATACATTTAAATAAGGAATATATTTATAAGATCTCTTATAACTTAGTTCCCTACAGAAAATAGATTTTCTAATTTTTCTTCAAGTTGTTATGATATTTAGGAAATATTGACACGATATGTATCTCAGATTTCAGTCATGATACAGGCGTTATAGATGTTGTCAGAACACATATTATATAGATCATTGATTTGATAGCAAGCAACTGGGGCACTGGATACCAGGTGATAGCTCGTAAAAGTATAGTTTTATCGTCATACCATTATGTCGGTGCTTTGTTGATTATGTTTAGTATGATATTGATCAAGAGAAGGCTGTATACAGGAAGGTGTTTCCTTAATATCGGCATAACTTTACAACAATTTAAATGATGTATAATGTGAAAAATAACTAACATAATCTAATTTTTTCAATTTATACTTAAAAATACCATGTTTGTGCCCAAACTCGTGCTAAAGTGAGGAATATATACAAGGTATTCAAAAAATGAACTAAAAAAATAGCTACCTATGCGGTATTTTCTCATTTATCTTCATGGTTTAAAGTTATGACGATATTTCACTATCGGTGGCACTTGCTTCAACTCTTCAGCTCTAAGGGTGAGTTTCCAGCTACTTCCTCTAGAAATATCGACCTTAGTGACTCGCCAAATGGTCGCAACGCAATGTCTTATAATTTGTTTCCATGAATGTTTCGTTCCTTTTCTTGTGAAAACCACATTTAGAGACATCAGCATGGTGTTATATATTATGTAAACATACTCTGAGCTCCGGTAAGCTCCAAAACAAGTAATTCTCCATTCTTCCGATCATATCTGTAATGGTGACATGAGTCATTGTGTAAGAGAATACGTCAATATCTATAACTGTATTTGTTGACATCAGTCAAATGGCAACTGACAGAGCTTGATTACGTCATTGCATAAGTCAGGCGCGTAGGAAGGGGAGGGGGATGGGGAGACTATTCCCCTTCCCCCCCCCCCTCCCATTCACCATACAAAATTAAGTTTAGTGTCCAAGAATCACTTAAAAATTGTTTAAATTCTTAATAAAACGCCATGTGAGTCTCAAAATAACTCAAAATAACTGTGATAACTCAAAATAGTGAGTTATATGTAGTAATTTGAGCAGTTTATCATCCCAGAATCAATTTTAAAATGTATATATTTGAAAAATTACCTGCGGGGCAACAATTGGAGGATTTTTCGCTCAAGTTTGTGCATTTTAAGGCCCATGAATCACTTTTAACTAATGAGGGGTTTAAATTAGGCCCTGTCCCATTCCCCCCCCCCCCCCCCCCCGTGATGAAAGTAGTTCGCCTGCCAAAAATGTACAATCGAGACCATGTATACTTCCGCCCTTCTGCCTCTGAGCTACAGGGTTGTGTTGTGACGTGAAGACAATGGTTGCCATGGCAATGACGCGACAACCGGTAGAACTGGCTCGGCGAGTTCGACTGCACCGGCAATTACATTGCATACGTCCAAGTTCATCAACTGGGATTGATGAACCAAACAGCCTAGCAAATTACTTTTCAAAAGTAATACAATTACGTTACAAATAATGGGTTAAAATGTAGTAAAATTACTTGATTGTTACCGCCTTTAAAAAGTAATGAATTTTCTTGTATTAAATCGAGAAAACGTTAACACAATATTCTTAGGCACTTTATAAAGTCGGTACAACAGAAAATTTTGTGTTTTACCTTTTACAATTTTTTACACATGTGCACTCATAAATTTCATTACTAATCATTTTATTCTGTTACTTTTTACTTTGCCCGTTTATATTTAGTTCCTGATCTAGTTGTTTTTTATCATTTTACCACACTAAAGATATTTATAACCAACTTATTCTAACCGCAATGAATTAATACTTTAACTATACTATTTTTAGTTGAGCGAGCGTAGCGAGCGTCACCACGGTACTCTTATGGCACTTTCTCTGTGTGTTTTTTTTTTTTTTTTTTTTTTGTGTGGACACAGCCCAGGTCAAACCGCTCAAGCAATCGATCTGAAATTTTGTACACATACTAACGTAATCTATGAGGTCCCTGGGATCGTTTTTGAACGGGCTCCTGTGATTGGTTCAAATTTAAAAAAAATTATCTTTCGATTGGTTGTTCCGATCAATTTGAAATTTAGCCAAGTCATTTCAACCAACAATTTACCCAATCATAATAAATTTCAGCCAAATCCTCCCATTGGTTCAAATTTGAAACCATTTTTACGGTGATTTTTGTAATTTAAACTAGAACAGATTGACCGATCAACTTGAAACTTCGCGTGGTCATTGGTACCAACATTTTAGATATTTTTGCCAATTTTCAGTATAATCTGTCGTCATTTTCAAAAGTTTTGTCATTTTAAGGTCATTTTATTCCATAATCTTGAAAAATGTATACTAAATTGTCATCCCTGCCTTCTTTAAGCTTCTGTTCCAAGGCAAGGCCTGTAGAGCAGCCAAGCTATCCACAATGTACAGTAAAATGAAAGCATTTTTGAGCTAGCGCATAAAATCGGATGCAGTACGAAGGCCAAATCCTCTAATTGGTTTAAGTTTAAATAATGTCTTCTGATTGGTCGACAATAAAAATGTTCACATTAAGTTCAAATTTTGCTTGGTGATCAAGACCAACTTAATATTAAATTTTACATATTGTAAGCCCAATCAGTCAAGTATTAATTGTAATTTTACGAGTTTAGTATGGGATGTCACAAGAGATTTCTGTAGAAGGTATGTAGGTAAGACTTCACGACACAATGGATCTGTTATTCATCCAGAGTATTATGGAGATTGAAAAATTGCAGAGAAAATCGTCTTGTGCCGTGTCGTGCATTGTTACTATGGGGATGTTGCATGTTCTGTGCTCGCTCATCAACGCGTTACACTGAGCGTTTTCCTAGTATTAATTCATTACGGTTGAAAATAAGTTTTTGAAAGATTGCTTAAAATAAACGAGGTTAACAAGAAGTATTAACCAATCTTTCGCATATGATGAAAAGTCAAATGAGTTTTCATTCCACGGAATATTCATAGTTTTGCATGTGAATATCACCCATTGTTGGCGCCATCTTGTTGGCACAATTCAGAATAGCTGTCATATCTGTGTTTTGGTGATGTTGGAATCACTCTTTACAAAAGTCTGTTCGTTTACCCTGCCAAACCTGCCGCAAACTGCCACAAGCTAAACCTCATCGTGATGATGTGTAGACAGGGGTAGAGTTCGCAGTTTGTGGTAGATTTGGCAGAGTATCGAACATACCTAAAAACACATCGAATATCTAATCTGTCAAACGCTGGCGCGTAAGAAGGGGGGGGGGGGGAGGTGTTGGGTTACCCCCCCCCCTCGAATTCAATTATACCCTCCCTATGTTCTTGTACATTTATAAAGATAAAAAATATGCTTAAAAAAAGTTAAAATGGCATTGAAATTCACCAAATTCATGCCTGAAATTCAAAATATTTTCATGGCGCAGAGCCCCAGACCCGCATTTCGCTGGGGGGCTCTCCCCCCAGACCCCCCGTTGTCTTCGTAGACACTAGTACCTCCATGGTTCAAGTTCTTTTACAATATTACCCCCCTCCCCCCCCCCCCCTTGCAGTTAAGTTCCTACGCGCCTGGGCAAACGTTCCAACCCAATGACCGCATCACAAAGAAAAACACATTTTATTGCACTGTTGATGTAAAACAAAAGAAGTTCGTGCATAGAATTCTGTTTCTCTATTAGAAAGGTAAGACCGAGAGACTGACTGCACGGAAAGCAGTTGAACTCAGAAGGTCTGTCTGTCTGTCTGACTTCAACGTCATCAGAACCATGGCATAGTTCCAATGAGCATGTAGCTGCATGTAGCTGCGATATGCCCTTGCAGTTGCATCCGTCGACAATGCACTTCCTTGTGAAGGAGTGGGGGAGGAAGGATCAGGTACCAGAGTGACCACAGTGGTTTGTTTGGTTGCTTTCTGTCAAGGATGGTTGAAACCCTGGGTTTAATCAAATACGATTTTTTGTGTTGGATTCTGATTATTAACTTGTAACTATCCCACAAATTAGTTTTGACATTAGATTCTAAAGCCGGATCCACACAGACCGTTTGTGCGTTTTTAGTTTATCTATTGACCAATCACATTTTTTGTGAGTAACTACAAAAGTATTTTTGGATGAAAATATACCAAATATGTTTTAATATTGTATCATCTGTTGTGAAGAAAAATGCATTAATCGTTTTGTATGTCTAAAGACTAAAAACTCTCGTGGTTGAACCCGTCAAACCATCATTATTTTTTTTGTATACCACAAAAAAACAATTTGACATCAAAAACCATCCCATCATTTGAAATTGTTCAAACTCCGATACTTCATAATAGACGTAGCAAGTTGGCTCAGACATTAGGGTTCTCTATTCCCAAAGCCCTTCCAAAAGAGCTTCTTTCGTGGCCTCAGTCGAAAGGCAAATGATTGGAAGGTTCCCTACCAATAGACCACGACCTCATAGTTCCAATCATCCATCATTAAGGTAATACAAGCGCTCGGCCGTTATAGCAAATTGAGAAAAAATTGTTTAATAAGAGGGTGTAACTTTGATAGGATGTTCACATGATCAGTCTGATTGTATATTAGTAGCACTTTTTCATTTTTGCTTCGTGCCTTGTTAATTAGGCGCCGGTTATTCAACAAAACCGAGTAAAACTGTGAAATTTCCGATACGGAGACCCACTGTTGACCAATTGGCAATTAATCTCAAATTTTAATCATGATAAGATAAAAGACAAACTTGAGGTTATCACTTGGCAAATTTTTCAAATTAGATTTAATACGGCGTACCCAGCTAGACACGAAAATGTCAATTTTTCACACAAAAATCAAATATTACTAATTTATTAACAAAGCAAAAAATAAAAAAAATACCATCATATGGTAACCCTAATTTTTTTTTTTTTATCTAATCATGATTAAAGTTTCTTATCATTTCGTCAACCCATTTTGTCTCCAATCGTATCCAAAAAAGGTCTACAAAATGCAGCAAAATTGCTCGCGCTTGCAGCACAGTGCTATCCTTCACCATCAACCATCATCATAATCATTCAAGTGCGCTTCGTTCACCACCACAAACAACGCCGTGATTGTCCAATTTCCAAGTACGCGTGAAAATGTTACAACTGCAGGTAATTCTAAACAATCTCCACGATGTGAGTGCGGCTCAGCTCCTGCTGACCTATAGCCAGATCCTGACC
The DNA here is from genome assembly GCA_934045905.1 of Leuctra nigra. Classification (NCBI taxonomy): domain Eukaryota; kingdom Metazoa; phylum Arthropoda; class Insecta; order Plecoptera; family Leuctridae; genus Leuctra; species Leuctra nigra. Next base: position 10,236,983 of record OW203772.1, on the reverse strand, counting down.
ACATCGAGTCCATCAAGACATCCATCAGTGGAATCTCACCAGCCGATCACATTACTCAGTGACTTGATTATTTGAACTCCGTGTCAGAGCTTTCTCGGTACTCGAGTACAGCTCGGTGGAAGAATGGATAACGGTATCGATGCACTCGCTCATGTGATGTGTGCGGTGGTGCTTAACGTCGCACGGTTCTGCAGCGAGCCATGATGGCGAAGAACGAAATGATTATGAGGATGAAGACACATTGGTGAGGCTGTTCAAGGAGTTTAATGTTTTGCCTCTACCCTATATATTATGAATAAGGGTTTAGGACATATCCTTTTTCTATTCTTTTTGTTCAGACACGTCTAAAAAGAACACATAAATATGTTTCATGTGTTCCTGATTTTAATAAAATGTCTTTTATTTTGCCTGAAAATGCTTTTTTCTCATGTTTTATGAATTCAGTCCGGGTGCAAACTTTTTAATGTTTTACATGAAGACCTAAAAATTTTGAGTTTAAGTGATAAAGGCATATTTAAAATATAGGAAAAATGTTTTTATTCTGTATGTAGTTTTGTTGAATTGTAATAAGTGTTAATGAGAAATTGTGTTTGACGTGACTACTATTTTGTGTAACCAATCTAGTCAAATAAATAAATTAAAATTAAATAAATTAAAAAAGACTGGATGGTGGGAAGGAAGAGGTCGTGAACTATTTAAAACTTCGACTGATACGGAAATCACAAAATAAAACTTATCCAAGTTCTAGACAGGAAAATGGCCGTGGGATTCAACTCTGAACCTCAGAGGTTGAAGGCCGGAAATCCATTTCAATGATTCTTGAGGTGAACTCAAAAACCAGTATCTGCTTTCATCCAATCATATTTGTAATGGTGACATATGTCATTGTGTAAGAGAATACTTCAATTGATGGCATCCAGTCAAATGGCAGTTGATAGAGTTTGATTACACCATTCCAAAAGTATGCAACACAAAATCCAGAAATGCGACTTCCGTCCTTCTAGCTCTGTGGTACAGACGGCATTCATAATTGTATACCTATTTCGAGGATCTTTTTACGTCACACTTCTGCAACTATAGGCTAGTGAAAACGGTCTAATGATTTTGAAGAGGAAGATTTTGAAGAATATAAACAAATACAATCTCTTCTGATGGAACCACGAAAATCCCTCCGTCAGGAATTGACCTGTAAGACGATTTCTGCAGAAGTATTGCAATTGTTTTGATGACTGTCTTTTGCAACATCCTTGCAAAACAACTTAACACCTTTACGTTTCAGAGAAGACCTTCAAGCCACAACTTACCTGCAACGAAAACGTCTAATCTGGAGCCATTACCTAATACCTGTGAGATTTGCCGCCAAGATATTGTCTTGCATCAAGACGTCGACGCAAGTTAGAATCATTCGCAGCAGGAAGTGTGCTTGGCCGTTTACCTCACGCAGTCTCAGATTACTTCATGGCAGATGGCGTTTTGTCTCTCTTTAGTGGGGCAAAAACTCACCGACTGCATTTTATCAGAAATTGGATAAACATAGAGACACCATTTTCATACCAATTTACAGTGCATTGGCGTCTAGGGGGCGTTTGCTCTCCCCCCCCCCCCCCCCCTCCCTGGATGTCAGGAAATGTAAACATTTTGTGGTGATTTGCGGTTAGTTTCATCTTGTCAACTAAGAACTCAAAAATATTATTTTCAAAGTGTCAAAAAACAAAAAAAAGTGCCCTGTGGGGTAAGGTTGGGACATGCCCTCCACCAGTGACACATTATTTCAACACAATTACACCTCATAACGTCTCATAATTGATTTCCAAGTGTCCAAAAAAACCAAAACGTCGGTGGGGGTCGCGATCCCCACACCCCCCTTAACCCGTGGAATATATTATTTTCCGCCCCCCATGCAAATTAATAAAAAATAATAATGGTTTTTCGGTTAGGCAATGTGATAATGAGTAAAAATAAATAAGACCTTCAAATCAAACCTGTTTCCTATAAAATAACGTACCTATACTTTTACTGCATGACTATTTTCATACAAAACTTATTTTGTTAATTATTTTGTGAATAGCCAGGGTGCCGCCCTGCCCCCTGCCTGGCCCCTCGACAGTCGTTATGAGGCGTTAATGTCCGATGACAGCAGGGGTTTGACATAATTCATTCATTCATTGCACGGAAGTACGAAAATAATATTTGGCTAAAGGCATGTATACCTACTAACATAGCAATTAGTTAATTGTGAACGACATTATTTTAACTGATCATCAGAACACATACACACCTACATCGATAAAAATTATTCGAATTAAAATTTTATATTGTCTGCCCAAATATGCCATTAGTTGACAAAAATGAGTTTGGGACGAATAAAATGGCAAAATAAGATCAGTTGTAAAGATATATGATCACTTTTGACCACTTTTCTATTATCGTCAAATCCAGCAGTGACCTAAAACTGCGAATAATGAAGAAATGCAACGGTATTTGATTTTTTTACTTGTTAATAAATAATAATTGTAACGAAGAAAACATTAATATCGTAGACGAGACATCGGAAGTCCAAACCCTTTCGAACCCCGCCTTGATGCGGATGTGACCAATTCCTCTCCCAATCAACTTTTAGAGGTTGCAGTCTTTTAGATTGTTTGTAAACGACGGACCCGAAATTAATTTCTCGCTCTTATTAATCACTCACTTTTTATTGAGTTTTTCTTCGCACTTCTCCAACTGGGTTAATGCTATACGGATGAATGATGATGGTGATTATGATTATTAGGTCTAGGATGTTTATGACATATCGTATTTTAGTTATTTTGTTCAGACACGTCTAAACTTGATATATAAATATGTTTCATGTGTTCCTGATTTCAAAAATAATTGTATTTCATTTTGCCTGAAAATGCCTTTCTCTCATTTTTTATGAATTCAGTCATTTCTTGCTATATTAAGGTATTTTTTTAATTTTTTTTTTAATTATTGGGGCAAATAATATGAAATGCTTGCTGCAAGTTACAACAATTTTATGAATTTTGGTCTAGACCACAATTCATAAAATTTCCACATTTGGATGCGTTGATAATATATTGACACATTCATACAATAATTTATATTCATTTTATTATATTACTTCAAGTCCAACTCCTAAACAGATAAATCGAATAATATGTTGACGAATATTTTATAACATAAAATTTCATAATTGTCCTTCTTCGGGATTTTGTGGTCCTTTTTCAATAGTTTTAAGGTACTATTTGCCTACCTGTTTGGACGTGTCAAAGGTCAAAAACATTCTAACCCTGATGATGATGATGATGATGATGATGATGATGATGATGATGCTACTTCGAGATGATGTAAGTTAAGTAAGGATGGACAGTGGGAAGGAGGCGGTCGTGACCTATGTAGGGAACCTGTCCGGCATTTGCCTCTCGACTGAGGGAAACCATGCTCCGTCACTCGCACGGAGCGTTTTCGTGCCCGACACATACTGACCATAGTAGGAGCAAAGTTATGACAGTAAGCGATGCAAGTAGATAGGTGCAATACCTAGTGTTGGAATTTTTCATGAAAATTTTTGTGTGAAAATTTTCATGTAATTTTTCATTAAAATTTTCTATGTTTTAAATCCTGAGTAAGGTAAATTTATTTTTTTATTTTTTTTATTTTTCTGGTAGGTGCACCGACATTTTTAAACATATATCACGCATAATAATGTAACACACCTCCATTAATACTTTACAAAATAAAACAATTGAAAATATGGTGAAAAGTTCTCTGTAAATGAGTATTTTCATGAAAATTTTCTAGTCCCAACACTAGCAATACGAAAGTATTGTTTTTTCGATACATAACCGTTTGTCAAATATGGCAATTTATATTTTGTATTTCCCTCTAAAACCGCTCCACGACCGTTGGCGGGAAAAAGTATGACCTGACTGACATATAAAACCACCAAAAAACGATATTTGTTAATTTTAAAAACGAAATTGCAGACAAAATAAAACCATATAATCGGGGCTCTACTAATTAGTAATCACTCAGCTCATGGCCGGCAAAGTAGCAAGTTTCCTTGATCCCCGTAATTATTCCGTCCACGTCTTTCCACCAGTCCCATTGGAAGAAAACATCTGTACCAAGGCGATTCGAAACAATACAGCTGTTCGAATTACTCACTCGCATATATTAATCCGCGCACCACGGCAATAGTAAAAGCCGTCACTGAGGCGTGACTTCTCGAATTACGAATATGATTGACCTGAAACCACGGGTCCATGAAGTCAGGAAGCTGGTGTGATGATTGGGGTGATGATCAGGGGGGCAGTGCATTGGGGCAGTGAGACGGATCATCCAATCACCCGTCATACAATCTACATGTCGAGTGATGTGATTAGTGTTGGGATTTTTCGTGAAAATTATTTTGTGAAATTTTTCATGAAATTTTTCATGAATTTTTCACTGTTTTAAATCCTGAGGAAGGTATTTTTTTTATTATTATTTATTTTTCTGGTAGGTGCACCGTAATTTTGAAACGTATTTCTTTCACGCATAATAATGTAACACACCTCCATTTAATACTTTACAAAAAAAAAATTGAAAATATGTTGAAATGTTCTCTGAGACAGTAAATGAGTATTTTCATGAACATTTTCATGAAAATGTTCAACAGGTCTTCCCAACACTAGATGTGATGATCAGGAGGCAGTGATACGGATCATCCAATCACCCGTCATCCGAGCTACATGGCAAGTGGCGAAACTTGAAGATTTTCTCGGTCTCGAAAATGAACGTTTTAAAATAGTAAACACGACCCGCAGCGCTCCTGAAAGGCTGTGGTGGTGGGAATTGAGGGAACTATTTGTCTGGGGACTAAACGTCGCACTGTTCTGCAGCGAGGCTAATGGCGAGGGATGAATGATTATGAGGATGATTGGGAGATGATGGTGAAGATTAGGTAAGGATGGAAGGTGGGAAGGAGGCGGTCGTGGCCTATTAGTAGGGTACCTTCTCAGCATTTGCCTGTTGACTGAGGGAATACCCGAACAAAACCCCAGTCAGGAAGGACGGCCGCGGGAATCGAACCCAGGCCTCCGGAATACAAGTTCAGAGCGTTAACCACTCAACAACAACTGAAACTATACTGAACTACGGAACTGCTCAAAACATTTTCATCTTGCAGTTGGTATTTATTCCAGATCAACCCGAGGTCAAAAGGAAAAGAACCAGAAATGGTCCGTACATGTGTGCAAAATTTCAGCTCGATCAAAGAAAAACTGTAACATGTATAGCCTCAGTAACAGAGAAAAGAAAAGTCCGTGCCAAAAAAGAGCCTAAAAGGAATCGTCGCTTCGCTCTCTCAACTATTTGTTGACATGTGAAGTCAAATGGAAATAATACAGCTATGACTACATCATTCCAAAAGTTGAACGAAGGCAGAATGAGTGATTTTTGTACTCTCAAAAATCATTCCGGCCTTCTACCTCTGAGAAATATTTGTTTATCTAAGTTCAATGTTTGAAAATACTTCTCATTTGTCCCACGCTGCAATTGGTTGTACTTTTCAAACCTGCTGGACAGTAAGAAGCAGTGGATCTCGATGACGCTAAGTAAGATAATGATGAAGACCTCAATCTGAATCCGTAGAGTGCAGCTAGTTAGACACACGCTTAGGAGACCACAGCCTCCAGCTACGGATCAACATGATCAGCTGAGATCTGTCTCGATCTCAGCAGCATCCTGGTTGCCATGGTAACAGATAGCAATCTTTTTCATTTTGCTGGGGTCAGATAATTTTTAATAATTAGATCGTATTTTAAATAATACCTACAGTTGTGAATATTAAAAATAAAACATACATTATCAAGATAAAAATAAAGATAAAAAAGTAAAATATGATAAAGATAAAATATATAAAAAAAATAATGTAAATAAGATAAAAATATGCAGTGCTAAAACCGCATAGAAATGCACCAAATGATTGAAATTCAAAAAAATTCCGGGGCGTGCGCCCTGGACCCGCATTTTGCTGAGTGACCCTCCCCCCAGACCCCCCGTTGTCCTCGTAGACACTAGTATTCCAGCTCAAGTTCTTTTACAATTCCCCCCCCCCCCCCTCCCCCCTTGCAAATTTAGTTCCTACGCGCCTGGATGATATTGCAATAAGAATATTGTCGAACTAAACTAGGAAAACGCTCTGTGTAACGCGTTGATAAGCGAGCCTTTGTTTTCCATGCGAATTGATTTTCATGTGAAAGTTGCTGCTCATTTAATAGACCTTGGAAATAGCTGAAATTAAATGTCAATTAACTTAATGTAGTACCTATATGAAATCCCCAAAATCACAGAGAAAGCAAATCTAGGTAAAAAGCAGTAGAATAATGTAAACAAACTTGACACTAATGTGTTGTTAGTATACGCTAAATTATTGATAATGAAAGTAAAGACACAAAAACAATCAAATTTAATTTGGTCGACATAGAAAACTGGTATTTTATTTGAGTGTTCAACAAACATGAACTTCTCAAATCGTTCGAAAAAGACAAGTCAGCTCCGAATAGAAGCGGCGCTATTCAAATATTAAAAGTAGAGTAGACCATTTCCAAGAATCGCACTACTTTATTATCTCACTCTTACAAAAGACAGGGACTTAAATCTACATAAAGGGGCTCCATTCCTCAAGGTATCTTTTAATTGTAAAACAATATCGAGAGTTTTTTCTAAAACATGAAAATAAATTGTTCTGCCCTGCTGAAAGGTCTTCTCTTGGCTAAATATTGTTAAGACCTCTGATCTTGCCAAGATTTTAACAAGATTTTTCCAAGTAGGCTTAACAATATCTTTTAAACGGTCTTAACAAGATACTTAACAAGATCGTGGCCAATTGTTTGAGTTACATATTAAAGAAACTACAGCAAAACATAAATATTTCACCTCCAAGGGCCCAAAATTAACAAGATCAGAGCCAAGATTTTTTTCAGCAGAGATCCCCAATTTTCTTGATTCACGTGCAATCATCTAAAATGTTGTCGCATGACAAGCTTCACCATCTCAGCCGAGAAGGCCATGAATAACAATGAAATGAGACATTCGTCACTCGAGAACGAAGTTGTTATTTTGATCGCAATTGAGTTTGGCCATCTCTCCATTACGAAGTTAGCCACGAAATAATAACCATTTGCCAGCGGCTATTTCTTCCTCCAAGGAAGAACTAAGGACGTGACTGTATCACATAGTAAATTCTGATCACGTGGATCAGCACTGGGATTATCTTTGACTGAGATCGTACAACTTTAAATTTGTCAACAGTCGATCGACATCTCTTATGGGAGAATAACATTGACACGTCAAAGTCGATCGACATCTCTTATGGGAGAATAACATTGACACGTCATAGTCGATCGACATCTCTTATGGGAGAATAACATTGACACGTCATAGTCCATCGACATCTCTTATCGATCGCAGTGCAGGATCAGGATCGAGATCAGGGCGTTGGCACGCGATCAGGAAGGCCGTGCCAATGATCACATTTTTATTAAATGCATGGATTTCTACCGGAGGAAGTAGTAGAGAGTTTTCAATGATTTCTTGACAATTTGACAAGTATTGTTTAAAGAGACTTTCACTGTGTTTTCTGTCAAGTACAACCCGATTAGCTTTGCCGTCATTCTATGTCTTTAGCTCATTTCTTACAAGATATGGTTTCGTCAACACAAAAACTATACGGAACTCTCATGAAATTTTATTGCAGTTTTTAACACTACAGAAAATGTAAAATGTTCATTTATAAAAATCAGCTTGTTATGTTGTTATAAAATGTTATGGGACATTTTGTTGGGATTTTTTTTTAAATTTATTTAAAAAATTTCATGAAAATTATCAACATTATTTACTTGAAACGTTTTACATCCCATCAACTATTACAGAATACTTTCCATAAACAGTCCCGTCAATATGTCCCAATATACTCACCCTCATCGCTGTAACACTAAGGGCGATATTGTAACCTCCTAGCACGCTAACCTCGCCCTTATGGCTCTCGCATTGGACGTGATAAGCCTAACTGCTCATGTGCAAGCTAACCAAGCAAGCATGACCCAAGTCCAGACAAAGACAACGAGTAACAAGATTACATTAGTTCAATGGAACAGTTACATCATGTAGTAGCAGGTCTATTAGTCAGTCTACAGAGTTGATTAGCGTATGTACTACACAGACAGGGATACCAAATAACAACAACATTTACCAGGCGCGTAGGAATAGGGGGGGGGGGGGGAAAGAACGGACCCCCCCCCCCCCCCCCTGCTAAAGATCCTTAACACCCCCAGATATACACGTTACACAAATTTTGATTAAGAGATGCAAAACTAACTGAATATACCTAAAAAAAAACTTTTTTTTATCAAAAACTAAAAAAATGTCTTGCGGGGCCATTGGGGATTCTATGAAAACAATTTGCTTTAAGTTTCCACAGAATATTGCATATCACGCGTTTTAAATGTCTTTGAAATGAATGATAAAATAGCTGCAAATTCGATTCTTTTGTATCAAAAATTCAAAAAGGCCCTGCGGGGCTAACTGGGGGTCCAGTCCCCCCAGACCCCTTGTAGCGGCGAACTACCTTTTCCTGACATCCATTGATCCCCGATAATTTAGACCCCCCTACTCAAAATAAAGTTCCTACGCGCCTGACATTTGCTGCGTTTCAAACGTTTGGGTCCAATTCCATAGCTCGATTCTGCTGGAATCCGATTCCATTCAATGTTAAACAAAATCGAGATAATGGACTTCCGGCCCTCTACCTCTAAGGTAGGTACATCATTGATTTGTTTCAAACAAAGACAAGATACAGAGGCAAACGCAGATTAGAGCACCAAATGGGGTTGGAAAATCTTCGAAAATCTTCGAAAAACAAGAAAATTTGGAAATTTGGGGAATCTCGAGAAATCTTGGGATCACGTAAAATCTCGGGAATCTTGTAAAATCTGCAAAAATCCCAGGAAATTATGGAAATCTCTGAAATCTTGAATCTTGGGAGATCTTTTGAAATCTTGAATCTTGGGAAATCATTAGAATCTTTGAAAATCAAGAAAATTTGGAAATCTTGGGAATCTCGTCAATCTTGGGATCACGTGAAATCTCGGGAATCTGGTAAAATCTGCGAAAATCCAAGGAAATCTTTGAAAATTTTTCTTGAATCTTGAAAAATCTTAGAAATCTTCAAAAAATTCATAAAATTTGGAAATCTTGGACATCCGAAATGAGGTGTACACACCAAAGTATTAGTTGTTAACGCCTCGGTGCCGACTTGATCACGGTGAACAATGTCGCCGTGCAAGAGACACGAGAGCGACGGAAGAGGAAGCCCGAGGTCAGGTTGCATTGCAGACACGGACAGAACGCTCGTACACTAATTGCACAGTCACTTCTGCCGCGGAGGCGGATAACGGACCACGGAATTCGGAGCAGCTTTTTACGCGACTAGATTTGTCGTAGAGATCGTGGCTCTGTCGGATTGAACATTTTCAAGCCATATTGAACATCAGCGAGCGACTCCTTTTGACGCTTTTGGCACGGAAATCCGATTCTTTTGTCTGCTGCTACCTGGAGCAATAAAAGTCGTACCGTTTCAATATTGAACATCAGCGAGCGACTCCTTTTGACGCTTTTGGCACGGACATCCGAATTTTTTGTCTGCTGCTGGAGCAATAAAAGTCGTACCGTTTCACCGATCGATCTGAAATTTTGCACACATGATTGGACCACCTTTTCTCTTTGCAAACCACATTTTTTTAAATCCATTCATTGGTTAAAATTTAAATTAATAAAATAAATGTCTCCTTTAATTGGCTGTAAAACTAAAATGGTCAGATCAAGTTCAAATTTTGCTATAGACATCTAGACTAGTACCATTTTATATTATTTTATACACATTTTCAACACAATCAGTTAAGAATACCTATATGCACTTATTGACATTTTTAATAGATCTGATTCGAATTAGTATTGAAATGAAAGTGATTTCACTGCAACTGAACCTGATTTGCTTTATACCAAAGTGTATAGATTGCTATTCTCAATTTTCAATTAAAACATAACCCCATAAAAAACACTCCGTGTAAAAATACCAGCCAAGTCTCTTCAACTATAAAAAATAGAAGAAATCTAAAACTTCAGCACCGAAAAGTAGTGATATCAAAAAATGGGCCAAGTCAAAACTTAATTTTAAAAACCAAAAATCACTACTTTTCGGTGCTGAAGTTTTAGATTTCTTCTATTTTTTATAGTTGAAGAGACTTGGCTGGTATTTTTACACGGAGTGTTTTTTATGGGGATATCACTTATTTTTTTAGTTTATTTACACAACTTGTAAAACATATTGGAGCAACAATGACTAATTCCTTTAAAAAAATACGCCATTTCCGAATTAGTTACTAAGAAAAATAGTGTTTGGAGCTAAATATAAACTTAAAGTGATTATGCCATGAAGAATTCCGAAAGCATCGTTCCCATAGGTCCAGCCGTTTTCGAGATATTGCATCACTTCCTGTTTTCAAAATGGCGGCTAAAAACACTTACACATTATATTAATATGTATATAAATACTAATATTTCATTATAAGCCTTCTAAATATGTAGTAGGTTTTTATATAAAGGGGAAGTAAATTTAGGCAGATTTCGCTAAACTATGACGTCATTTCCGGTTTCAGTAATTAGAAAACTTTTATTTCACTATTGTTATTTCATATAGAGGACCGTCTGAATCGATTGGCGCAAATTTCGTTCCGATCAGTTTAGCCCTTTTTGAGATATGACGTCACTTCCGGTTTCAAAATGGCGGTACAAAAAACTCATAAGGGGCAAGGTATCTACAGGCTGACAACCTGGATACGTGGTGAAAATTTCGGGTCAATCGACCCAGCCGTTTAGGCTGTAGCGGAGACCGCGGAATTTATTGGAAGATGAATCATCATCATTATTATTATTATTATTATTATTATTATTATTATTATTATTATTATTATTATCTGAAAGCCGTACAATTTCACGGTTTTCACGGCCCTCTAGCTCGCAAAGGGCGTAACCTAATGTTCCCAAATTTGGTATATGTTGTAGGGTGGGCCATAGCTCGAAATTAAGATATTTCACAACAATGTGAGATTTTCCAATTTTGAGATCCAGTAGGCCGAAAATGCCACTTTGATGCTTAGAGTAAAAGTGGGTTGCTCCAGCCTTTTTATATGAGAGTGTGCGCGCCGTACGACTTGGCTGGCGTGGAGCGACCGCTCCACTAGATATACTTTTATGTTGATTTTAAGTGGATCATATTTCAATTCAGTATGAATGTATAAATTTGCATGAACCGGTGCTCGCTCACCAACGCGTTACATTGAGTGTTTTCCTAGTTTAATGTATTTGGTCTAATCCTGTTTACAATTTTAAATCGGGAGACCACATCATTATGTACAACAGTCCCTTCTATAAGTCTAAAAAGAAAGTGTTTTTCACGTAGGTGTACCCGTTCTTTCAGAAATTTTCATGGTTTTTAAAGCCAAATGATTGGAAGGTTCCGTGCTTCAAGCCCTGCTGAAAAATCTTGCTAGAACGTCATTGTGACATGAGTCATTGAAATATGGTTTTTACTGATTCCCTCAGTTAGGTGAATGTTAATAAATATAAGTAATATAATATAAGTTTCTGTTGACATCAGTCAATTGCAATGGAGTACATCATTCCAAAAGTGTTTGTAACCCAATATCAAGAAAATTGACTAACTGGCCGTCTACTTCTGATGTACAGAGCTTCCTTATCGTGTGCGTGAGGTTCATTTATAAGACGACAGTGCATGAACGCTTACACTTTTGTTAGCGAAACCACAGGACGGAACCCGAGCTCGAAGCAAGTGTGTGGAACCAACATCACAAGAACTCGACGCATGTTAGGCGGCTACTTTGATGCTGAAGAGGAAGCGAGATGTCAATCTACTTTCTTACGTGACAGTTCACTTCTGGAGGAAACGAATTTTATAGTCATCTTCTTTAAACGTATGGGCGATGCTACGTTTCAGAAAGTAGTAGGTAGGACCGTAGGACATGTTTCACTGATGATTTTTTAATCGTTGGTGATTTGTTCATTCACTTTAAAAGTTAAAAGTTATTAAACAAGGAGCGAATCTACATAAAAAAGGTTTACAATTTGGGAATTTAGATACGTTTTATAAATGTGTAAAAAGTGTACCTTTCTCTGAATCTATGCATCTAGGTAATTAATAATTAATCGATTTTTCGTTTAGAAAAGATTACTACATCCCGTTAAATATTCCGTTAAATATTTCAAGTGGTTATTACAACAGAAATTGTTTTAAAACAGCGTTAAGAATAAATAAAAAATTATTTTCCAGTAGGTAGTCCACATATTTGACTCGAAAATGAGGAAAATATTAGATTTATTTTTTTAATTTTATTTACGAATTGTTGTGTAAGTCAATGTAGAAGATGAAGACATCACGAGTTTTTTATGATGTTATTAGGTATTGTGTCATCAATTCGAGAAATTTTAAGAATTCAAAAAATCTATCAACTGTCATGAAGTGCTGGGTAAAAGCATAGTAAAAGCAGACCATTTAAAAAATATGGCACAGTCAGCTGCACCATTACAGCTGTACAGCTGTACTAGGTAGGCAATACAGTTTGTTGAATAAATTTCAATTTCAATCCATATTTTTTAAATGGACTGTTTTAAAATCTCGTGATGTAGTAGATTTGAAATTCGTAAATAAAATTAAAAAATAAACCTAAATTCGGTTAATTTGGGTCAGCTTACGTGAAATTGTAAGAACACCCCTACTAAGAAGGCATTTTTCTTCATAGTCTGAGAAATGATAACTGGTAAAACAGCTATAATTCATCTCGCCTGCATTATGCATTATGCAGGGTATATTCGTGTGATATTCTGCTACAGTTCATGGTGATCCGATTCCAACCGGATCCAGTCGTTAAAGTGAACCCGTGTAGTTCGCTTCTAATAGAAAGTAATTCGGAATTGTCTCTCCTCTCCAATACATCAACGATAATACATCAACGTTTCTACAACTCACGAAACTTAATCAAGACCCACATGAAGCTGTTCAGGTGAACGAGAAAAACTCCAGCCCAAAAACTTTCTAAACTTTTCGTGTTTTAAAAAAAGTGAAAATTGACACGTAAAATAGGTACCTATAGGCTTATTGCTCAATTAAAGTGATTTTTTCACATAGGTAATGTTGTTATAATACTAATAGTATATTACAGTATTCGAAATTAGAATGCTATCGTCGTAAAGATGTAAAAACGTATAAATGACAAATTTGTTTGAACATTCGAATATTCAAATTTAAAACAAAATTAAAGATTCGAATGATATTTGAAGATGTCAACCTAAAAAATAAAACGTTTCTTTTGAACATTCGAAAATTTAAATTCAAAACGAGGAATAAGATTCGAATGTTTTTTTCTAGAATAATGTGCGAATTAAAATCGGTTGAACAATTAGGTAGTATTTGGGAATGTTAAAAAAATTAAATTTTATACAATGAGAGAGATATTATGTTAAAATATTTTATTTTATGAATACAACGTCTGATGTTAAAATAATAACAATATCATAACCCGTGTTAAATTATGATTATTGTAATTTTTATTTTATTCCTCAATTAATCGATGTCAGGGTTAGAATATTAAGCGAATTATTGTGTAGGTTTTATTGTTTGATACCGGGTATTATCTCATAACCTTAGCGATCTAAGATCACACAAAAGACTTGATTCAGCATCAACTAATACAAGACAGTCGCCTTGGATCTTTTCAAATGCATCAATAAAATAGATCAACTTTAGAAATGGAGTATGAAATCTCAATAACTGAATCTCAAAATCTTAAACTGACAAAAAGAAAGAATTCTTACCATGTGGGGTTGTTGAACCCAACGACAATATCCTAAATTAGATAAAGTTTTTAAATTATAACTCTTGAGTTTTTTTATTTATCACATAAACTTTATATTTATGAAAGAATTATACCATTTTTCGTACGAAAGATTTTTCAATCTTTGGAGGACAAATGTTATAAATTAATAAATGTAATTATTACCTGTAAATATTGTATCAAATCCACTGATATCCTTCGTTTTTCTCTTGTCCGATGTTTTTAAAGTCCTCAAACATTCATGTCAAAAAGTCCGTATACAAAGAATAAAATTATCCACCCACACGCAATACAATTCACAACAATAGCGCCCAATTAACAAATCGTCGAGTGTGAAAACAATGAGAGCGAATCAAGGAAAGTGACACTGACAGATGATAACGGTGTTTCGCGCAACAAAACACAACCGACTGGGGGAAACAGCTGTACACGTCTGGCCTGGCTTTACCGCTAAACAAACACAGGCACCTGAACAGGTAAAAATCCAAAGAGCTTCGTCGAGGTCACGTGGCAAAGATATTCCACGCGATGATGAAAACACCTGTTGAATGCGGGTGGAGAGTCTTCGATAGAGATGGGTTTTGGACACAAAAGAAAGGAACGCCAACTACAAATAATTATATTACACAATTGTGATAAAAAAAAACAGCTTTAATCCATGTACTTTTACTAACATTTTCTTGAATAAATTCTATTTAAATCCAGTATCTATAGTATTGTTACAGTTTCGGCTGATTTTTCAAGTAAATATGCGCGAAAAACAAAGAAATTTACACACTTTCAGTTGGTACAAGAGATTGGGCGGGATAATTTTGAAATTAAATTTACATTTCGAACATTATTGTTATCTTCAGTTTAAACAATACCTACAATTAGAATACATACTAAATAACATATTTGGTGAATGAATACAGTATGAAGTATCACATTTCTTCACAGCCGAGTTGGCAAACGCATCCTTGCTTTTCGTTGCTCCGCAATGAACTGTAACGGAAAAACAACTGTAACTGTGGGTGAGGTATTACTAGGTGACATAGCAGTAGCAGATCAATGAATAGTTCCATCCATTATCCTGAACAACATAAACCATCTGCAAGATATCACGTGCTAGAGTTTATTTGGTTTATTTGGGTAAGATAACACGACCTACTGATAAAGATATGGATTTATTCTGTTAGCAGGCTGCATGGGGTTATAGTTAGGGTTTGACCAGTTAAGGTGCATACACTTTATGGAAAAATATAATGACTTGATTATGTTGTAATGTAATAATATGATTTTCCAAAAAAATTAAAATTAAAAAAAAAAAATTATTTCTGTAAAAATGCAGAATTATTTTTGGCTAAACTGATGTTTGGGGCGTCATAGTCTCTAGTGGGACATTGTATCGAATTTAAAGTTGAAACTTGAAATTTTGTGTCAACTTGACTAAACCCTATTTTTTGTATAATTTTCCATACTTTACAAAACAATTCCTTGGATGAATATCTGGCTTACCATTTCGAAATATTTGTTTCAATTAAAAATCTTTATTTGTAGTTTGTACCTATTGTACCTACCTATTTGTACCTACTTAATATTTAATATTTTAAATATTAATATACTAAATATTTTTAAAATTTGCACAAATTTTAATATAATTAGCCTCATTATTGGTTCCAACTTCCAATGAATGAAGTCATTGACGACTGACAAACAAAACTGTTTTAGCAGGTATTATAATCTCGGAACTATCCCTTTCATAAGAAATGCTTTTAAAACTACCAACTATGATTTTTAGTTCAATTAGATAACTCTAATGGGCAGTAAAACCGCATTATGCGGTTTTTCTATTAACCAATCGGCAATCACAAGTCCAGGAACCGCTCGCAGTGGACTTGTGATTGGTTAATATAAAAACGCAACCTTTATTGGTGAAGGAGCCAATTACCCAAAAATTAATAAATTATATAATAATGGGAGCCGCACACTGATCTCTATGTACTTCCACTTCGTTGCGTGGATTGCGCATTGAATCCCTTTAGCATTAGTCCCAGTGAAGTCGAAAATACATTAGAAAAATGTTCCTAAAATGTTCCTTTTCAAGGTCATCAATTTATAACAGACTTTTACAGGATCTAAATCATTTCTAAAATCACTTTGAATGAACTAAATCATTACACCAGTCATTAGTTAACTTGTTAATTAACACATTTTAGTTACATTAGTTATAATTTGTTACAAATCCACAAAATTATTACAGCGGCGACTTAGAAAATGTTGACTTCACTCGCATAGCATCGATAAGCAATCCACGTGTTATATATCAGTGGAGCCGCAGTAGAGGCAATCAAATAAAATACACCTAAAATAATAAAACGAATGACTAGTTCATTTTGATATTTTAACGAAGCCCACCAGGTTGTTGCTCCCCCCCCCCCCCCCACTGCAGGGCGTCTTTTTTAGTATTTCATCAATTTAAAAGTGATTCTGGGACCCAAAATGAACAAACTGAATCAAATAACCTTCCAATTGTTGCCCTGCAGGGAGTTTTTTAGAATTTCAAAAATTTTAAAATGATTCTGGGACTAAAATGAACAAAATGAATCAAATAACGTTGTAATTCGTCGCCCTAGTACTTATTTCATCCATATCCACTTTCTGCTAAACTGAGAAAGTGAGTTTTGCACATTTATACACTGCAATGTCTGCCAGTTTTGTTGATGCCATTCAAAATTATTCCTCAAAGAATGTCTTTCTAATGATATCTGCATGAGAAACATTATGAATGTGGTTTAAATAAGAAATTACAAGCATATTCCAATAACCATCTCGAAAAAAGTGAAATGGTCTATGGATCTTGCGCCGCAGGTCGTTTTTTGTTCAAATTTGCAAATTTTTCGAATCCCCATCTTTATTTAAATTATAGACAGTGGTACTCAACCTGCGGCCCGCGGGACAAATTTGTATGGCCCCCAGTTGATGTTTCAAATACCTATACTTATTCACAATATATTGTGTCTAGTGAAAATAATATTAAGAAAAAAATCTCGTTTCATTTGAGAGAAATTTTGAGAGTTGTCATGTTAGGATCCACGCCTCAGGCTGAAAATGCGACGAAAGCTTTTAAATGTACAACTTCATACTTGTTGCAATGGAAATGAAGCCATTTACCAATTCCGAAAATTATAAAAGAGTGTATTGTTTTGGCGTGTCATTGTTCAATTCGTTTCCTAATAAACAAAAGACACTGAATGAACCAGGCACATAGGAAGGGGGGGGGGGGGAGATTATCCCTCTCCCCTACCCGAGCAGACTGGCCCTCTATTCTCCATACAAAATTATGTTTAGCGTCCCAGAATCACTTCTAAATTGCTTAAATTACAAAAAGAAAATGTCCTGCGGGGGCAACAATTGGAGGTTGCTTCAGTTCGTGCATTTTAGATCCTCAGAATCACCTTTAATTTGTTAAATTTAAAAAACGCCCTGCGGGACTTAAACTGGGGGGTTTCGCGCCCCTCCCCCTCCCCCACACAATGATAAAAGTAGTTCCTACGCGCCTGGAATGAACCTACCTGATCACGAGAGAATTAATGTAACTTTTTTTAAAATGCGGCCCGCCAAATAATGCAAATTTGTATTATAGGCTCGCAAGTCAAAAAGGTTGAGTACCACTGTTATAGAGCCATTCGAGAACCGCCAAGGAGCCGCATGCAGCTCCGGAGCCGCAGGTTGCCGACACCTGCTGTAATGGAATGAACCCCACCTGCTTGGTGTCCTGTAGCGTTGTCGGATGATAGTCGTTGGCAATGCTCTGCACCGCGGCGCTGTAGTTCTGGTACATCCGGTACTGGGACGCCATGAAGTGGCGCGTCAGCCGGATCTGATGTTTCAGAAGCTCGTTGATTGCGGACTGGATCGGTTGCTGCAGCTCCAGCACTGTACATGGACATGTAAGAGATATGAAACGTCAGTACCTACAAGGGGAGTCAAGTTCTGAGAAGTAAGAACATTTTGTTTATATTCTTGAAGTGAGTAATATAATTTAAATAAAAGTTAGGAAGGTATGGTATAATTAATTACCTCATTTAGGAGTAAATGAATTTTAACCAGGGACCACAACCGGTATTTTTATAGGAACCGGAACCCTTATTTATATTTTAATACATTATTTGGGTTCCATAATGGTTCTGTAAGGATTCTTTAATATATTCATTTCAATGAATTTTTACTTCATGGCCTTTCAAATCTGTAATTATTTATCATTTACAGATTTTCAAGAACTTAAATTGTCTGAATTTGATGGGACAGATTGGAACCCTTATGGAACCGAAATGGATCAGCAGGGCGATTGTATAACTTTCTTAGCCGAGATAATGGATCGTTATCTATACCAATTGATGAAAGTAAACTATTAATTTTATTGTTAATCATTTGAATTGTGCAAAAGCTACGAGGATATGAAATATAATCACATTATTTATCTCAGGAAGTCGACTTTACGCACTTTGAATTGCTTTACCTTCTGATAGGCTAAATTACTTTCATCAATTGGTATTGATAACGATCCATTATCTCGGCTAAGAAGTTATACAATCGCACTGCAGAATGTATCAGAAATGGATCAGAACAATTTCTGAATCAGAATTGAAATACTGGGTACTTTTATGAGATCACATTTAGTGATCAAAGGATAATATAAAACCCACCCTGTTTATGTAACTCTGGTGAAAGCAGTTGAAAGCTCTGACTCGTGTCGTATCGAGCGAATTGGCTTGGTTGGGTCGAGTCTTCGAACTCCCACGACATCTTCAACGCTTCGAACCGCGGCTGAGACTTATTGGTTTTTCTCCTCTCTTTGGCTTCATGCTCATTCTTCTTGCCACTTTCTTCACTGGTCATGGAACTACTTGTTCTTTCAGTTGAACTTGAACAAACTCTTGTCCGTGATTTTCTCCTCTCATTGGCTACATCCCCATCCTTGACCATCTGACACTTCGTTCCTTCAGTTGAACTTGAACCATCTTTTGTCCGATTTTTACTTCTTTGCTGTTTGTTTTCTATAACCTTAGCTTCCTCAAATTCTTTAGTCACTTTAGGTTCTGATTTGATTAAGGAATAATCATCTTCGGAGTCATGCGTTTTAATTGTTGAACCAGTTTCAAGAACAAGCTCCACATTTGATTTGATAGTTCTAGATTTGTTTACAATTTTCTGATCTTTCTCTACATCAATCTCACTTCTAGTATTATGAGTAGAAACATGTGAATCATTTTCTTTTACCATTTTATATTCAATATTTATCTTATTATTTAAACTGGAGTTTGTTTCTTGAACTGGAAATTCCCCCTCAAATTCATCATCTAAAATCTCTTCGATCTCAACCTCCTCATCATCTGAGCTTGAATGTTGCACACTTTCTACGTAGGAAGCCACCCAATCAGCGACACGATCTTTTGGAGTAACAAGATTCGAGTCGAAAGTCTGTGCATTCTTATTTAACACATCCACTTCATCGACCAATAAAAGATCTTCGATATCAAATATCTTTTGTTGAAACGTAAAGTCCTGTATGTATTCTTTTGAGTTATTTGCTGTTTTCAATAAACCATTGTTGCTCTTCAATTGAACGGATGCAACAATGCTAGTGTTAGTTTCAGATTGAATAGACGTAAGTATGGAGGATACTTCTTCGTTAATAACTTGTGCTTGGATTTCAGTTTCTTCGATAGACTCGTCCGATTGAGATTCAAAATCACTCTCATAGTCATTTTCTAAGTCTTGCGACTGAATGGCAACTTTCGACATAACAATTTCTTGTGGCGGGCTCAGTAATCTTGCGGTTGTGACAGTCTTGTTTGTATTAGGTGTTATTAATGTTGAAGAATTATTCTGATATATTGTCGTTTTATCTTTGATACCAGGAGCTTGTTCTGCTGAGGTTGTAGATGATGATGATGATCGAACACTCGGTTTTGATGCAACAGGTTTTGTTTTATATTTCTCATCGAGTTTAGCCAACATTTGGAGTGCGTTGTTGAGTTTTGATGGTTTTGATGTTTGTAATAATGTTTTAGAAGTCGTGCCATTATTCGAAATATTTCTAGAATCGAAATTTCTATTAGGAAATGTTGTCTTGCTTTGTGATTTGGTTATATTTACTCTCATTGGAGCCTGCAGTTGACTCTCTTTTGAGCTCGACAAAGAGTAACTCTCTGCCGAAGACGGTGACATTTTCAGCGATGTATAATTCGGAATTCTACAAACACACGAGCCTTTTCTTTTAACTGATAAACACTCAGAACTGGTACAAAAGGCAATTAAAAGAGAGAATGTCAAAATGAAACAAGTAGATAGCCGCCATATTTGTATACAGTCCAGTCCCTCCTTGGTTGCCATGACAACAATCGGCCATGGATCGATCCGGAACAAGGTTCGTCGGCTGTCTCTTCCTGCACAGTCTTTTGCAAGGTCAAGAATGGTTGCGAGTTTATAATTTTCTGAGCGTGGTTAATGCTGATTGGTCTAAACACGTCAACCAATGGCGTCTCTCCATCTGTCTAATGCGTGTAGCATTTGAGTAAAAGGAGTTGACGTGAAAACACGTATCCATTGCATTTATAATTTGGACTTGAAAGAGGGTGTGTGTGTTTTCCAACGAAAGCATGAAGAATTTATTGTATATTTGTGCCTTGCTGGCAGTGAATCTAGTCCTAGCAGAAGTATATTTCGAAGAGAAGTTCTTAGATGGTGAGTAAACATGGTGCTTATCGATTGCTTTCATGCCGTGCTGAATGTTCTGCCGTCCGGCTTTCTCTAACTTACCGATATTTATAGATTTAGGCATCAAATTAACACATTCATGCAGCTGGTTTTACCCTCTGGGGTTCAATAACATCCTTTCTTTCTACGTCTTTGCATACGTGTCACAATACACATTCAATTTTAGCAAATCATTTTGCGTAATGACACTTTTGACACTTCACAGATTCATGGGAGAAGAAGTGGATCGCCTCAGAACATCCCGGAAAAGAATTAGGAAAATTCGTATGGACATCTGGCAAGTTCTTCAATGACGAAGATCTTGATAAAGGTAAAGAGTAATTTTAATTCAGTTACTATTATTTCAATATACCTACCTAACTTCTGTTCACCTATTTTTGGGAAATGTTGACTCTGGAATGCTGTCAAGATTGCTTCATGACTAGGGGGAAGAATGCTGACATGGCATTTTGTTGAGGTTGCAACAGTTTTTGGAATGTTTCTTCGGTTCATCAGGAATCCAGACTTCGGAAGATGCCCGATTCTACGCACTCTCTACCAAGTTCAAGCCGTTCAGCAACAAAGACAAGACGCTGGTGGTTCAGTTCACCGTGAAGCACGAGCAGAACATCGACTGCGGCGGCGGATACGCCAAGGTGTTCGACTGCAGTCTGGATCCCAAGGACATGCACGGCGACACTCCCTACTTGCTCATGTTCGGTAAGCCAGCGGTTCACAACCTATAGTCAAGAGACGTGTTGTCGATCCATTCCTCACCTCTTTTCCAAAGTATTCTAACAAAATACCTTCCTAGTTCCTACTACAAAATATACATCAAATCTTGAAAAGAAAGTGGGTAGGTAGGCTCCTATCTACCAGGCAGAGAAAGTTGATTATAATGCAAAACTTCTCATTTTTTAAACCTACTGTAGATTGCATTAAGGTAAGTTTACAGCTCGGCAACAAGCGCTCGACGCTTTGACGCTAGCCAATCAGATGGCTCAGCTCGTACACGCCGAAGCGCCGGAGCGCCGACCTTGAAACATAAACCATGTTTCTCTTTTCAAGGTTGGCGCTTCGGCGTGTCGAGCTGTAAACGTACCCTTACAGTTTACATGCTGTATTGCAAATTTACGTAGTGAAATAAGTTAAATTTTGCACCCCCTAAATGTCAACATATCTGGAAAAGCGGCGACATTTGTCTTTGGAATTACAAAATCAATCTCCCAAAGAACATTTTGAAATCGGAGTTTCTATCAATTCCGACACATTTTCGATTGCCAAACATTCTCAGAGAGCGATCTTGTAATTTTTTCAGTGAAAGTGTCGCTGCTTTTCAGATTTTAGCTAACAATTTTTTTTTTTTTCACCTTGGCTCACACTGTAAACTGCACTTCTGGGTTTTATGTGGAAATCATAAATTTCCAGGTCCACTAAATTTTCTCCCAGCGGAGAACAGGCAAACCGCCATATTGCCCTTGGCGCTGCGCGTGTGTAGCCACTGATCTAGGTATATTATACTCTGTGGATAGCGTAAGGTATACGAAAATGGTGCCAACACGGAGGATCAAGATTGGCGGCATAAACCATCTGATTGGTCAATTCGAGTCACGTGCCTACTATGCCCCTCCCACTTTGCAAATGAAAATAATTAATTAAAGGATATTAAACATAACAATCAATCGATATTTATCATTATAGGTAATAGATAAATAAAACAATTGAACATTTAACATTATCTTCTTTGCAACGAAATAAGATTATTTACATCAATGTGGCGGAAGGAAAAAACAAATGACGGCGTTTGAATTTCTGCTTTGCTGATAAACCCGATAAGCGATGCCAAACCTGACCTAATGGCAGCTATTGTGTTATCATAGGGATCCTCTATCCAAGGAGTATAGTAAAGATCAGTGGAAAATATACAACAGCTTCGCGTCTGTGTGATGACCCCGAAATCATTTAGTTACGT
Organism: Leuctra nigra; assembly: GCA_934045905.1. Lineage (NCBI taxonomy): Eukaryota > Metazoa > Arthropoda > Insecta > Plecoptera > Leuctridae > Leuctra > Leuctra nigra. Next base: position 10,214,315 of record OW203772.1, on the reverse strand, counting down.
GACTCTGTTCAGGCCCGGACATCTGTGGCCCCGGCACCAAGCGAGTTCACGTCATCTTCAACTACAAGGGCAAGAATCTGCTGATCAACAAGGACATCCGATGCAAGGACGACGTCTACACTCACTTGTACACCCTCATCGTCAAGCCAGACAACACTTACGAGGTGACGACTGCGTTCAATGACGTCTTGTTTGTAGTTTCATCGAGTCTTTTGCTTTGACAATGTGGTTTTTGAAACCGCTGCGATTTCATTGTTGAGTTGATTCCTCGGACCGTCCTTCCAGGCTCTATTTTCTTTCGGTCGAGAGTCAAATTGTTGTGAAAGTTCGCTACTAACAGACCACAACATCCATCTTTTTGTCATTCATCATCATTCCTTTGTCAGAATTAGCTTAGTTGCAGAAAAGTGTGAGAAACATTGAGCAAAAATATAATTTCTTGTTTTTAACAATTAAGACATTCATTTCAATGTCCTCCTGTTTTGCCCCGTATGATTATACTGGTAGGTACCATCACTTCATAAAGCTATGCAAAATTAGCATCATATTTATAATTAATATTAAAGTTTATAGTTCGGCAATGCAAGAAAAACAAAGTAAAATGCTTCTTCTACGGATTGGTACCAATTATTTTCACGGAGACACTAGAATGTCCTGTTGTTGTAACTCATTCAATCGATCACCAAACTAACCGTCTTGAATCCCGCAGGTGCTCATCGACAATGAGAAAGCGGAGAGCGGAACCTTGGAAGCGGACTGGGAGTTCCTCGCCCCGAAGACCATCAAGGACCCCGCGGCGAAGAAGCCCGAGGATTGGGACGACAAGGCCACCATCGACGACCCCGAAGACTCTAAGCCCGACGACTGGGACAAGGCGGAGCACATTCCCGATCCCGATGCCAGCAAGCCGGAGGACTGGGATGACGAGATGGACGGAGAGTGGGAGCCGCCGATGATCGACAATCCCGAGTACAAGGGAGAGTGGAAGCCCAAGCAGATCGACAACCCCAACTTCAAGGTGAGAATGACGGTGACTCGGAGACGTCTTCCTTCCAGAAGGAACGTAAACGATATTGTTCACATGTCTTGATGGCTTGGTCTTCTCTTTCAACTTATTCCAGTTTTATTGAAATGGAAATACCTACCTGAACAGTTTCTAAACTTGCATTTTGAAGAATTGGTCTGAGGTTTTCCCCTGGTTTTTCCCGGGAAATCTGAATAGCCAAATGTGCTGTCAGGTTCCTACTAATATGCCATTAACAACTCTTTAGGTTGAAGGGCAGAAGGCGATTTTCTTGATTTTGTTGCACACTTTTGGAAGAATGTAATCAATCTCTGACAATTGCCATTTGACTGATGTCGAGATTAAATAGAGTTAAAATAGTCTTTTACGCAATGAATTGTTACTTATATGAATGTGAAGGCAGAACTGATTGGTTCTTAAACCCAACTCAAGAATCATTGAAATGGACTTCTGCCCTTACCTCTGCCGAGGTACATAGCTCTTCCGGTCATTCCTTTCTCTGACGTATAACAATTGTGTTTGAATTGTTCCCATCGATGATATTTAACCTAACTGCAAGTCGGCTGTAATGTCCCCAAAATGTTGTGACTTGGCCATGAAAGATAGTTAAAGGGGAACGAAATCTACTTTTAGAGTTCGGATTCGAGATAGCAAATGAAGGCGACATATTCATGAGCTGTTATCCTGAATTGAAAATATACATTACCTATCTATGGTAACCGTAGGATTTACAGGTTTTACCGGCTGATAACCTTGTATGATACATATTGCTAAAAATAAATAGGACAGGAAAGATGACACGCCAAGTTCAAATTGCCGACAATGTATTATGTGGCACATCTGAACCATTACAGTTTACCCCCTCCCCAATGATGACTTCGACCTCCTTATGATGACTTGTCATCATAACTTATCATATTCATCACAGTCCAAAGAGATTGTATGTTTGTACTAAATTAATTTTCTTCCTATGTTCTTAATGATTTTCTTACTTTCGTCCAAGAAAAGAAAAAATTCACTCAATATCTAGATAATTTGAAAGTCACCATTTGTCAAAAAATAATGAACGTTTTCATGAACGTTGACTTTGAGTTTGGTGCACATCACCCTGCATTGCACCCAATATCTTGCCTCCCTCCTAATGTGTTCTGTCTGTGCAGGGCCCCTGGGTGCACCCCGAGATCGACAACCCCGAGTACGCGCCCGACGCAGAGCTGTACAAGCGCGACGAGGTGTGCGCCATCGGCTTCGACCTCTGGCAAGTCAAGTCCGGCACGATATTCGACAACGTGCTCATCACCGACAGCGAGGAGAAAGCCAAGCAAGTCGGCGAGGACGTCTGGAGGCCAAGATTTGTGAGTTTTCGTCTCATTATGTTCCAGCCTGAAGTGTTGTGGCTTTACTCAGTACTTACAGACAAATGTCTACAATTTATTTGTCATCGCAATCGTTCTCATAATTTTTGCAATGCTCTGTTAATTCTGTTGATTAGGTTTAACAGTAATTTAGGGCCGGTTTTTCAATACCTACTCTGCTAAAGTCTTAATTAGCTGTTAACAGCTAGGATTATAACACCCACTTCATGGGGGATATGAGTCTTCCCAGTTTAGTGTTCGCAAGTCTTGTCTCAAAAGCACCGCTGCTCCAATCACGAACGAAATATTCAACCAATCAGCGTGACGCGTTGTCAGCTGTTCAACCCTGTTGACATTGACCCAGTTATGTGCAGTGTGTCCGAGATGGTGACGCATAGCCATCACGTCAATGTTTCCGAGGATAAAAGTGTAGTTTTAACATGTATGGTCAATCAAAGCACAAAGTAAAAAAGAAGATAAAATAAGCGCGTGATTTGTTCACTCACACACAGCACAGCACACATTCTTCACAGTATGCGTAACAGGTGGGAGTTCATCTATTTTTAGCCGTGATTGACTAGGTATCTGTTTTACTGCTCATAACAGCTCGTATTGTTTAAAAAGATACAACAATTTTGTTCGAGTGAATCTGGTTACATACTAAAATGACTTTTCTTTGAGTTGTGTTACAGGAATTGTTATTTTCTAAACCCTGTTAAAACGGGCTGATTGGAAAAGTGGAGTCGTTCCAACTTCCAAGCATCCACCAAATTTTCATCTTGGATTTTAATTTTTTACTTCTCTTGATTGACTTGGCAATTGTAAACGCTTTTTGCCAAACAACTTAGTCTTTACTTAATAATGAAAATATTGGACCAGATTTTCTGTTTTGCATAGTTGTTGTTGATGCTGCGTATCATATGAAATATCTCACTATAAAGCGAAAAGATGTAAGAATGTTGTGATTAAGTTGCGCTGTGTGATGTACTGACGGCTGCGTTTTGCTTGCAGGAGGGGGAGAAGAAGGTGAAGGAGGCGCAAGACGAGGAGGAGAGGAAGAAGAGGGAGGAGGAGTCAAAGGCGGAAGTGAAGGACGAGGAGGACGACGATGAAGATGACGACGATGCGGAAGACACAGCCGAGCCGCCAGAGACGGGGGAAGAGGTGAGATAAACGTTCTTATTCAAGTCATTTAGAAGGAGCGATCGAATTAATCGAGATATTAAACATTTGTGAAGAAGCTGGATTGACACCTGAAGCCCCCCCCCTCCCCCACACACAGTCTTGCTCGACAATCCAGGTGACCGTGATGTGAAGTCTGGCATGAAAGTATTATTGTCATGCTCGAATTTCAGATGGCAATGTCATCTGGCTTGTCAGATAAGATTGATGGTTGAAAGAATACAGTACTAGTTTGTTCCCCCGACGTTTCGGCGGACTTGTATGACTACAGTAAACCCTCGTTAATTCGAATTCAAAGGGACCCAAAAAATCCCAGTTCGAATTACAAAAGTTCGAAATATATAATTAATTCAAAAAAATTTGTGTGCATTTTCATGAAGTTTGAATATTCCCGCCTGTGGAATATTCCCGCCATTGCAAAAAAGTGGGGTTGGCAAACCTGTAACAGCAGCTTGGCCAACCTCGCAAGCCAGATTATCTCATTTTGATGCCATTGAAGGTTGTGTTTTGTTTTGAGTGTTGTTTTTTCGTAGTTTGTTCGCGATTATTTTATCAATCCTTCTGCAAAGTTCGAATTAAAACAACTGTATGCAAGGAATAACATGGGCTGGGACCAAAATTCAGTTCGAATTTCGAATTAACCTAAAATTCGATTTATAAAAATGATTTAACATGTAAAAACCTATCCTGTCCACTGGGACCATGCACCTAGTTCGAATTTACCCCTAAATTCGAATTATTGAAGTTCGTAATAACGAGGGTTTACTGTAGTAATGTCCAATTTAAACAATTTCTCATGTAGATTGAACTTGGATAGTCTCTCCTTACAGGCCAACAAACCGTTACATTTTCTAAGACGCTATGTTACCTCTTTCTGTAACTAGACTCGAATGATAGCACATTGCATGTAAAAATTATTCTGCATCAGTCAAAATAAATGCACGAATAAAGTAGGTACCTTACGTGCTCCTTTGAAGGCTTTATTGACAGCTCGGCCAGGTCCATCACTCGACATTTAATGCTGCAATGCAGCATGAACAATAAATACTTTCAACATTAAAGCGTACTCCAGGACTTAAGACTACCTACGGATTCCATGCAAACCATTTATCTACCGATGTGCTGATTCTATTTCTCTCTTCTATTTCAGGATCACGAAGAACACGACGAATTGTAAAAAAGTGATCATACAGACAATTTGCATCGTTTTCTAGAGACTTAAAAAACCAACTGAATTTCGAAGTGTGAGGTGATTTTACTATAAAAACTGAGTACAGACCTTCTCGACTCCTGGATCGAAGACTGTCGGTGCTGCTACAAGCGCGTGAAGAGTCCAAAGACATTTCCCTGATAAAATCCGACTGCGTTTACGAACGAAGAGAGCCTGTGTCGATGAAGTAAAAGCATCTCTTACTGGGTGTGGCTCCGTTCATTTGTCGCTCGATATTACTCAGTCACACTTTAGTTTGCTCAAAACAGAAGGAAATTTTCTGATAAAATTCCTGAACTACTAGACAGGACAAATGAACTTACTAATTGTTTGTAGCTATTATTCCAATATAGGTAAAAGTAATGATACCTAGTGTTATTACTTCTTTCTTTCCACTGTTCTGTATTAAGAATATCTTCCGACATTTAGAACTAGTGAACGAAATGGATGTCTTTTTTAATGACTGCCTATGTTTCTCATTATTTTTGCACTCCGTGTTAATGATTTAATTTTCTTGGCAGCATTTTCCCTTGCACAACTTCTCATAATCTTGACCGTTGCGGTAGGGTTGGCTTGGACTTATAGGTTTGATTCGTGTTGCTGTTGAGTGAATGGTATGAGATATGCAAGCATTGGTTTTACCTTGTGTGAGTGTTAAATCCATTATCAATGACTTGAATCTGTGGATGGGATGAAAGGCGTACGTGGTTTCTTGTTTTGTCGACAATTGCAATAAAATGGTTATAAACAAGATACATTTGTTTTGTTTATTAATTTTATTATCACCATGTTTCCTTCCTACCAACTTGTAAGCATACACCTAATATTAAGTTGTGCAGACACTTAATAACATTTAACTACAATTTGTACCCACAATTTTTATATGCTTTTCAACAAAGTACGTATCTTCTTTCATCAATTGTTTCTAACGGAGAAGAGAGTCTGATATTAGGAAAGTGTTGCATTATTGCGTTGAAATGCGAGCCATGTTCGTGCAGAATGTTAAATCCCAATTGTTTGCAAGTGATCAAGTTGCAGTGCCTTTACTTCATCCATAAAATATCAACATTGGCGACGGTTTCAAAATACCTAAGCTAAAAATGCCAATAATTTTTGAAATGGTAGACCTTTTTCGCAGAAACTGTGTGGCATAAAATAATGGTCTTCATGACTATAGCAAAATTTCAACGTGGTTGGACCGTTTGGATAAAGAGTTAGGCAACAAATGGAAAGATTAGTGTATGATGAATTGCCTATCTAATACCTAATCGCTACATATAATTTAAACCCCAGAATTCCAAAGACTTACTTAATACTCTGCATCTCTGAGGAGAAGGCCTGGTACATTTCAAGTAGGTAGTTTACAAGTAAGTAGTAGTAGGTAGTTTTTTCATAGTGAGGTGAGCTCAAAAACAAGTAATATTTGTAATGGTGACAGTCATTGTGCAAGAGAATACCTACTTCCATTAGATTTGTAGACTTGAGTCAAATTCAGGTTGATAGCATTTGATTACATGATTTCAAATGTGTAAACACAAATTCTTGAAAATGGACATTGGGCCTTCTACCTCTGAGGTACGTACAGATATGAGCAAAGAACAGCACATTTCAACTTGCACCTACCTAGTACCTACTACTTATTATTATTTATTTCTCTATAAATTGTAGGTACGTATTTTATGAAGAATATAACATTAGTGACGACAACGTAATACATAGTTAGAGATACTGTTTCTTTTCCTCCAAGGATTGAACACAAGACTTTTAAGACAGACAGACATAGAGAAGGAAGATTCATTTAATTAAATCACCTAAATAACATAAACAAGAATTGATATGACTCGTTCACAAATTAAACACATGAGCGAGTCCCAACCACCTTCAAGTATCTCTTCGTTCCCTTCCGCTCATCGTCAGATGTATTTTGTTGACTTGAGCATGGTCTTCTGCCTAAGTTTATGAGAGCATACTCTTTGATTTTTAAAATCTGTTTGCGTGAAGAATAATCTCTAAAAACCTTCTGATTTCATCCTAATCGTTAAACCCCCTCCCCCCCCCCCCCCCCCCCCCCGCCGTCAATCGGGTATGCCAATCTTAAGCAAGTTTCCAAGCATGAACGGAAATCCTTCAAGTATGGTTTGTCAAGCAACTAAAATGCAAGATCGATGGGGTGTAGGTTTACAATTATTTAATCGGGCAGTTTTAAGTTGGAACTCTAATTCCGTCGTAGGTCAGAAGGGAACGAAAGTGCCTGCTTTAAAAAAGGTGGAGTCCAAACTAGGGATGTGCGAATGGCGATTCTTGATTACAAAAATAGAATCAAATACCGATCAGTTGTAACTAAATTCAGAGAGAATAAAGCGATTTAAGTAATTATAATTGGTCACCACCAAACTATCTTGAATGCCAAGAAAGAAGGATAGCCAAGGTACGATACATTTTTGGCGGGATTATTTTTAGATTTGAACATGTTAATTGTTTCAAATACTATTCATTTCAAACACTAAGTTTGTGAATCTTGAATCGAACAAGCACATATTTCTTCTGATCCTCGCACACCCCAAGTCTACCCAAGCTCGAGTCAGGTAACGAGGACGTCTAACTGATGTCGTAGACGCCCGACGCGACGATCTGCCTCGACAGCCAGTCTAGTCCGTCGTGCAGGCCCGTGCCGCTCTGCGCGTCACACGCCTGGATGTGCCAGCTGCGTCCGCAGCACAGTTTGAACAGCGCAAACTGTTCCGTCAGCTCTTCGATGCTCGCACACCCGCCCACGTCCTGCAGACAATGTGGAGCATAAAGGTACGTTTACAGCTCGACGTTCGGCGCTCAGCTCTGAAAGATGAACATGGTTTATCTTTTAACCTTGAACGCCAGTGCTCGGGCGCTCGGCGTTGGCCAATCAGGAGGCTCAACGGCGAGCGCTGACGTCGAACGAACGCCGAGCTGTAAACGTACCTCTAGACTATGTGGAGATTTGATTTGGTTCGAAGACTGAACCGAGTCTGATTCTTCCATTTTCGTTTTACTTGGTTGTTCGAACTTTTCCTAACCTTCCGAACTATTTATAGTGCAAATCGCATAGAAATGGTCAAAAATACTTTCTGAAATTCAAAGGCCCAGACCCACAATAAGCTGGTGAGCATATTGTTTTTCGAGGAAAAACGAGGTTGACCCCAACAAAATAGCATAATTGACACAACATAATAGTGTTCATTTCATCCATATTCCCTTGCAGCCTCATGCTAAAAAGAAGTTGCGTCCGCAAGTAGATATTTGCGGATGTCAGTCCTCAACACCACAAGACCGTGTGCTAATATAATAATCTTATGGACGGAATCCAGTAGACTCTGGACACTTGCGTCGATAAATCTGGAAATACTTTGAGCATGAGGCTGATTCTAAACAATTGGCAGCTCACTCTTGTTCTGAAATCATTTAACGCTAAGGGGCCGTGACCCGAATAAGTTTGGGAATCACTGGTATAGATTAACGATTTGTTTCTCATACATTTTGTTACAAATACTCGACAAATATCTTTCTGGTCAAAGTTACGAAAATAAAACTACCTACATGCTGCACTACCATTTGTCAATTCACATCACTGCAAGTTATTGGATGGCTCTTCAATGAACCTGACATACCTGTTTGTTGGCTAATATCAGCAAGGAGGCATCCTTCAGCTCCTTCTCCGCCACAAGCTTAGCCAACTCCCCGTGCGCCTCGACCAAGCGCTCTCGGTTGCTGGAGTCGATCACGAATACCACCGCCTGGAAGAAAGCTTCACATTACTTCACTGCCTGGAACCAAACACTAACTCCTGGAGGGTATTCGTCGTCATTTCGCTTTACTTGATAGAGATGCACTGCACAATGGAGGGATGTTCATTGAACATCGAAACAACTGGTAAATTTGTGAAACCGAAGTTTTAAAATTTAAAAATTTAAAATCCAAACCTTTAGATTCGGTTTGGTTTTCAAACCAAGCAGAACTGGTTCACACAACCCTACATACTGGATTATGATTAAAAAAGCCCACATAGATGATGGTCTTGATTCTCAAATGTTCACCCGTTGCAAATGCAGATCCCAGGTAGACTTGCCTGAGTGTTGAAGTAGTAATGCTTCCAGAGGGGGCGGAGCTTGTGCTGCCCGCCGACGTCCCAGACGGTGAACATGAGGTTCTTGTACTCGACCGTCTCGACGTTGAACCCGATGGTCGGTATTGTCGTCATGAACTCGTCCTGCTTGAGCTTGAACAGGATGCTGGTCTTGCCGGCACCGTCCAGGCCCAGCGTCAGCACGCGCATCACGATGTTCGGACCGATGTGCACGCGATTGTCCTGCGCAGGAGGCAAGGAGCTTTTAGTTATAGTTTGCTGGAGGGGCCAACCGCTATACCAGCGTACGCTGACGACTTGAAGCCACTCCCGGCTATCCGCCACTCCTCCCAGGTGGCAAAACTCCAGACAGAAAGCGATTGCATTCGCACGCGGTCATACAAGCGCTGTTCCAAGAGTTCCAGGAATGTTTTAATTGCGTGCAAATTAATGCACTATGGGAGATGCGGTTTGTAACATTGTTTAACTGAGACTCTAAGCAATCACCTCCCATTTTTCGTTTCACTTTTTTTTACACTTTGCATGGCACGCAATTAAAATATGTCTGGGACCGTTTAGAAAAGAACTCAGAATGCACAAAAAGAGTTCTACTCAACTTGCTGTAACGTCGCAACTATTTGATGTGTCAAGAATCGAAAAATTGGAGGTGATTCCTTAGAGTCTCAGTTTAGCAATGTTACAAACCGCATCTCCTTAAGGGATCCCCACATCTCCCACACACGTGATGGGTATCTCACGTGCTCCTACCTTGGTGAACGTGATGGGCATGTCACGTGCTCCTACCTTGGTGAACGTGATGGGCATGTCACGTGCTCCCACCTTGGTGAACGTGATGGGCATGTCACGTGCTCCTACCTTGGTGAACGTGATGGGCATGTCACGTGCTCCTACCTTGGTGAACGTGATGGGCACGTCACGTGCTCCTACCTTGGTGAACGTGATGGGCATGTCACGTGCTCCTACCTTGGTGAACGTGATGGGCATGTCACGTGCTCCTACCTTGGTGAACGTGATGGGCATGTCACGTGCTCCCACCTTGGTGAACGTGATGGGCATGTATCTTGCTCCTACCTTGGTGAACGTGATGGGCATGTCACGTGCTCCTACCTTGGTGAACGTGATGGGCATGTCACGTGCTCCTACCTTGGTGAACGTGATGGGCACGTCACGTGCTCCTACCTTGGTGAACGTGATGGGCACGTCACGTGCTCCTACCTTGGTGAACGTGATGGGCACGTCACGTGCTCCTACCTTGGTGAACGTGATGGGCATGTCACGTGCTCCTACCTTGGTGAACGTGATGGGCATGTCACGTGCTCCTACCTTGGTGAACGTGATGGGCACGTCACGTGCTCCTACCTTGGTGAACGTGATGGGCACGTCACGTGCTCCTACCTTGGTGAACGTGATGGGCACGTCACGTGCTCCTACCTTGGTGAACGTGATGGGCACGTCACGTGCTCCTACCTTGGTGAACGTGATGGGCATGTCACGTGCTCCTACCTTGGTGAACGTGATGGGCATGTCACGTGCTCCCACCTTGGTGAACGTGATGGGCATGTCACTTGCTCCTACCTTGGTGAACGTGATGGGCATGTCACGTGCTCCTACCTTGGTGAACGTGATGGGCATGTCACGTGCTCCTACCTTGGTGAACGTGATGGGCATGTCACGTGCTCCTACCTTGGTGAACGTGATGGGCACGTCACGTGCTCCTACCTTGGTGAACGTGATGGGCATGTCACGTGCTCCTACCTTGGTGAACGTGATGGGCATGTCACGTGCTCCTACCTTGGTGAACGTGATGGGCATGTCACGTGCTCCCACCTTGGTGAACGTGATGGGCATGTCACTTGCTCCTACCTTGGTGAACGTGATGGGCATGTCACGTGCTCCTACCTTGGTGAACGTGATGGGCATGTCACGTGCTCCTACCTTGGTGAACGTGATGGGCATGTCACGTGCTCCTACCTTGGTGAACGTGATGGCCATGTCACGTGCTCCTACCTTGGTGAACGTGATGGGCATGTCACGTGCTCCCACCTTGGTGAACGTGATGGGCATGTCACTTGCTCCTACCTTGGTGAACGTGATGGGCATGTCACGTGCTCCTACCTTGGTGAACGTGATGGGCATGTCACGTGCTCCTACCTTGGTGAACGTGATGGGCATGTCACGTGCTCCTACCTTGGTGAACGTGATGGGCATGTCACGTGCTCCCACCTTGGTGAACGTGATGGGCATGTCACTTGCTCCTACCTTGGTGAACGTGATGGGCATGTCACGTGCTCCTACCTTGGTGAACGTGATGGGCATGTCACGTGCTCCTACCTTGGTGAACGTGATGGGCATGTCACGTGCTCCTACCTTGGTGAACGTGATGGGCATGTCACGTGCTCCCACCTTGGTGAACGTGATGGGCATGTCACTTGCTCCTACCTTGGTGAACGTGATGGGCATGTCACGTGCTCCTACCTTGGTGAACGTGATGGGCATGTCACGTGCTCCTACCTTGGTGAACGAGATGGGCATGTCACGTGCTCCTACCTTGGTGAACGTGATGGCCATGTCACGTGCTCCTACCTTGGTGAACGTGATGGGCAAGTCACGTGCTCCTACCTTGGTGAACGTGTTCGGCATGTCACGTGCTCCTACCTTGGTGAACGTGATGGCCATGTCACGTGCTCCTACCTTGGTGAACGTGATGGGCAAGTCACGTGCTCCTACCTTGGTGAACGTGTTCGGCATGTCACGTGCTCCTACCTTGGTGAACGTGATGGCCATGTCACGTGCTCCTACCTTGGTTTACGTGATGGGCAAGTCACGTGCTCCTACCTTGGTGAACGTATTCGGCATGTCACGTGCTCCTACCTTGGTGAACGTGATGGCCACGTCACGTGCTCCTACCTTGGTGAACGTGATGGGCAAGTCACGTGCTCCTACCTTGGTGAACGTGTTCGGCATGTCACGTGCTCCTACCTTGGTGAACGTGATGGGCATGTCACGTGCTCCTACCTTGGTGAACGTGATGGGCATGTCACGTGCTCCTACCTTGGTGAACGTGATGGGCATGTCACGTGCTCCCACCTTGGTGAACGTGATGGGCATGTCACGTGCTCCTACCTTGGTGAACGTGATGGCCATGTCACGTGCTCCTACCTTGGTGAACGTGTTCGGCATGTCACGTGCTCCTACCTTGGTGAACGTGATGGCCATGTCACGTGCTCCTACCTTGGTGAACGTGATGGGCAAGTCACGTGCTCCTACCTTGGTGAACGTGTTCGGCATGTCACGTGCTCCTACCTTGGTGAACGTGATGGGCATGTCACGTGCTCCTACCTTGGTGAACGTGATGGCCATGTCACGTGCTCCTACCTTGGTGAACGTGATGGGCAAGTCACGTGCTCCTACCTTGGTGAACGTGTTCGGCATGTCACGTGCTCCTACCTTGGTGAACGTGATGGGCATGTCACATGCTCCTACCTTGGTGAACGTGATGGCCATGTCACGTGCTCCTACCTTGGTGAACGTGATGGCCATGTCACGTGCTCCTTCCTTGGTGAACGTGATGGGCATGTCACGTGCTCCTACCTTGGTGAACGTGATGGGCATGTCACGTGCTCCTACCTTAGTGAACGTGTTCGGCATGTCACGTGCTCCTACCTTGGTGAACGTGATGGCCATGTCACGTGCTCCTACCTTGGTGAACGTGATGGGCATGTCACGTGCTCCTACCTTGGTGAACGAGATGGGCATGTCACGTGCTCCTACCTTGGTGAACGTGATGGGCATGTCACGTGCTCCTACCTTGGTGAACGTGATGGGCATGTCACGTGCTCCTACCTTGGTGAACGAGATGGGCATGTCACGTGCTCCTACCTTGGTGAACGTGATGGCCATGTCACGTGCTCCTACCTTGGTGAACGTGATGGGCAAGTCACGTGCTCCTACCTTGGTGAACGTGTTCGGCATGTCACGTGCTCCTACCTTGGTGAACGTGATGGCCATGTCACGTGCTCCTACCTTGGTGAACGTGATGGGCAAGTCACGTGCTCCTACCTTGGTGAACGTGTTCGGCATGTCACGTGCTCCTACCTTGGTGAACGTGATGGCCATGTCACGTGCTCCTACCTTGGTTTACGTGATGGGCAAGTCACGTGCTCCTACCTTGGTGAACGTATTCGGCATGTCACGTGCTCCTACCTTGGTGAACGTGATGGCCACGTCACGTGCTCCTACCTTGGTGAACGTGATGGGCAAGTCACGTGCTCCTACCTTGGTGAACGTGTTCGGCATGTCACGTGCTCCTACCTTGGTGAACGTGATGGGCATGTCACGTGCTCCTACCTTGGTGAACGTGATGGGCATGTCACGTGCTCCTACCTTGGTGAACGTGATGGGCATGTCACGTGCTCCCACCTTGGTGAACGTGATGGGCATGTCACGTGCTCCTACCTTGGTGAACGTGATGGCCATGTCACGTGCTCCTACCTTGGTGAACGTGTTCGGCATGTCACGTGCTCCTACCTTGGTGAACGTGATGGCCATGTCACGTGCTCCTACCTTGGTGAACGTGATGGGCAAGTCACGTGCTCCTACCTTGGTGAACGTGTTCGGCATGTCACGTGCTCCTACCTTGGTGAACGTGATGGGCATGTCACGTGCTCCTACCTTGGTGAACGTGATGGCCATGTCACGTGCTCCTACCTTGGTGAACGTGATGGGCAAGTCACGTGCTCCTACCTTGGTGAACGTGTTCGGCATGTCACGTGCTCCTACCTTGGTGAACGTGATGGGCATGTCACATGCTCCTACCTTGGTGAACGTGATGGCCATGTCACGTGCTCCTACCTTGGTGAACGTGATGGCCATGTCACGTGCTCCTTCCTTGGTGAACGTGATGGGCATGTCACGTGCTCCTACCTTGGTGAACGTGATGGGCATGTCACGTGCTCCTACCTTAGTGAACGTGTTCGGCATGTCACGTGCTCCTACCTTGGTGAACGTGATGGCCATGTCACGTGCTCCTACCTTGGTGAACGTGATGGCCATGTCACGTGCTCCTACCTTGGTGAACGTGATGGGCATGTCACGTGCTCCTACCTTGGTGAACGAGATGGGCATGTCACGTGCTCCTACCTTGGTGAACGTGATGGGCATGTCACGTGCTCCTACCTTGGTGAACGTGATGGGCAAGTCACGTGCTCCTACCTTGGTGAACGTGTTCGGCATGTCACGTGCTCCTACCTTGGTGAACGTGATGGCCATGTCACGTGCTCCTACCTTGGTGAACGTGATGGGCAAGTCACGTGCTCCTACCTTGGTGAACGTGTTCGGCATGTCACGTGCTCCTACCTTGGTGAACGTGATGGCCATGTCACGTGCTCCTACCTTGGTTTACGTGATGGGCAAGTCACGTGCTCCTACCTTGGTGAACGTATTCGGCATGTCACGTGCTCCTACCTTGGTGAACGTGATGGCCACGTCACGTGCTCCTACCTTGGTGAACGTGATGGGCAAGTCACGTGCTCCTACCTTGGTGAACGTGTTCGGCATGTCACGTGCTCCTACCTTGGTGAACGTGATGGGCATGTCACGTGCTCCTACCTTGGTGAACGTGATGGGCATGTCACGTGCTCCTACCTTGGTGAACGTGATGGGCATGTCACGTGCTCCCACCTTGGTGAACGTGATGGGCATGTCACGTGCTCCTACCTTGGTGAACGTGATGGCCATGTCACGTGCTCCTACCTTGGTGAACGTGTTCGGCATGTCACGTGCTCCTACCTTGGTGAACGTGATGGCCATGTCACGTGCTCCTACCTTGGTGAACGTGATGGGCAAGTCACGTGCTCCTACCTTGGTGAACGTGTTCGGCATGTCACGTGCTCCTACCTTGGTGAACGTGATGGGCATGTCACGTGCTCCTACCTTGGTGAACGTGATGGCCATGTCACGTGCTCCTACCTTGGTGAACGTGATGGGCAAGTCACGTGCTCCTACCTTGGTGAACGTGTTCGGCATGTCACGTGCTCCTACCTTGGTGAACGTGATGGGCATGTCACATGCTCCTACCTTGGTGAACGTGATGGCCATGTCACGTGCTCCTACCTTGGTGAACGTGATGGCCATGTCACGTGCTCCTTCCTTGGTGAACGTGATGGGCATGTCACGTGCTCCTACCTTGGTGAACGTGATGGGCATGTCACGTGCTCCTACCTTAGTGAACGTGTTCGGCATGTCACGTGCTCCTACCTTGGTGAACGTGATGGCCATGTCACGTGCTCCTACCTTGGTGAACGTGATGGGCAAGTCACGTGCTCCTACCTTGGTGAACGTGTTCGGCATGTCACGTGCTCCTACCTTGGTGAACGTTTCGGCATGTCACGTGCTCCTACCTTGGTGAACGTGATGGCCATGTCACGTGCTCCTACCTTGGTGAACGTGATGGGCAAGTCACGTGCTTCAACCTTGGTGAACGTGTTCGGCATGTCACGTGCTCCTACCTTGGTGAACGTGATGGGCATGTCACGTGCTCCTACCTTGGTGAACGTGATGGGCAAGTCACGTGCTCCTACCTTGGTGAACGTGTTCTGCATGTCACGTGCTCCTACCTTGGTGAACGTGATGGGCATGTCACATGCTCCTACCTTGGTGAACGTGATGGCCATGTCACGTGCTCCTACCTTGGTGAACGTGATGGCCATGTCACGTGCTCCTACCTTGGTGAACGTGATGGGCATGTCACGTGCTCCTACCTTGGTGAACGTGATGGGCAAGTCACGTGCTCCTACCTTGGTGAACGTGTTCGGCATGTCACGTGCTCCTACCTTGGTGAACGTGATGGCCATGTCACGTGCTCCTACCTTGGTGAACGTGATGGGCATGTCACGTGCTCCTACCTTGGTGAACGTGATGGGCAAGTCACGTGCTCCTACCTTGGTGAACGTGTTCGTCATGTCACGTGCTCCTACCTTGGTGAACGTGATGGGCATGTCACATGCTCCTACCTTGGTGAACGTGATGGCCATGTCAAGTGCTCCTACCTTGGTGAACGTGATGGCCATGTCACGTGCTCCTACCTTGGTGAACGTGTTCGGCATGTCACGTGCTCCTACCTTGGTGAACGTGATGGGCAAGTCACGTGCTCCTACCTTGGTGAACGTGTTCGGCATGTCACGTGCTCCTACCTTGGTGAACGTGATGGCCATGTCACGTGCTCCTACCTTGGTGAACGTGATGGGCAAGTCACGTGCTCCTACCTTGGTGAACGTGTTCGGCATGTCACGTGCTCCTACCTTGGTGAACGCGTTCGGCATGTCACGTGCTCCTACCTTGGTGAACGTGATGGCCATGTCACGTGCTCCTACCTTGGTGAACGTGATGGGCAAGTCACGTGCTCCTACCTTGGTGAACGTGTTTGGCATGTCACGTGCTCCTACCTTGGTGAACGTGATGGGCATGTCACGTGCTCCTACCTTGGTGAACGTGATGGGCAAGTCACGTGCTCCTACCTTGGTGAACGTGTTCGGCATGTCACGTGCTCCTACCTTGGTGAACGTGATGGGCATGTCACATGCTCCTACCTTGGTGAACGTGGTGGCCATGTCACGTGCTCCTACCTTGGTGAACGTGATGGCCATGTCACGTGCTCCTACCTTGGTGAACGTGTTCGGCATGTCACGTGCTCCTACCTTGGTGAACGTGATGGCCATGTCACGTGCTCCTACCTTGGTGAACGTGATGGGCAAGTCACGTGCTCCTACCTTGGTGAACGTGATGGCCATGTCACGTGCTCCTACCTTGGTGAACGTGATGGGCAAGTCACGTGCTCCTACCTTGGTGAACGTGTTCGGCATGTCACGTGCTCCTACCTTGGTGAACGTGATGGGCATGTCACATGATCCTACCTTGGTGAACGTGATGGCCATGTCACGTGCTCCTACCTTGGTGAACGTGATGGCCATGTCACGTGCTCCTACCTTGGTGAACGTGATGGGCATGTCACGTGCTCCTACCTTGGTGAACGTGATGGGCAAGTCACGTGCTCCTACCTTGGTGAACGTGTTCGGCATGTCACGTGCTCCTACCTTGGTGAACGTGATGGCCATGTCACGTGCTCCTACCTTGGTGAACGTGATGGGCAAGTCACGTGCTCCTACCTTGGTGAACGTGTTCGGCATGTCACGTGCTCCTACCTTGGTGAACGTGATGGGCATGTCACATGCTCCTACCTTGGTGAACGTGATGGGCATGTCACGTGCTCCTACCTTGGTGAACGTGATGGGCAAGTCACGTGCTCCTACCTTGGTGAACGTGTTCGGCATGTCACGTGCTCCTACCTTGGTGAACGTGATGGGTATGTTGGCGTCGGGCTGCAGCTCCTCGGAGCCCAGCTCCTGGTACTGCTGCTGCTGTTTCTCGATGAACGCCAGCGCCTCCTTGATCTCGCGGCCGGCGCTCAACACGCGCACGTCGTCGTGCTGGATCGTCTGCTCGCACTCTACGCACACGCTCGCCACCTGCGCAGATGCAATTCAATATGAGAAGCAAGTTTTGTCCAAGGAGAAGAAAACTTTTGAATATTGGCACACTCCTAGAAATAATGAATTATGAAAACTGAAGTTCCAGTAGGTTTGTTTGTCGGGCTGTTATAACCTGCTCTTAGAGCAAGTCAGATCACATCAGAAGTGACGGAACAGTTTGGTGCACAAATTCAAATCAAAGCTTAATGAACACTTTCGAGCAGTTTTTGAATGAATAAATAATAAATAATATTAATCAATCTATCTGGTTCCATCACAATAGGTCAGGTGGTGTGTGTTTTCACCAACACTAGGGCCGCAGACTCCTGGAAACCGGCTGGCCACGCCTGGCATCTCCTGATCTTCTTTCGTCACTTTCAATTATTCCTACAAATTGCCTCCACCTTGTTCCGTCACTCCTCCTACCGACTCTTAGCCTCCAGCTCACTCCAACTTCCTCATTAAAGTAAATAACTTAATATATATATTTTTTTTTGTCTGGGGCTTAACGTCGCACTGTTCTGCAGCGAGGCTAATGGCGACGGATGAGTGATTATGATGATGATTGGGAGATGATGGTGAAGAGTAGGTTAGGATGAAAGGTGGGAAGGAGGCGGTCGTGGCCTATTAGTAGGTACCTTCCCAGCATTTGCCTGTCGACTGAGGGAAAACTACGAAAAGACCTCAGTCAGGAAGGACGGCCGCGGGAATCGAACCCGGGCCTCCGGAATACAAGTTCCGAGTGTTACCACTCAGCCAACCTGTTCCGTTAAACTATAAAATATGTAAAATATGATTTTATTATGATCGCCTGACAATTATTATTTCGAAATCTCGTTATTTCGAAATCTCTAAATCCCCATTCACCTATAGTGGCCATTTTGATTTTACAAGCAAGCTGCTCCAACAAAATAGCTGGTGCAGGTTTTACAGCATGGAACAGGATCAGAACAGGCTCCACCCACTCATTGAACACGGTCAGAAAAGTTCGTAATGCCAAAGCACTAAGCTCGACGAACAAACCTGTAGAATCTACCTGAGTGAGTGAAGTGGCGAGGTCCTCCTGCAGCTGTCGCAGCGAGCAGAGCCTCTCCCTCACGTGTGTATCCACTGTCGCCATCGCAGCCGTCTCCTGCAGCTGTAGCGTCTCGCGCAGCCGCAGGAAGTACTCCTGCACGCGCGACCGCGCAACCTCCCCGGCGCCGTCCATCCCGTCTGCGCCTTCCAGACGTTGCACCACCATCTCTACAGATACAACATGATGGGATTACTTCCGGTTCCGGTGGAGTCCATATTGGTTGGATATCTTGTCACGCCACATACGCTTCCTACCACCTGTGATATAGTACTTGGCACTGGCAGGGAGGCACTAATATACCGCTGAAAAAACAAATATTTACAAGGCCAGATATTTCAATCCAAAGTAAAAACGCCAAATGGTATTTAAATTAAACTAAACGGATTGACAATCATTTCTTGTTATTATCAATGAAATCAGAGCTAGCATAGACTTCATTCAACGATGCCATCAAACCTTCAACAGACGATCAGTCAAAAGCTGACATATGAACCGTTGGTTCATATGAGCACTCTGCTCTATTTACTTCTAAATAATACCATTCCCAGAGAATTTTTCAATTTTAAAAAACTCCTCAAGACTCCATTTGTCAAGACAAAAATAGGCTAAAAATAGCGTCAAAAACACATAGAAATGCACCAAATTCATTTCTGAAATTAAACAAATTTCCGGGGCTGGTACGCCCCGGACCCGCAATGGTGCTTGGAGGGGGGGGGGGGGGGGGGGGGGGGGGGTTGCTGAGCTTAAATACATAGCAAACCATGTATTCAAGCTCGTTGGGCCCTCCCCCCAGCCCCCCCCCCCCCCAAAAAAAAATTGATCTTGGAGCGTTTTTTTTTAACAATACACCATCCAATTAGACCACTGCCTCTCGGACATCTACATCCAATTAGACCACTGCCTCTTGGACATCTACATCCAATTAGACCACTGCCTCTCGGACATCTACATCCAATTAGACCACTGCCCCTTGGACGTCTCCATCCTCGCTGCACTGACCTAACTTGTGCACGGTCTCCGACATGTCCTCCATGAACTTGCGCATGTGCTGCACGGCGTTGATCACCGAGGAGCGGATGTTCTCCGCTTCCGTCTCCACCAGCGCGTGCTGGAATCATAGCAAGCAGTCAGCATAAGTTTCCAGTAGGTACCTTTGTGGGAAGATTAAATGACCCACATTGAATAACAATTTTATAGAAAAAATCTAACTAAATGTGATCGCTTGGCCGTTGGAGGCTGGAGCAAATTGAGAGAGAAAAATTGTTTCATAAGTGGGTGTAACCGTAATAGATGCTCACATAATAAGCCTGATTGCATATTAGCAGCACTTTTTTATTTTTCCTTCGTGCCTTGTTAATTAGGCGCCGGAAACTATGAAATTTCCAATACGATTGGAGACCAAACCCGTTAAGACGGCTGGGTAGTAAGTTTGACCTTAAAAAGTTTTTTAATCGATTTTTATCAATATCTTTTACCAATGTAATTGTTAACAAAATAGGGCTTTGTACGCGTATTCAGAACAGTTCAATGAAAATAATTTCATAGTTTGGAATAAGTATTAGTTTTATTTTATTAGTAGTTTAGTTATTAGTTTGATTTTGTCCAACAGATGTTTAGCGCCATAAGTTTACTAATTTTCGGGCACTAAACATCTATTGAACAATATAAAACTAATACTTATTTCAAACTATGAAATTATCTTCATTGAACTGTTCTGAATACGCGTACAAAGCCCTATTTTGTTAACAATTACATTAGTAAAAGATATTGATAAAAATCGATTAAAAAACTCTTCAAGGCCACGCTCACTACTCAGCCATCTTACCCATTTGATCTCAAATTTTACAGTGTGTTTCAAGGATTGAGGGTTGATACCCGACACATTTTTAAAATAACTTTTGTACGGCATCCAGCGAGACAAATCAACTAATTATTACGGAATACAAAGCAAAACATTTCAAATGCACCAAGTAATAACCCCTAAATTTGTCTTCTAATTCATGATTAAAATTTAAAATATTTTCGTCTACCCATTTTGTCTCCAATCGTAAGCAAAAGTGTCTACAACAAGCAGCAAACTCGATTGCGGTTGCAGCACTTTAATACTCTGGCAAGGACTCAATCCACCCACCTTGTGACTCTTATGCCTGCCGTAGTCCTTGCAGATGAAACACATGATGGGGCTTGCGGCGCCGGCCTGGCATTCGTCCTCGAGGCACGTGAACTCAGCCACGTGCGTGGGATGCGACGGACACTCGGGCTTGGCGCGCGGCTTGTCCGACAGCGGCACGCGGCGGGTGGCGCGCCAGAGTCCGCGTCGAGTGAGTCAGGTCAGAGCAGCATTCGCACAGGTGCGTCGAACACACGGTGCAGAACAGCACGGCAGTGTGCTCGTCGTTCTCATCGCAGTTGATAGCCAGCTGGCGGGAGAACATGCAGAGGTGGACATCATCAAATACATCATAATTTTTATTTAAAAAGTAGGTAACAAATGAATTAACTGCATTTGTATGTTACTCAATACGATTTTCTCACTTATACCTACAACTATTTTAATCAGTCCTAACCCCTTTGACCCCCATATTAGACAATTTTGTTTATGTATGAAATATGATTTTTACTGAATCCCTCAGTTAGGTGAATGTTAATGTTAATGTTAATGTGAATGTTTATTTTTCAATTTTTATCTAATGTAAGATTATATTATTAACTGAGGTTTTAGTAGCTTGTTATCTTAGCTTAAGCCTGATGCACAATTGAATTAAGGTTTATGGTTTAATGTTTAGTGATTAGTGTTTAAGATGTTATAACAGAGTCCAGTGCACAATTGCTTATTTCACGAGGTTATTTCACCACGTGATAAAATTAAATAATTGATCGAAAAATGATATGGAAACAAATATATGAGCAAG
Source organism: Leuctra nigra (assembly GCA_934045905.1). Classification (NCBI taxonomy): domain Eukaryota; kingdom Metazoa; phylum Arthropoda; class Insecta; order Plecoptera; family Leuctridae; genus Leuctra; species Leuctra nigra. Next base: position 10,192,909 of record OW203772.1, on the reverse strand, counting down.
ACTAGGCACAAATATCAAATTAAAATGCTTCCAATGACATTAATTCAGACGACTTTTCATTTTCCCGTACGAATTTGACATTGACATTTACTCTGCTCTCTTCTGATTGGTTCGTCATAAGGTGAAATAGTGTTTTGCAATAAGAAATGGATTTTGTTGATTTCTTATTTCAGCTTATACCTTAAACACTAAACCTTATAACGCTTATGACAGTTGTGCATGGTAACGTTATAACAGCACCTTTCATTTCTCTTAAACACTAAACACTAAACACTAAACACAAAACCATAAACCTTAATTCAATTGTGCATCAGGCTTTAAGCTTTATTATCTCAGCTAGTTCTGTGGCTGTTTTGGACAGGGAGGCAAAGTCTTTGGTTGTAGTTAAAAGGTGTCGTCTGCATGCTTGGACATCAATCACTTCTAGGTCTTCTTTTTCTAGATGGAAAATAGGTATGTACTTACTACTATAATAATGCTTCTTTCTTCACTAAAATAAAAAGCATTCCTATAAGCAGAGCCAGTTGTTTGTGGTGATAAAAAAAGCCAAAATTCGTTTTCAACATTCTGAAAGTGGTGAATTGGTGGTGATAATTATGTTTATTTTCGCGATTGGTTGTGAAATAGGAAAAAAATGATTTTTGTAAGAATAAGTGTGAAATATGACGCGCGAGCGAGCGGCAATACTACCAACCCCCTCTCACTAGCGAGACTTGGCGCGTGCGCATGCGCACCCCTGTTCAAGGTCATGTAGATGCGTCATTCCATGCTCAGCAGCCAATCAGCTTGCACCCCCATACACTCTTTGTCTGGCACTGACAGCTGGCTTACGAAGAAAACAATGTGATTCTTTCTGTTTCGTGGTACTTTAGACACAGATCGAGGAAAATTTCGTAAAATATATACTCTGAATCGGGAAATGTTGCAAAACACGTAGATTTAGGACAAAATCGCGTGAAATCGCGAGAATTCGTCAATATCGCGTCAAAACACAAATTTCGCGAATATTCGCGAGAAAAAGATACATATATTTGGAATCAGGAGTGTATGAAACGTAAAGATATGACAGAAAATTCATGTTTCTAAACATTTCGCATTTATCGTGGAAACCATAAACAACTGGCCCTGCCTATAAGATATATTAGTAGGTAGGTACTAAAATTACCTCTGTATTTGAATAATGTCATACAAACTGACTGACTTCCCTATTATCTCGTGTGAGTGTCGAGTCATTACCTGTCGCTGCTTCTCCAGCGTATCGGCCGACAGCACCTGCTGCGACGCACCGCGCTGGTTCGTGTACTGCAGCCTCTCCAGCAGCTCCAGGAGCGCAAAGTTCTTCTTCAGACCCCACACACCGGAGTTACCTGGCAAACAATACGGACACAAGGTAAGAGGAGAAGTGTATCGGCCGACAGCACCTGCTGCGACGCGCCGCGCTGGTTCGTGTACTGCATGCAGCCTCTCCAGCAGCGCCAGCAGCGCGAAGTTCTTCTTCAGACCCCACACACCGGAGTTACCTGGCAAACAATACGGACACAAGCTAAGAGGAGGAGTGTATCGGCCGACAGCACCTGCTGCGACGCGCCGCGCTGGTTCGTGTACTGCAGCCTTTCCAGCAGCTCCAGCAGCGCGAAGTTCTTCTTCAGACCCCACACACCGGAGTTACCTGGCAAACAATGCAGACACAAGCTAAGAGGAGGAGTGTATCGGCCGACAGCACCTGCTGCGACGCGCCGCGCTGGTTCGTGTACTGCAGCCTTTCCAGCAGCTCCAGCAGCGCGAAGTTCTTCTTCAGACCCCACACACCGGAGTTACCTGACAAACAATACGGACACAAGCTAAGAGGAGGAGTGTATCGGCCGACAGCACCTGCTGCGACGCGCCGCGCTGGTTCGTGTACTGCAGCCTTTCCAGCAGCTCCAGCAGCGCGAAGTTCTTCTTCAGACCCCACACACCGGAGTTACCTGGGAAACAATACGGACACAAGCTAAGAGGAGGAGTGTATCGGCCGACAGCACCTGCTGCGACGCGCCGCGCTGGTTCGTGTACTGCAGCCTTTCCAGCAGCTCCAGCAGCGCGAAGTTCTTCTTCAGACCCCACACACCGGAGTTACCTGACAAACAATACGGACACAAGCTAAGAGGAGGAGTGTATCGGCCGACAGCACCTGCTGCGACGCGCCGCGCTGGTTCGTGTACTGCAGCCTTTCCAGCAGCTCCAGCAGCGCGAAGTTCTTCTTCAGACCCCACACACCGGAGTTACCTGACAAACAATACGGACACAAGCTAAGAGGAGGAGTGTATGGGCCGTGTTCGAAACTTTGATATTGTGCTGCATAAGTTAAGTTCCTATTCGATTTATTCTCATATTAGACCAAGACCAGGGGTGCGATCACATAAAATGGGAACTTTCTGGTCACTGTGACAAGACCCTAGAAGACCGTGAATAACATTGAGATGAGAAGCTTGTCACCATGACAAGAAAGTTCTCATTTTATGTAATTGTACCCCTGGTTGTACAATAATACCTGGTTGTACAATGGTTGCCTATAGTGGACTTCAGCGGTCTAGGTGTTTTATTGGCTGTTGGTTGCCAAGGATTCAACAGATAAATCCTACCCTAAACTTTACTCGGGCATTGTACAACCGGGCCTATAACTGAATTCACCTCTAATTTGTTTCAAGGACCATGAGAAAGAGATTTCCAATCAAATTGGTTCGATTCTTTACCGACTGGTGTTGGCTGTCGATCGAATGGGCACTGCACGGCGTCGTCGCGGAGGGGAAGTCGAAGTAAGCACGCGTGACAAACCGTGTGGCCGCAGTAGAGGAGTCGCGGCACTTTATCACCTTGTAGACCAAATACATCTTCGCAAACACGACACTCCAGCACCTGGACAATAAAAACAATGATCTTGGATGTCCTCATTAAAGTGACAAAAACGTAAATCATCACAACTAACTTACATTAGTTTTGTTCGATGACTTGGATGATCTGGACATCGTAAACAAATTGAACGTGTCCATTTCACTAGCCATGTTCGTTTTACATTTACGTTTTGAATCTCATTGTGATCATTTCGTCTAATGCAAAAGAAAACTACATTTTCCAAGTGTGTATGACACTTTGACAGGAGTTTGCTTTGCTCTTCTTGCCCAAGGCAAGGCTACCAACAGCTGAGATGCTGAGATACAAGGTCAAACAAACGACCAATCAAAAACGATAAAAATTGCGCCAAATATTTGAATATACAAAAGAAGCTACGACGATCATAGACAAAAGTAAAAGTCATGATTGCTGTTTGATGTACGAAGAGTAAATGCCTACATGACTAAATGTAGTAGAGATGTTTTGTAACCTACATACCAATCTATAATACCTCATTCACACTAAGAAAGTGCAGTGGTAACCTTAATGAATTTTGTGAATGACAAAGTGCCAAAGTTCACTCAAATCTATAGATCTTCTACCTTTCAAAATCAAATCAATCTCATAATTCAAATGACAGAGGAGTAAACATAAACAAAACTGAATTATGCTGTGTAAACTGCTGAACTCACTGTCTGCTACCACGCTAATTGCTGATGACCAAGGCCATTCTCCTCGGAGATCTCTATAACTTTCATGCCTTGTGAGGCAATAGTGCTTTTTTTGCTTCAGTTTGTGCATTTTAGAGCCCCAGAATCACTTGATGGATTAAATGGTTTAAATTCTAAAAAAAAACGCCTTGCGGGTTTAAAACTGGGGTACTTTGGACCCCTACGGCAGAGTGAATGGAAAACACAGCCTTGTATACCTAAGATGAATAGTGTATCCACTGAACGTATTTAACATTGGGCCGAATGTAGATGATTTTGGGCGGCGAGTTTGATTGTCTCTCGATCGCAGCGCTAGTCTGCGCTGCGGTCAAAGTTTCAACTATGAAATTTTAATATAATTTCTCATTCAAAATGCCATTTTAGGAACATATTTTGAATTATTATTATATTATTATTTAAATAAAACAACTTTGGTTTAATAAATGCAATAACAAAGGGTAAATAAGATAATAAAATCTTAACACTATGTAGTTCCCCCATATGCCGCCAGGATCGCGTCGTTCTCGAGACAGTTCAAGGTCATATTTTATTCAAAAAATGTTACACGTTTTTGAGCTCAGTGGATACACTATATTCATCTTAGGTATACAAGGCTGTGATTTCCATTCGCTCTGCCTACGGGTGTCGCAATCCCTCCCCCCCCCCCCCCCCCCCCCTCATGATGAAAGTAGTTCCTACCTGGCTGATCGCTAAGCTCGCTCAGTAAATATGGATATGTTTTATGATCTAATGTGGAAAATATAATTTTAACATGATTTTTTCATGGTTAGCTCAGGTAGGTTGATACCATAAAAAAAACACTCCGTGTAAAAATACCAGCCAAGTCTCTTCAACTTAAAAAAATGTAAGAAATCTAAAAATTCAGCACTGAAAAGTAGTGATATCAAAAAATTGGCCAAGTCAAAACTTTTCAAAAATTACTTGGCGCATCGTGCATATAAATAGTATAGAAGTAGGTCGGTAATCAAATATACTTCTATAATCCCCTAGAAAAACGATGCGCCAAGTATTTTTGAAAAGTTTTGACTTGGCCAAGTTTTTGATATCACTACTTTTCAGTGCTGAATTTTTAGATTTCTTCTATTTTTTTAAGTTGAAGAGACTTGGCTGGTATTTTTACACGGAGTGTTTTTTTATGAATTGTTTATGAATTGTAGGTGAATGGATATAGAATGATTCCAACAGCAAAAGATGACCGATAGTCCCATAATAAAATATGTTGCACATCCAACTTTTAAACATGGGTGTACATAATCGTGACCTATAATTTTGGAGAATATCAAATTTTAGGTCAAGGGTCACGATTATGGACACCATGTTCAAAAGTTTAAAATATCATATATTTAGCCTTATTATCTGCATCCATCCACCTACAATAAATTGTTTTCATTTGTCAAACCTAAACATTTGCACCCCCACCACCCCAAAATGGGGGGGGGGGGTGATTTTCTGGCCTCCAAGAGTTATATTGAATAGTTTATAATTTTGTACAAGTTAGACAAGTTTGGTGCTTTTATCACTAAATGCACGATATTTAGTACAAAATAATTTCTTTTCATTATTACACCCTCATAATTAATCAAGGGGTGGGAACATTTTATATCTCTGTGTGTCTATTTAACTTTATTGTTTTACTATAATTAAAACGATTTTTTTTACTATTTTTAAATTCATCTATACTCTTGTACCGATAAAATAAAAAATATTGCACATTTACATCCCCTAACTGCTCAGAGGGCGTACTCCTAACTTCTTAAGTATAATCAAAACATTAAACAAATATAATATTATGAATCTAAATAATTATTTCTATCGATTGATTGCTCAGTACTTGAAATCGCATCATAAAGGTGGAAGTTAGTAAATTTATTAGGGTAAGGGTCAATTATTTGCACCCCCTTACAAATTTTGGTCAAAATTATGTTTTCATATATAATTTGGACCTAGTTACTATCTAAATTGGCAATAAATATTTGTATAATTAATTGGAATCATTATTTAAATCAAATCATCCCTTTAACTTTAAGCCCTTGCCATCCCTAACAGGGGTAGGTCATTCCAAATATAAAACAAATATCAAAGCATGAATCAATGTAATTTTATCTATCGATTGAGTGCCCATAACATGAAATCACTCCATAATTGTGAAAGATAGTTAATACTTAATATGAAGCAAAGGGTAAAAGTTATTGCATCCCCTTAAATTTTTTGGTCAATTTTAAATTTGTTATATATAATTTGGACCATGTTACAATTTAGGGCGATGTTAAGTGGTATTAATATTTGTATTATTCATTGGAATTAACATTAAAAAAAAGCATCCCTCTAACTTTGATTTTTGCCACCCCCTAACGTAGGTATGGCGTTTGAAATATTATACCAATATCAAAACATGAATCTATGTAATTTTATCTATCGATTGAGAGCTCATAACTTAAAATCGCTTCATAATTGTGCAATGGATAAACGGAATGGATATTCGTACGTTCAAAATGTACGGAAATGCCAACGAAAGGGGGGTATGGGGGCTGAAGCTGGGGGGCGAAGCCCTCCAGCTTCAGCCCCGCAGGGCGGTTTTTGGAATTTAAACCAGTTTAAAGTGATTCTGGGGCTTTAAAATGCACAAACTGAAGCAAAAAATCGTTCAATTGTTGCCCCAGCAGGGCATTTTTTTTGAATATAAACATTTTGAAAATCGATTCTGTGATGCTAATTGCTCAAATTACAACAAATCACTCCATATTTTTGCCCCGCAGGGCTTTTTTTATAATTTAAACAATTTGTAAGTGATTTTTGGACACTAAACTTGATTTTTTTTATGGTGAATGGGGGGTCAGCCTGCTCGAGTGGGGGGGGGGGGGGGGGGACAATCCCCCCCCATCACCCACCCTTCCTACGCACCTGATGATTCAAATTTAGGTTGGCTATCCTGTTCATATCCTGTAAACGTACGTTTGAACGTATGAATATCCACAGGGCACAGACAAACAGACAAAAAAAAACAGAAATTTGAGCCATACGTTTCAAGTGGAGACGCTCGCTCAGCTCGCTTATTTTATTTTCAATTCTCTCAATCTTCTAGTTCTTCCTGGCATCAGGAACCAATAATATAACCAACCAATAATATAAACGCACCAAACCAACGAATAAATACAATATTCGTGTCCAACCCCAAACTCACGTCAAAGCTAATATAATATGTTCACATATTTTTAATTTTAATATATTTTCAGAGACTATCAAATCTCTGAAAATTCGAGCTGTCGTCGATGTATGATAGTGTCTAATCCCCATAAAAAAACACTTCGTGTAAAAATACCAGCCAAGTCTCTTCTTCTAAAAAAAATATATGAAATCTAAAAATTCTGCATTGAAAAGTAATGATATCAAAAAATTTGCCAAGTCAAAACTTTATTTGAAAATCAAAAAATACTTGGCGCATCGTGTATATTAATAGCTTAGAAGTATAGGCCAGATATAAAATATACATAAAATATACATAAAATATACATACATATAGTATACCTATAATGCCCTAAAAAATCGATGCGCCAAGTATTTTTTGATTTTCAAATAAAGTTTTGACTTGGCAAATTTTTTGATATCATTACTTTTCAGTGCAGAATTTATTGTATATTGTATACCTCATTGTATATTGTATATTGTATGCATACGCCATGACGTAAGGCTTAGATCAAAAACATTCAGTGAAATTTAAAAATGGTGTACAATCGTAATAAATAGAGAGACGACACAGGCGAGTTGGCGATGTTTCGTGATGTGCAATTGATACTGGGAAGAAACGTGTTGAAAATAAGGAATACACATCAGGTTGAGTTGCAGGTATGTGTTTATTTATTTTCGTATTGTCCAGTTCAATGTTGTCTGACAGGCGCCATGTGGTCGAGGTTTTTGCCGTATTTCACCCGGGTTCAGGGAAGCATTTTCATTAGTCATTATAAAGTGTCATATTAAACGTTGAGAGCGATCTTTTATGAACACTTCAGTACAACCCGCATTATTGTAACTAGTCGCAGGAGAAAGCCGTACGACTTGGCTGGCGTGGAGCGACCGCTCCACTAGATTTGATATTCTTGATTGAAGATCACTTTTTCGCCCATAAGATAACACAGGGAGACTTGAAATCGTCCAGTAATATTGGTCTTAAATTGCTCCTAAAACCGCAAGAGGAATGACAAAATATTGACAATAGTCTCAAATTAAAGATAATAATTTTTAGAATAAGACTCCGTTTGAAAATATAGGGTTACCGGCCAAATAAGAAAGAAAATGTGTATAATGTGTGAAATTTACCTTAAATCTGACAACATTGCACTACAAATATGAATTATTTTGGGACAGTTTAATTAGAACTTCAATTATTGGAGTAAACGGTGAGATATAATGGTTTTACGCTGTTGTTGAGGTATTATTTCATCAGAGATTTGTATGAATACGGCGAATTCTAAGAACCATGACTGGAGCACTGTGACCACTTTAAGTACATAAAGCAAATCAGATTCTGTTGCAGTAGAAAAACAATCATTTCGATACTTTATTTCTGACATCTATTAAAAATGTAAATAATTGCATACTTTCTTGACTGATTGGGCTGAACATTTGTAAAATAGAGGCAATGTTTGTCTCCATGACCATGCAAAATATGAGTTTAATCAGATTTATCGAAGACCATTCATTTTTCAACCTATCAGGAGATGTTTATTTAAATTTTAACCAATAAATGGATTTCCCAAAAATTAGGGTCTCTACAAGTGTGCAAAATTTCAGATCGATCGGAGAATCGGTGCAACTCTATTGCTCCCGGTAGCAGCAAAAAAATTAGGTCCGTGTCAAAAGAAGTGGCTCGATCAATTGACACACGTAATAATGTCTCATGAAAATCGTATTTCTTTTGTGTCACGCTGTCATATTTCAGTTCTCAAGTTGACATTTGCACGAGCGCCGCACCGTTTGGTACTCCTTCTTTCTCTTTGTGTACGCAGGGATTGAGCTGGGTGGGAAAAGTTACGTAGCCATTCTTGAGAAAAAATACTGTGGCTAGCAGGAATAACTGTGGGGGGGGGGGGGGGGGGACTAAGGTGCAACTTCTAACTTTGTTGATAATTATTTTATTGACATCTAATTTGACACATGTAGACATACTGCCAAAACTAAATATAATAAAATATGAAATAAAAAAATTAACAATGGACGTAAATATTTAACAACTAGAGGGTCCCGTCATGTATAACATGACCAATGCGCACCAGTGAGGTATGCATAAATATTAAATATAAAAAGACAGCAATATTTGTCAGCAGATTGTGCGTCGTTAATACACACGTTACGTAATTAACAGACCAAATGCCCAACAAAATACGTAAATGAGGTACGAAGGAAGGCAATTTAATCATACCTATTATGGTAAATCAATTACATAAGTCTTCAAATGTAAACCATGACCATGAGTATTAGTAAGAAAATTAAGAAAATGTATAGTGTCATAATGCGCCGTTAAAATATAGGTGAAGTTGATATCGTGACGTGACCCGATACACACGACACATTCTTTATTTGTGATACCAATTCATAGTTTGCACGTGACATCATCTCATTGTTGAGAGGCCATATTGGTGTAACGTGTCAGAACGGCTGTCAATCTGTGTTTCGGTGTTGTGGTGATATAATGGTTACCTGTGCAATAAACTGCAGAAGAAATTCTTATGGGTATAAAACCACCTCATATACCAAATATCTTTGATTAACCGCTTATAATTAGCATTAATCGACTTGACATCTGTAAAATGGTTGAAATTTACTTTTTTACATTGTTGATGAAAAACAAATGAAGCTCGTGCAAACTATGAATGCATGGTGAGCTTCATTATATCCGTTTCTCTGAGGTCAGAGGTAGGTATAAGAGCGGAAGGTCATATGTTTTGGATATCTCAGTGCACACTTTTGGAATGGTAATCAAGCTCTATAAGTACCTACCATTGGACTGATGTTAACAAATACAGTTATATTGAAGTATAGGTACCCTTACAGAAGGCCCATGTCACCATTACAAATATGATTGGATGAAGAATTCAGCTCAGAATTACTGGTTATTGAGATCACTTTAAGAATCATTAAAATTGACTTCCGCCCATCTGCCTCTAAGGTACCTATCAGTATGCAATGTAAAAATTTAAGTATTGATGTTTAAAACATTACCAACAGTAACTTGACGTCGTTTACATGACTCAATACACACCACTCTTAGTAAATAAGAAACGAAGGAAAATTATTTCCCAAGAAAATGTATAATATAACTCCATCGACTTTGGTTTGATCATGTTCACGGCCTACGAAATTCAGAGCAAGAGAAAATAAGAAAAATAACATTTGAAGTTTCTTGCCGAGATGACGTTTTTAATGTCATGTGCTGGTTTAGACCGTATTAGTATCTTATTATGAATTTATTATAATTACAAAAGGATAAGGTGCTCGTCTTAGGTGAGTTTCGGTTATTAATTTATTCACAAAAGGCAGAAGATGTAATTTTAGACATGATGGCAATAAAACGCCTCCATCTTAGTTATAGTTTTCAATAAATACCAATGTCAAATCGAAGCGCGCAACTGTACCTGACAGACAGACAGACACACAGACAGAACTGGGTAACTATAAGTAAGATTACTAATTTTAAAACCATGAAATTTATATTTCGTTTTACTACAACAATATAAGTCTTTTTTTAAGTTTTTTCCACTAAAATGTAGCTGACCTATAGTAGTGGGACTGTACTACATATTACTTTTTAAATATTCAAATTTGTTTTCAAATTATGATTTTATTTATTTATTTATTTTATGATTCTATTTTGTGATTTTTTTTCAACATGATTTTCTCTTAAATGAATGCATTGTTTATTTAAATAATGCTTTTGAAAACTGCTTGTGTCCCCTGGCCACTTACAAGTTACTGCTACAATGGAGAAGTTATTGTATTAAAATGGCAGAATGTCAACATTCAATCGCAAGGCAATCGCTGCGGGGGAATTGTTCTTTCCCTGGATTGTTTACAGTTACACAATATTAGATCTGATAAGTTTACTTCATATTAATACAACCTAGCTGGATTTATGCAATCACATCCATTATGTATTTATTTAGTAATATTGGCAGAATTAGAAAGTCATATGGATTTGAGATCAGTAGTCATCAAAACCACTGGGTAGGTGCATAGGAAACCTACCTATAGGTACCTATAGGTACCTACAATTCCTATGCACCTACCCAGTGGTTAATTTGTAAAATAATAAGTGGGTGGACGCTCGGCGATGTCAGGGGAAACTTGCTTACGAAAACAATGGGGGGTTCGCGGGGAGCGAGAATTTTTCTGGCAAAGACTTCGTATATGGGAGAAAAAATTATTTTTATACAATTCAATTTTTTACATTTTTGAAGTGAAATAAATGGTTGATCCAACTAGATTATGTTTCAAAATGTCATTCACGATAATTCTGAGATGAAATTGGGGTCGTGAAAACTCTCTAGAGTACATTTTTTTAGGTTTTTATACTTGAAATAGGGCATATTTACTATTAATATATCCTTCATTTAACTGATGTAATAGCTGTCAGAACACAGTATGTATACTACACTTCGAAAACAGAGTTCTATTTGTATAAATAAGTAAGTTATTAGAGTTTTTGTCACAGTCAATTTACGTCCCATTTACGAAGTCTTTGCCAGAAAAATTCTCGCTTGGGGCGAGGGCCCTCCAATATAAATTAATGCGGGTCCGGGGCGCACAGCCCCGGGAAAACTTTGAATTTTAGGACCATATTTGGTGCCTTCCTATGCAATTTTTAATCGCATTAAAAATTATTTTAATTTAATTTTTAATTTAATTAATTTAATTTTTTTTAATTTTAATTTTTTATTAAAAATTATTTTAATTAGTTTCTGCCAATTTTTAATTCCATGAAAAATACCGTATTAACTCGTGTATAAGACGCACTCGTGTATAAGACGCACCCTTGTTTTGATAAGTCCATTTTAAGAAAACACTTAGCATGCGTGTATAAGACGCAGTAAAATGATGAAAAACATTGTGTGTTTGTATACATGATATCCATCTAAATGTTGGTTTTCCAGCTAACTGAGCTATTTGAATGAAAATCACTGCCAACTTGTTGTAAACAAACAGTAATTTCCTACTTCTGAGAAAGGGGGGAGGGGAGTCTCTTCCCAGCAGCTGTTGCTTGCTTTAAGAGGCATGCACCTGCCTTTCCTCTGCATTCCAAAACAAACCCAACTTCTCTCCTCCCCTTCCATTAAGATCGCCATTCAACAGTGTTTAGTCTATTTTATGACTGTCAGAGCAATGTTTTTCAGACGTAAACATATATTTTGTCTCCTGATCTAAATGCAAGGGAAAACATTTTGTTGCAAAAATGTAATATGTTAATAGTGTTGTGTCTAGACACAGTATGAGTAGTCCAGACAGAGTGAGAGGGAAAGGCAGAGATAGAAAACATGTGGCAGTCTACCACAGCTCTGTTTACAAACATCCACCTTGGATTTACTGGGAAAAAAGCTTGGTATGCATGTATAAGACGCAGGGCTGTTTTCAGAATCAAAATATTGACATATAATTGCGTCTTATACACGAGTTAATACGGTAAGTGGGCGGACGGCGTCCACCCTGAAAAAAGAGTGAGGGGACGCGTCCGCCCTCGTCCGCCCCTAAATTAACCACTGCACCTACCTATCAATATAGTACACATTTCATTACAGATATTATATTATTGCACATATAGCCAAATATTATATCAATAAAGGGATTTGACATTGAGAATTTGATTTCACTTTGATGAGTCGGATCTACGATCACCGCACTTTACAGGGATTGGAAACGGTCTGTGCATTGTGACGTTATTCCCATAAGACTAATGCTAAATGAAGGCGGCCCAGGGTTTGGTCCGTTGAATTTTTCGTCAATTACTTGCTCCATGAACTTCCTGCTCCTGCTTACTTCCGGTGTCCCGCGAAACTTTGAAAAGTACGCTTTTGGAGCTTGCGCAGGTATTCAAATATGATCCACACAATGGGGTTGTTCAAGCAAAACTATTGTAGATGGCGTTGCTGTCCTAACCGTAATAAGAACCAATCAAAATGCCGAGAGAGAGCCAATTAAAATGCAGAGCGGAATAGAAGATTTTTAAACCTTGGAAGGAGTTTGATTCAAAGATCTTAAATTTACCAACCAATCAGAGAGAGACTACTCCATTGCCGCTAGCGCTGCGAGTGAGAGCAAATGGCAGTGAACAACCTCATTGCCTCCAGGTTTGAAAGAGGTTCTCAAACTTGCCGCTGCTAGTGATGATAGCGCATTGTCGACCATTTGAATTCTGTTATGGCGGGAGACAAAGACAATTGTGTCACGAGAGCGACATCACAGCCGCTTGTTCTATGCTCGTTGTGTTCAAGGGGACCAGACCCATGGCCAGCTAGTCAGACAGTTTCCAATCCCTGTAGTGTGGGGTTCGTAGGTCTGGTCATGATTTGACATGATTTGACATGATTTGACTTTGTAAATATAATCAAACCATCTGACATCGTTTTGTTTTAAGTTTTTGAAATAACTCATAACAGCTATAACATTTAATCTGGATAGCTTAGCTAAAGCAATACTCATGGCACCTTCTCCATTCACATAACATTAATAATTTACGTGCAAACAAAAGCTCGCTAATCAACGCCTTGCACTAGCCAAGTAATACAATTTGAAGCAAAATCACTTCTTTCCACATGTCCTTGACTTCTTGTGATACTCCAAACACAGTCACATTTGAACGGCTGTACACAGCGGCAGCGCACACATCGAAACATGCCCATCAATCATCATGAGTGTCCATGTGTCGAACCAAATGAGCACTCATCTTATACGTTTTATCACAAACCGTGCACTTGAACGGCCTCACATTGGAATGCGTGTTCAAATGCGACTTCAGTCTTTTGTCGCTCTTGAACCACTTGTCACATTGCGTGCAACAGAATCGTTTATCGCTCAGATGCGTGACCATATGCTGTTGTAGGTTGTTGAGATAGTTAAACGCTTTGCCGCACTCCTTACACTGGAATTCCCTCTCCTTTTTGTGAACGATCACGTGGCTGTTGAGGTTCTCGGCGTGTCTGAACGACAGGCTGCAGTGCGAACACTTGAAAGGTCTGTCGTTTGTGTGCGTCGCGAGATGTTGGTGCAACTCGCGGAAGCCTTTGAAAGATATCTGACAGAACCGACAGGAAAACTTGCACGGCTGGTCGGGATCGTTCGTGTTGAAATGTTCGATCAAGAACAGTTTCGAACTGAACGTCTTCGAACAAAAGGAACAGAATAGATTCGGATACAATTGGTCGAATGCCGCGTCGGTTTTTATTGTAGATGCTTCGGAATTCTCCTGCTTCATGGCGTCAATGTCCATACTTGTCGAAGCATGCCCAAGCACTTTGGAGGATTTGCAATCTGTTTTCTTACCTCGTCTTTTTGCTTTTACGTTACCAACCTTCCTTAAAATTAAAGGTTTATTATCAATAAAATCATCTATCTCACTGTGATATGCGTTCTGTTCATCAAGATCGGAATCGTCGTCAGTGTTCTCCAAATCCAAAGCGGACGGTTCTTGTTTGACAACGAAGTAGACACTCTCAAAGGGCGTTGATACCTCGTGTTCGTACGACTCTGTTTCGTTCAGTAACATGTCGGGGGGCTCTGTCATTGCGGTGTCTGTCGTACCTTCTTCCGCTTCACTCTTGATGATTTCTTCTCGGTTTAGGATCGACGACTTGCTGTCTGAAGTAAGATTTAGAGGTGACGGCGATTGATGACTTTCAAGCGGCGACGGAATTGGCAAGTGAGGCTGCAACAAAGTTAACAAATATTTTGAAATGATTTATTATTTAATTAGAAATTAGAATAATATAATGAACTACTTTTATTTTTAAGTTATTTACAATGTTAAATTCACATTGAAATATTAACTACTATTCAGGCAGGAAAGAGCAAAGCTTGACTGTGGGGTGTGCAAATTTGAATCCGAAACCCGAACTAAATCTGAAACGGTTTACGAATCCGAACCTGAATTTACAGTCCTTGACCACAAGTTCATACATGAAATTACGTTATTTGGGACCTAAATAACGTGAAAGCAGTAGTAAATACCTAGTACCTGGTATTTTTTACTAGGTTGTCCTTAAAAATCTCTGCTACAACTAGCGCAGCGCTAAAGGCGGAAATTAGGTCGTTGCATACACTTCCACAATGTTAAACACAAAAGCTGTCGGTCATTTTTTTTCTCGTCTGAATAAGACATCCTGATTGGTTGCTTCAAAACTTCAAAGCTTGCGCTCTCTTGGCTTTTGTGGCCGATCAGCTGAGCTGTCAACTGACATCTGATCTGTCAGTCGACAAAATTACAAAATAATAAAATATTGATGTTTACCTGTGTTGCATTGTGATTATTATACATATATCCAAAACACTATACTAACGGTGTATATTAATACACCATACCAACCAACTCTTTATAATGATTTTAATAAGAAGACAACTTAGGTATAAATCTTGCCTGAGATTTATTCTCCAATTTATTGGTTTATGCTGTTGCCATGGTTACTAGAGGTGAGCGCGTGAGTGATTTATGACTCACGCGCGATCACGTCACGCGGACACATATTCCACTGCATTTCACTCATGATCACGCACACACACGCAGCAAATCTAATGGGCTCAAGCACGCTCACGAATTACAACTCCCGCACAGTCACTCACGTTGATAGGTAGTTCTACAAAATCTTATGCTTTGTTTGGGTAAGGTCTCTCAAGTCAGATCCTCAAATTTTTGATACACAACGCAAGTAAGTGTATTTTTACAAAGAACTGTAGAGTCAAACTCAAATATAGCTTGAGAAATGCAACTTGGCCATGGACCACCTTTCACATCTCTTTTCTTAAAGGGCCTATGTCATCTTGTGGCAAGTGATCTTTAATCGGTCCGTCTTCCTTCTCTCAACACGGGACGGCGCTTTGTTCCGCCCGCCATCCTGTCTCCTGGGCTCGGGAGCGGTTCGACCGAAATGAATAACTACGTCACTCTGTGCAGACTACCTGCCCGCAGACTACGCGCTATCCCATTGCTAAAGCTTACTTTTGCAATATTTCAATGTTCTAGAAGAGTTTATAGTCCGTATGCGTTAATCATTGTCTGAGAAGATGTCTTCCAGGGAATATTGATTGTACGGATAAACTTAATAGTTGATTTAATTGGTTTTCATTGAGACATTCAACGTTATAATCGAGTGATTGTTATTTGTTTGGACTAAGTTCTAGATGACGTTGGGTGCTAGAGAGTTCAAGTATAAAAACCAAGAATTTGAGTTTCCAATAGAAAATTAGATTATATAATTCAGTAAAATCTTTTCCTAAATACATTGTACATTTTCATTATGATAGTGTTACAGCTCTTTGCAAATAGCGTCGCTCAAGCCTAATCCATTTGTTTGATGATTTGTTTCTAAATATCAGTTCTTCCGAAACGTTTCAGGCCCTTACTTCGTGTTTACAAAAGCAATAATACATCTATCAAGGAAAAAATTCAACTACATTATGTATAAGATTTTGTACAAAGTAAGTAGGTACTACGAAATGTACACGGAGTTGGGCTTCATAAAATGCACCGCCTTACTTTGTTCCGAGTCCATTTATGATTGCTCTGCACATTCGTAGAAAATGGATTTGAAGGTTAGCCTGTAATAATAATTCGTCAATTCTTTGTTTACACCACCCAAAAAGTAACCCAATAAACAAAGGATTTATATGCAAAAAATCGCCAGACTTTGTTGGACAAGATATTTCAGTTTCGTTTTTGTTCCGTTCTACCTAGGCAGCAGTATGTACAATTAAATTATATCTCTGCAATAGACAATTGATCTTCCGTGTCGTGTTACTGTTTTTTACTATCACACAATATCAAATTTTGATATTGTGTGATATGTATTCGCTATCAGTTTTGATGAGTCCGGCATACGGCAATAATTTTTGAATTACAGAAATAATATTCCACTTCATTGTTCATGGCGAAACAATTAAACAACAATTACTCCACAATGCATTGTTAGCACGGTAAATAAAACTTCAATATTTCTGTGCAGATTCTGTCAGTTTTAAAATATGTTTCGAAATGTCTGCAGCTAACGGAATCTTTCACTGCATTCTTAACTTTCGATTGTTTACTAATTGTCAGGTGTATTGTGCACCGGCAGTGGTGCGAGAGAAGGGTTGAGCGGCATCAGCGGGCGTGATCTATCCCCCCTTATTCACGCTAACCAATCAGCGCTGCGCACAGAGTGACGTAGGCATTCACGCGCGCCAGGTTCAAATTTCGCACAGAAAATAATTAATAATTAATTCAGGGTACAATTAATTAAGATTATGCATGTCTTATATTGCCTAAATACATGGTAAGAACACATAGTAATAGCTTTATTCAAGATGACATAGGCCCTTTAAACCCAATAATAACTAGACAATAATTTGAAATTACAAATCGCAATTTTCCTGAACACCATATCCCTGCCTGACCAAAATGAACAGAAATCTGTTGTTGGCAATGATAAATTGGTTGCATTATGGGGGTAAAACTAAAAAGGCAGTTAGAATTAAATACACTGCAATGAACAATAAGTAAAAGAAGTTATTTATTTAGATATGGTCAGTGAATTCGACTCAAACTATTTCACCCACCTAAACAATACAAAATGTTTATATAACAAATAAAAAATAAACAATATAAAATGTATCTCGATTTACATTGTAAATTGATTTATTTATGAAACTCTGAAATAGACTAAGAGACTATACACTCACAGTCGTGAATATCCGCACGCGGGACACGCGTGTCACGATTCATGCGTGACCAGTAACTTTGCACACTCACGCACGACTTTTAGCAGTGGTGTGCACACTCACGGTAAAAGTCGTGAGTCACGCCTGACAAGACTCACGTCACGCGCTCACCTCTATAGGTGGATTCACACGGCCGTTCCAAACTTCCCAAGTTTGCCAAAGTTCCGAATCGCCGTTCCAAAAACTCCTGTGTGAACTATGAAAAGATTCGAACTGCGAAGATTGAGTTCCAAACTTTCACAGTTCACACGGGAGTTTTTGGAACGGTGATTCGGAACTTCGGCAAATTTGGGAAGTTTGGAACGGCAGTGTGAATCCACCTTAATGGTTACCCAAAGAATTCTTGAAGTGAACCTTGATGGACCTTGATTAAATCTTCTTCTTCTTCTTCAAAGAAGGACGTGGAATCAAGATACACAATGGCGTCTCATGCATCAACTTAATTTGGCGGTTTGCCTGTTCTCCGCTAAGAGAAGATTTAGTGAACCTTGTGTTGTCCTAAATGTCATTCGATTCATTAAATAAATTGAAAGCCTGTAAATATATTTGAATTTCAGGCGCTAATACACCCATAATATATTATATTATACCCAAATGTTCCTCCTGCAGTATGTACACTCGGCCAAACAAAAATTGATTGTTGAACAAATTTGAATGACTGCTGGTCATGTCCCATAACCAATCAAAGCTTGTTATTATCATTGAAATGTGAGGTCACCTACAAGAGTGAGACAATGAGATCGCTTAGACTGATTTCTGATGGTGCGATCTTACATTTATCAGCCTATCAGATTTATTGAACGATCAATTTTTGTTTGGCCAAGTGTACCTACTAAAACAGTTTTTCCTATTAATATCAAACAACGAATCAACACCAAAGCAATTTTGGATAGGTAGCTACAGACTTTAAAAGTAAATACCTAATCAAAGTAATACAGTAATGTTCTACAACCACGTTAGCATAATAAATGTTTATAATTAAAAACTTGAAAAATACAAAGTAGGTAGGTAGTACAATTTCTTGTATTCATTTCTGTTTAATTTTATCCCTTCACCTACCTTTTGAAGAAGTAAATTCAGAAGTTTTGGTTGTGCAAACTCTTGTTTGAGCGTAATGTCCGAGGTTTGACCGACGATCTCCAACGGATCTGTGTCGGGCTCCAAGATGACGTCTTGACCGCTGCTACTCGCCAAGAAGCTGGGACTCGGAGCGACATCGAGAGTGGACGTCCGGACCGAACGATCACGCTGCAGTTCTAGACGAGAATACAAACACAATCAGCAGAGCCAGTTGTTTGTGGTGATAAAAAAGCCAAAATTCGTTTTCAACATTCTGAAAGTGGTGAATTGGTGGTGATAATTATGTAAATTTTCGCGATTGGTAGTGAAATGGAAAAAAAAAAAATTTGTAAGAATAAGTGTGAAATATGACGCGCGAGCGACCTCTCACTAGCGAGACTCGGTGCGTGCGCATGCGCACCCCTGTTCAAGGTCATGTAGATGTGTCATTCCATGCTCAGCAGCCAACCAGCTGGCACCCCGATACACTCTTTGGCTGGCACTGACAGCTTGCTTACGAAGAAAACAGTGTGATTCTTTCTATTTCGTGGTACTTTTGTTTTGACACAGATCGAGGAAATTTTCGTAAAATAATACTCGGAATCGGGAAATGTTGCAAAACACGTAGGTTTGGGACAAAATCGCGAGAATTCGTCAATATCGCGTCAAAACACAAACGAAAAAACAGATACTTATATTTGGAATCAGGAGTGTATGAAACGTAAAGATATGACAGAAAATTCATGTTTCTAAACATTTCGCTTAAAGTAACTGGCATTACAGGGATGTTTCATGTCATGGAGACAGGGTCTTGGACAAGTGGGACACTTGTTACATTTTATACATTTTCTCAGTTAGAAAGATGCAAATAGAAATGTCTCAAATTGCCGAGCATGGCAAGGGACAAGGGCGTATCCAGGATGAAATTTCGCAGAGGGGGGGGGGGGGGGGGGGGGGGGGGACATTACTTATATTTTGTAAAATCACAGTGAAAACAGGGAAATTTTAGATCAAGGTCATTCATTTAAATTACAAAATATCCAAAAAATTTTCTAACTCTAAGAGTTTTATGAACAGGTAAATTTATTGAACTCATTAGGACATGCAAATCCGGGGTGCACAGCCCCGGAATTATTTGGAATTTTAACTTAATTCTAACCATTTAGGAACGTTTGACATGACCTACCTATTTTAAATGTGCTTTTTTTTTCAAAGATAAAACCATGATTTGAGAGAGAAAGGGGGGCGCGTCTCCCCCACCCCCTCAAGTCGTAGATTACAAGCACACATTCATGTGATTCTGGCACGATCTTACCTTGCATTTTGTAGCCCGATCCCGAAGCAACATGGGCCGAGAGAGGAAGATATTTGCTGGGAATCGCAGACTTCTTGAGTGTTCTACGAGAACCTCCTGTTGAAATTAGAACTTTGTAAGCGCATCGGCATGCATGGAGACTGCAAATGAAACTGGAAACAAAACAAATGGAGTGAAAAACAAGCTGAAAATGATCTTTCTGGGAATGGCCGATTCATGATTCTTGATTTAGAACATTTGTTTCATTTAATTGATGATGGAATGGTTATAGGAATACAGCGTGGCATTTGTGTTGGCGAGAGCAGATCAGGAGTATGTCACATTAAACTCTGATTGGTCGGTCTAATGAAAAAATGCATCGATTATAGCCAAAATCTAAAGCTGCTTTCACACTACACCACTTAATCCCAGGGTCAAACCCACGGGTTTACGACTCGGGTCTGAACCCTGGGCTTGACCAGGGTCAAAAAATTGAATGTGTTTACACTATATGACACTAAAGTTCGTTCACGATAAGAATATCACTGACGTTTTAGTCGATCACGTCGTTCATTGGTCAGTCACTTGAACACTGCCCTGTCAATGGCAAGACTTTCTTCTTTGTATTATTGAAATTGTATAAATTATGTCAAATACACAATTTTTAATAGTAGTAAATATTATAAAAATTCAATAAATTGATTTATTTTTATCTACAGCCGTATTATACACTTTTTTATTATTATATTGATATTTACATGTTTAGGAATATGTTCACTTGACTACGGTAGTACACGCCGCCCTTTACGATGTATTTACAGCTTTTGTCATTGAACAAAACCAATCAAGAAGGCAGTGGATACCGTAAGATTTCTTTGTTTTTTCTTTTTCAAACGTCAAATGCCGCTGTCAAAATCAAAATGTACCTAGCAATGATTGGCACAGTTTGTTGATTCTTTGGATAATAAAGGTAATAATTTATTAAGTAGTTCATTTATTAATGCAGTATAATGCAAACATTTCCATTATTTTGTGTTTCAAGTAAAATGATAAGATTACAGAGCTCACGGGGATGAAAAGGTAACCAGTTTCGCCTCAGGTCAAATTCGCCTCGGGTTGAAACCCGATGGACTGGGGTCATAGTTTCCGCGGGCTGGACCCGGGGCGATCAGGTGTAAACACGTTTTATTTCTTGACTCGGGTCGGACTGAGGTTTCAACCCGGGGCAATAGTGTAGTGTGAAAGCAGCTTTTAAGTGAATTGCCTATTATTAGCTGGTGTAATTAGTTAGGTACCTACAAAGCAAGAGCCACGATCAGAAAATCAATCTCTTCAGCAATAAAATTTTGTCATGTTAGTCTGCCAACGAAATGGGGAAGTTGTAATTTTACTTAATGTTCGCAAAAACGTAGATTTTGAAATAGGTGTGGTGTGTCTCCTCCTACCTACGCAATAAGTGACATGTGAAATATAGTTTACATTCTTCACTAGGTAAACAGGTATAGATAGAGCCCAGATTCCTATGTTGCAAGAGTCACAGTCATCAAGCAGTTGGGTTTATATGTTGCAAGAAATGAGTTATCGAGTGGAGGCTATTGGATGTTTTTCTCACCTTTATTTGAATACCAGGTAGGATACCAGTAATCGTCTTCCTTGAAATGTTGACTGCACACAAGGGCCCATTTGGATGGTTTATCTTCTGGGTTTAGTTTCAGAACTGAGATCCATTTATCAAAAATAATTTGATTCTTTGGAAAAGTATGAAAGTTGATGGTATCATGATTAATAAGAGCTTTTCTATTTGAATTGTAGCACATGGGCACAGAACAGCATCGTCCACCATATTTAAATACCATTTCATGTAATATACAAACAATTAATCCATTTATATTTCGAAATTAAACAAGGAACAACCTCCCCCGAATTTGTCCATAACCTAACCAAACCACCTTCGGCTTCATTACACAGCTGACCTTGAACAAACAAGTGCAACAGCTGTTTTGACAGTTGTCGCTGTCACATCACTTTCGCCGTTCGCCGAAGAATTCGAATTCGATAGAAATGAAGTATTGTTCTCAATCAATCTCATAAAAAGTTTTCTTACCTAAGTGTTATGAATAAAATATCATAGTCTTCATTTGCAAGATAGTTTTAAAATTCATTTTACATAGGTAGATTTAACCTAACTTCCCTCGAAAACACCAGTCATCCACCAGTGACACCACCAATGATCAGACACCAGTGACCTGTTGTCAGTGACAACAGCAATGGAGACCTTAAATATTACTAATTCCAACAAGAAAAATGTGTATAAGTGGTGTTATGTATCATCTTGCCGCTCTACATCCATATCGACACCAGGCAAGATATTTGTGAGCGTTCCGAAAGACTTTGACCGGAGAAATATCTGGCTGAAAGCTGCTCGCCGTGATCTTAGTCGCAAGCCACTCTCCCCGACCTCACAGTTATATTGTTGTGAGGACCATTTTAATGTAGGTTTAATACTATCAGACTGCATATCTTTCTAAAGTTCATTCACGATTAGAATAGCAAGTCGATCACGTCGTTCATTGGTCTTTTACGTGAACACTACCGTTTCAATGGCAAGACTTTCTTCTTTGGATTATTGAAATTGTATAAATTATATGAAATTTACACTATGTTTAATAGTAAAAATATTAGAAATATTCAATAAAATTAATTAATTTTTATCTACAGTATATTTTTGATTATTGCATTGATATTTACATGCGTACGTATACGTTCGCTTGACTCAGTAGTACACGGCCGCCATTACGGCTTGCTATTCTAATCGTGAATGAACTTTAATTCTTCTTAATCTTAATCCTATCTTAATTCTTTCTTCATCAAACTTAAGATATAAAAATATAGGTACACTTGGCCAAACAAAAATTGAATGTTCAATAAATCTGATAGGCTGATAAATGTAAGATCGCGCCATCAGAAGTCAGTCTCAGCGATCTCATTGTCTCACTCTAGTAGGTGACCTCACATTTCAATGATAATAACAAGCTTTGATTGGTTATGGGACATGACCAGCTCAGTCATTCATATTTGGTCAACATTCAATTTTTGTTTGGCTAAGTGTACATTAGTACTATGTACTAGAAAGTAGTTCATGGTAAGAACTAAGAAGTATGGCAAGGATTTTTGCTAGGGTGGACAGCAAGTAAGGTCTTACCTACTAGTTTTAGGTAATCTCTTTCTGATTTATTTCTTTACTTCTAGATGGAGGAAGATATGGAGAATTATATCCGATTTAAGTTGATGGGCGGGTATTTGAAATCCAAGAAGAGTGTTGTACCACATCGCTTCGATTGTGAAATACAAAATAATGTTAGTTCTAAAATCGTTCCTGATGCTACAATAAACTGGGACCCACAACCTTTGGCAAGAGAAGCATTGAGCACCTTCAAACTTCATAATGGTAAATATTATTAGGGCTCCCTGGCTCCTCATCCTCAGGTCCGTCTCCCCCTCAAAACCCTCCAAACACCGGCGGTCCGCTACCATAATGGACTGACACTCCGAGCAGTGATGGACTCGGAACAGTGCCTTTTGGATTGACTCCTCCCCATGTCCTACATGACTATGAGACCATAAATATTGTCTGTCCCACTCCCACCCTAACGTTGCAGTGGATCCTTTAGCAAAACAATATTCTATATCAACACAAATAACAATGACAAATACACTTATCACCAGCAAAATTTAAAATTTTCATTCATAAAAATCAAAAGGTCTGTTCGTTTACCCTGCCAAAAGCTACAGCAAACTGCCACAAGCACACATCATCCAATCAGATCGTTCCTCTGTAACTTGTGGCAGTTTGCTGTAGCTTCTGGCAGGGTAAACGAACAGACCTAAATTCAAATATATCATTGGATATTTTGGCGGGAAAAATGGTAGGCAAAGGGAATCAGGATTGTGATGTCATTTCTAAGCCTCCAACAATGTGTTACCATGGTGATTTCTTTGTTGCCATGGCAATATAGCAGATTGTGATGTCATTGTCAATTTTCCTGTTTTAAAATTGCAAGAAATATCAATCTTTGCAAATTAATTCCTTGAAAACTATTCATCTCACAACAAATATAATACCATATATGTGTTCAGCAACATCTCAAGTTTCATAAAACAAATATTACTTTAATATCTTATTTGAAGGAGACTTCCCTATTATTTTGAGTATTCCCTGTCAAGTAACCCATTCTTCTACTTAAAACTGTCCTTCCTATCCAAATCAAACCACTTAAAATGAAGTAAAACAATATCATTCTATAGCCACGTTAGGGTGGGATGATTATTGATTATACACAAAAGATAAATAAAATCGTAATGTACGTAAAATGGCCTCTAAGGTCTGTGACAGGCAAAGATGAACCCACTTTAGCATTGCCAGATATAGGGCAGCCCATGCTAGCTCGGGTTCATCTTTGCCTGTCACCGACCATAGTTGTTAACGCAAACTTTATTAACTTTATATAACTTTGATATTTAGTGAATTTTATCTTGTATACAAGTATTGTCACTTCGTCTTATCGTACTTATCTATACCTTACTTGAAAACTATTCATCCCCCGAAAAATAATAGCATCTCCTGTTCAGGCACAACTGAAATCTACTTTACCTCCATAGTAGTTAAGCGAGCGTCAACACGGTAGGTACTCTTATGGCACTTTCTCTGTTTTATTTTTTTGTTTCTTATTTGCCTGCATTGCCCAGGTCAAACCGCATAACCAATCAATCTGAAATTTTGAACTTTGAAATTTTGAATTTTGAACTTGAGTTTACTAACGTAAACTATGTGGTCTCTGGGATCGGTTTTAAAAGGGATCCTGTGATTGGTTCAAATTTTTAAAAAAAATCTTCCGATTGGTTGGTCCGATCAATTTGTAATTTTGCATAATCTTTGCAACCAACATTGTCCCCAATCTTACAAAGTTTCAGCCAAATCCTCCTATTGGTTAACATTTAAATATAAACTAGAACTGATAAACTAGGTAATCAACTTAAAACTTTGCATGGTCATTGGCAACCTTTTAGGTATATTTGCCCATTTGAAGACTAATCTGTCGTTGACATTTTATACTTTAATTTGAAATTTGAAAAATTTACTTAATTTTGATTCCTGCCTTCTTGATGCTTCAGGTCCAAGGCCTGTAGAGCAGCTGATAATTGCAAACGCATATCAAATTGGATGCAGTACGAAGGCTCGCTCATCAACGCGTTACACAGAGCGTTTTCCTAGTTGACATGCTTAATTCATTTTGATTATTTTCCTCTCCAGGACTTCACCTAGCACTGGATGAGAATGAATCGCATCTAAATCCATCAATGGATGACGTTGCTCAAGGACAAGCCTTTTCGTACGTCTCACTAGATGCCAGCGTTCATTCAGCCACCTTTATGCTGAATCTGATGATGGACCAAACTTTCCCAGTTAAACCATCGACATCAACTGTTCATCTTTCAGTGGTAAGAGGATATAGTTAGTGAGTTGTACTGGTGGTACTTTTATGGCACTTTCATAAACATGAGTAGGAGGGATGGCTGCATATGGTTGGATCTAGGATGATAGCTTGGGGGGGATTGGCAACCTAATGACGTCACCCACGCTAGCTGATGCAGTACGCATTTGGCCCTGTATGATACTGACGAGGGAAATGTAGCCTTTTCTTGCTGCATCGTCAATAAAATATTGGAGAGATATGTGTGTAGCATCATTGTCTTCATTATAATGCAGAGCATTGTGTGATTGTATTTTAAAATCCACTATGTTGTGTAGTATACTTGTTTTGACAGGTTTAATATCTCGAGGAACTAGATCAAAATGTTAAAACCTGCGCCGACGGAAAAATATCACTTCAGCTTTTTATTCACTACGTCTCACATAGGCAACGTGTTGATGTCTGAGATACATCATTGTCTTCCTTAAAGATTAACGAATTGTGTGAGATATAACGTGTGACATTTTATTGAATGATTCGAGGTATTTTCAACTATTATAAAAGCGCGGCATTTCCGTTATCACACACATGGTTTTCAAGGTCACACGGGATGCCAATCCCCCCCCCCCCCCCCTGTAATCGGCCTAGGTTGGATGGTTATACATTTTTAATTGGTTTGAGTGCACCTAATACAAGTGTTAATTCTAATATTAATTTTGCTCTAGTTTTAAATTAAATTAAAATATATTTTAAGGAGACTTCCCTATTTATTTTAGCCTTGCAGTTATCGTCACACTTCATCTGTGAGCGATCAATCAGATTTGAACTACTCTCCAGGTGACGAACTGTTCATTCATCAAGAAGATAAACCTATCAAATGTGAAATTCCAGATGATTCCATCGACTTGAAACCTTTCTTAATTCCATCGGAATGCACATCCTCTACGCGATACGAATCCGAATCAGACGACAGAACAACTTTACCGTTTGAAAGTGTGAACTTCGTCATCAAAGAAGAGCCGGATGATTCTGAAGTCGAGCGGAGTGTTTGTGACGATCCGTCTCCTCTTGGTAACCCGGATCCAATGGAAAACTCAACGAGGATTCAATGTACGGGCTGCTCACGGAAGTTTCAATCAAAGTCTCAACTGATTGATCACTTACACACCGACAATAGCGATCAGGTTTGCGAGCTAATGTGCACGTACTGTTTAAACCATGAATCCGTGAATTTGAACTCTACGATTATCCCCTACTTGACCGGCCTCACGAATGAACTAAGATACAATTGTTCAAGATGCAGACTTCACTTCAAGTGCATCTGTTTCTCGACACCCTCCAAGAACGTAGGATATACGTGCTCGATATGTAAAGAGGTTTTGGCGGACAAAAGTAAATGGCAAAGACATAAACTCGCTCACAAGGCTGCTAAATCGCTTCGTTGTTCGCAATGCGACAAGCGATTTAGGAGT